>BMAU01018672.1:72500-554424 GCA_019973935.1 Trichonephila clavipes | reverse complement strand
CAGCATGTCATTGGATCCCCGTGTTAAAACTATTTTTTGGGAGACCTCTGTTTCATTGGACCTGTCCAGCATGTCATTGGACCTGTTCAGCATGTCATTGGACCCGTCCAGCACGTCATTGGACCCCGTGTTAAAACTATTTTTGGGAGACCTGTTTCATTTTACCTGTCCAGCATGTCATTGGACCCCCGTGTTAAAACTATTTTTTGGGAGACCTCTGTTTCATTTACCTGTCCAGCATGTCATTGGACCCCCGTGTTAAAACTATCTTGGGTAGACCTCTGTTTCATTGGACCTGTCCAGCATGTCATTTGACCCCTGTTGATGTCTTTCAAATGGTTTTATTTTAACAATATTTATAAAACAATATCGCTAACATTGAGCGAATGGCCCGCACAGCCTCTTTCAATTTCTTGTTTTTACATTATCATAAAACATTATATATAAAAAAGTATCGCTAACATAGAGCGAATGGCCCATACAGTTTCCTTCAATCGTTGTTTTTACTTTTCCCGCGTAAACAATAGTACACACCTTATAATTTAAATAGCGCCATCTAGTGGCGTACATGAACCCTAACATACTCCCCATCAAGAAGTTATTCTTGATGTAGAGAAAGTTACAAAGCTTATGAATTGGTCTTTTAAATCTACCTTTAACAGTTCTAAGAGTTACTACTCTTACAACACCATCCTTACCTGGATGCGTTTCATTTATTTTACCTAAAGGCCAGGTCAGTGTTTCTCAAAGTGTGGGGCGCGCCCCCTGGGGGCATGATAACCCTACAAGGGGGCGCGAGCATATCGAAATTAAAAATTTTTTTAAAAATATAACTGGAAAGAGAAGTAAAACAAAATACTTTCTTCCATAATAAAAAAAATGCATAACAACATTGATATAATTTATGTTTATTATCTGACCTTTTTTCCGTCATCAAATAGCTATCTTTGATCCCAAACCAAATTAAAGAGAAAAAAAAAAAAAAAACACTTTGTTTAATGAGAGATACTTTTATTACGTTTTAACATAAAATATTTTCGTTAAGAAAAAAAACGAAACCCAGACCCATGAGAAAAATTCTAAGAAGATAAACAATTCATCACTGTAATTATTATTGAAATACCGTACATTAGTTATAGAAAAAGAAAAGGAAGACATGATTCAATTTTCAGTCAGGCTGCGGTTGCGCGGGGCATCTGTTATCTCTATTGAAGGAAGTTGTAACTTATCAACCAAAAGAAGAACCTGCTGAAAGATGCATATTATTCATGATTGAGAAACGCGATGAACATGAAACGAAAGGAAAATTTTCAAATGCTTTCTAAAGAACTCCATGAACTTAAAATATGAAGCCATAAGTGTACCACAAGGTTCAGTTCACCTTGTCAAAAGACACAAGAAAGAAAAGTTTAACTTGTTATTTGTTGATCATCAAAGGTGTCACGAGTCTTCTCGCTTTAAATATTAAAAAGTAACACAATTATTCTTCATCGGAATTTTATATTCTTTTTCATAAATTAACATTAGTTCTAAATGCTAATTCTGTGAGGGTTTAAAATTACAGTTCTCTTTTAAACAGTTATTTACAGTTATAGCATTTATCTAAAAAAAATCATTTTACATTTTTGTATACAATGTCGTGCACGCAGTTTTACTTTCCTTACAGTTCAGCTATTATATAAAGAATAATGTTTTATTTTTTTAAAAAAATGAACTCGTGCGAAGAGCCGGTGTTTCAGCCAGTATGCGTTTAATGTATCTGTACTGAAGAAGGTATTTTATAAATAATTTCTTAATACTAAATTAAGAGCAAGTTTAATAATTATTAGGGACTTTCATGGGCTTGTCTTGTAGAGCAAATTTTTCAAAGGAAGGTTTATAACATCAGAAATTGACACTCTGAGTTATTTTTCTATATTTAGCTGAGATCTATATTTTGTCTTCAAAGCAGCCTCCGCAGAAAATCCAGTTTAACAAATGTGGAATGTTGAAAATGGTAATAGTATATGAAGTGCTTTGGTTTTTTTTCAGTACAGAGAATTCATCATCCACCTCTACCCAAAATTCAAAGAGCGATTTATTACAAAATTGCCTTTTAGTTTTTCACTGGTAGATTTCACATCCAGTTCGGAAGTTGAGAGCCCTTCTGGAGTATCTTGAAATAAATCCCTAATCCACTCTTGTAACTTGCAACCAAGTTGTCCTCATCCAAAAAATACTTTTTAATATTCTTTGCCAGCATGTCTAAATGATTTTACATGGTTATAAAAACAACTTTCACATGTTGTTCTTCAGATTTGTAAGTTTTCACACATAACGAGCTGGGGCTTTTCCCCCATCATTTACTTCAGTAGTGGTAAATCCAAAATTTAAGTATTTTTGAGAATATTTCCTTGATTTAATTTTCGGAACCATGCTCGTCTGTGTACTTGTTGATCCTTTATTATCATCGAATGTTTGCTTACGACTTAAAAATGTATGTATGATTTTGTTTTAATCTACGGCCGTAAATACTTAATTACCATTACAAATTAAAAATGTACATTCAAGATAGATTCAATAGCTATAGAAGTATTAAGACGACAAAACTGACTGGAATTGTACGAGGAAAAGCATTTTTACATGTTTTGCCCAGACATCCGATAGTTTGCCCGAACTCACGCAAACGTATCCGATAATGCCAGATGTGATGGATATGATAGAGAGCAACATAGACTAGACTATTTTTTCTAATGACATTTGTACTTTGAGAAATGGATGCTGAAGGAAATAAATCTTTAATTAAATATATCATTTTGCGATCTGTTCCAATTTAAAAATTAGAGAAAGAAAAAATAACATAATAATAAGTAAGTAATATATATTTAAAGTAAAAAAATTCTTAAAATATATACTGCTTAAAAGTTACATATACAAAATTTAATATACTTATTGTATTAATTTGCACGGTTTATAATTAAAATCGTATTGTAACTTTAGCGTCTCTATCTCAAAGTGCATTTTTATTGCAGTGAATACATTATTGTTGTACAGGTGGGGGGGCGAGAAAAATTATGATTGAAAATTGGGTCGCCAGTATTGAAAAAGTTTGAGAAACACTGACTTATGTTACTAATTTGTATGGTTTATAATTAAGATCGCCTATTGTAGCTTTAGCGGCAAAGTGCATTATTATTGCATTCTGTACATTATTAATGTATAAGGGGGCGCGATAAAAATTATGATTGAAAATTGGGTCGCCAGTATTGAAAGTTTGAGAAACACTGGGCCAGGTGGCTGGAGGAATGTTATCCTCCTTAATAATTACAATTTCTCCAACCTTAATATTATGGTTAGGAGATTTCCATTTAGTTCTGTTTTGCAAATTACTCAGATAATCCATTTTCCATTTTCTCCAAAAACCTAACTTCATTTTTGGATAATATCCCAACGGGAGCGAAGAGAAAGTTTATCCTCATTGGTATGCTCAGGGGAAGAGGTAATAACCTCACCTATGAGAAAATGAGAAGGAGTTAAAATATTTAAACTGTCTGGATCATTGTCACAATCCAACGAGACTAGAGGTCTTGAGTTCAGAATTGCCTCTACTTGTGTTAACAAAGTGCTGAACTCCTCAAAAGTTAAATTTGTGTTTCCAATGACCCTTTTTAAATGGTACTTAATACTCTTAACTCCTGCTTCCCATAATCCTCCAAAATGAGGACTCACTGGAGGGCTAAAATGCCACTCTATATTCACTTGAGACAGAAAATAGCAAAAGTGTTCATTTTCATTAAGTTTTGATACAAATTTAAATATTTCTTGCAATTTTCTTCTGGCACCAACAAAAGTGGTACCATTATCACAATAAATGTGCTTAGGTGCTCCTCTTCTAGCACAAAAGCGTTTCAAGGAGGCAATAAAAGCCTCAGAAGTGAGATCACTCACTAGTTCTAAATGTAGAGTTAACAAAACATACAAAAAGAGCTATATATCCCTTAGTAGTCTTTGCTCCTCTACCTCTATATCTTAAAATATTGATGGGGCCAGCATAATCTACGCCACAAACAGAAAATGGCCTACTGGGAGTAACCCTATGAGTTGGTAGATCACCCATTAATTGCTTGGATGTAGTTACTCGATACCTACAACATATTATACATTTATGAATACATTTTTTTACAATATTTTTTAAACCAATAATCCAATAAGTTTGCTTAATAATACCTAATAATACAGTACATCCAGCATGCAAATATAAAATATGATACATATTTACAATTAATTTACAGATTTCATGCTGATTTGGCAAGATGATTGGGTGCTTAGCACCATATTGGAGTGTCGAATTTCGAAGTCGACCTCCTACTCGAATTAAACCGTCTTTGTCAATGAAAGGACAAAGAGCAGATAGTATATTTTTTTTTACTACAGGCTTATTAGCTTTAATACAACTGATTTCCTCTTTAAAGAATAAATTTTGTATATACAAGAAAATTTTATTACTTGCCTGCCTCCTTTCATATGTGGTTAAAGGAGGGACATGGTATTTACCCTTGGAATCTAAATGTTTCATCTTGCCAACTCTAGCTTTACAATTTGTGATGTATCTAAAACAGAATGCAAAAATATCAATTATCTTAGTAAATGATGAAAATTTTAAAAATAAAGAGTCAATAAAGTCACAGTTGACAGCCACAGGGAAGCTAAAAGCTGTTCGTTTTCTTTCCTTTGACACTGAACTAGTCTGATCATTTCTCTTGGGTTGCTTAGGCCAAGAGTCCATCTCACAGGAAAGCCATTGAGGGCCTTCCCACCATAGAACACATTTGGGAAGTTCTTTAGGTGATAAACCTCTGCATGCAATGTCAGCTGGATTCATCTTGGTGGGCACGTAACGCCAACTATCTGCTGGAACCAAGTCCAAAATTTCGGATGTTCTATTGGCAATGTAAGGCTTCCAGTTCCTTGGATGAGAAGACAGCCAAGATAGAACCACTTGGGAATCAGTCCATGCATAGAAGTGAACATCATATTCCTTCAAGATGTTCTTGCAGGTTGCATAAAGGCGTGCAAGTAACAGTGCACCGTTGAGCTCCAATCTTGGAATTAATACAGACTTTAGAGGTGCCACCCTCGATTTAGCCACCAAAAGAGTCACCTTGGTATTACCATCGGCTTGTGGCTGCACAGCATAGATGACCGATGCATAGGCCAACTCAGACGCATCACAAAAACCATGCAGAGTTATTTGTTGGCTAGCAGTGTGGATCCACCTGGGAATGTGGATTGAACAAACTTGTTCAAACTCCTTCTGGAATGTTTTCCATTTCGTTGCAAGCGCTTCTGGAAGAGGACTGTCCCAATCTAATTTCAACAGCCATATAACTGTTGATAAAAAATCTTAATAGACACGGTACAGGGAGTCAGGAAACCGAGAGGATCGAACAATCTTGCCGATTGTGACAGGAAAGAACGCTTAGTGATATTGTCCGGAAAATTTACTTTTAAATTGAAAATGAAGATATCCTTCATAGAATTCCAGGTAAGTCCTAGGGCCTTGGAGCATTCATCAGGATGGATTTCCAAATTGGAACTATCTCCTACCCAGTTTGAGGAAATACGGGAAAGTACTTCTGATGAATTGGACCGCCACTTCCTTAAATGAAATCCTCTTGCTTCTAGTATGTTAGAAAGTGTTTTCATCAAGGAAATTGCTTCCTCACTCGAAGGGGCTCCTGCCATTAAGTCATCGATGTAGAAAGATTCCTTTATAAGGGATGAAACAGCAGGATCATCTCTTTCAAGATCTAACCCCGTTTGAAACAAGCAGCGAGTAGCTAAATACGGTGCTGATGCTGTACCGTATGTTACCGTACACGGTTTATATTCCCGTATGGGAGAGTCCTTTGATTCTCTCCACACAATGCGCTGAAAATTTTGATCTTCTTGATCAATTAGTATTTGTCTATACATCTGTTGGATGTCAGCGGAAAAAGCAATTTCATTCAATCTAAATTTCACTAAAATCTTGAAGAGGTTAGGCTGTAACATTTTACCTATTCCCAAAATTGAATTAATAGAATTTCCATTTGAAGGTTTACAAGTGCCATCAAATACAACACGTAAATTCGTTGAAACACTGTCACCTTTCATAACAGCATGATGAGGAAGAAAATAAATTTTTGGGTCCATAGATTTCTCATTGTTTTCCACGGGCATCATATGCCCCAATGATTCGTATTCTATCATAAAATTTTTATACTGCCTTTCAAAGTCCTTATCTACTTGAAATCTTCTCTCCATTGCAAGCAACCGAGAAATTGCTATCCCTTTAGTGTTACCCAACCGTGAGGTGTCTCTGTATATCGGTAATTTTACTACAAATCTACCCTCATCATTATATTTAAAATTTGATTTAAAATGGTTTTCACAAAATTGTTCCTCATCGGATAGAAATTGTTTTTTAACGGATAATTCCTCCGTTTCCCAAAATCTCTGAAGAAGCGAATCGGTATTTAATTCGTTTTCAGTACTTAAAAATGAGAATATAATTCATGCGGTTCCTTATTTTTAACATTAAGTTTTCCTGCAACAACCCATCCAAACATAGTTCTTTGTGCAATGGGTTCATTTTTAGAACCAACAATTTTTCCACTGCGAAGAATGTCAAAAAAAAACAATTAGATCCTAAAATTATATCACATTCTTTAGGACTCATAAATTCCTCATCTGAAAGAGGAATCGATTTCAAGTAATCTAAATCCTTCACATCCAAAAACTCCGAAGGAATTTGTGAAGTAACTTTATTTAAAATGAAAGCGTTCACTTCCAAACGCTCATTCGAAGACTGTGATCCGATAACCAAATCAACGCAGCCTTTAGTTTGACCTGCAGTAACCCCCGCGATCCCACGAAGAGAAATTTTACTGCTTTTTCTTTTTAATCCTAAAATATTTACAACTCTTTCTGAGATAAAACAACATTCAGACCCAGAATCTAATAATGCTCTGCAGATAAATGATTCATTAGAATTATTATTATAAAATATCTTTACATTTGCTGTGGGCAGAAAAGAAAGATTTAATTCACTGTTCACCGAAGCCCCAGAATAAATCTCCGATTCTCCCGCTTGACCTTTGAACTCACTCGCTTCTCTCTCTCGTTGCGAGTCTCTGCGCTAGTTCCCTCCCTCTGTGAAGTTTCATTCCCCTGTAACGAATTTGTAAACAACGCGTTTCCGTTGGGCCTTTTTTCATGTAAAAGAGTATTGTGGAACTTAGAAGAGCATAGAGAACATTTTAAATGGTTATTTGGGCAAGATTTATATTTATGATTATTTAAACATAAAAGCACAATGAAAACGTTTTACAAAATTTTTTTCTACAATTAACATCCATGCTCTTAAATTGAATACACTTAAATAAAGGGTGTGTTCCTTTACATTTCAAACATTTTAAGAGCTTATCATTTTCTATATTAGAATTTGCATAATTACTTCTTATCGGAATTTTACATTCAGATTCATTATTTGACATTAATTCTAAAGAAGAACACCTCACGTTTAGGAAATCAAGGAAAGCTTTCATGTTTGGAAATTCTTCTTCAGATGATTTAATAGCCCATAAACGTCTACTTTCTGGATCAATTTTTTGTAATAATAAATAAATTAACCAGCAGTCTTTACTAGAAGCTTGCTCACCTAAAGCATTAAGCCCTCTTAGGCATTCATCACTCGTGTCCAATAATTTACGCAAATTAAAACAATTAGCTTCGGAAATAGGTTTTTGATCCAAAACGTTTTAATTAATGACTGAACAATTTGTTTTTTTGTTGTCATACCTATCTAAAAATTTTTGCCAAGCTTCTTCATACGAATCATTAGATATAGGCATATGCTTAATTAACGAAGCTGGCTCATTAGTAAGTAGACCTTTCAAATACTGGAATTTTTCAACGTTCGATATTGACACTTGTGAATGCACAGTAGAAACAAATAAATCTTTAAAATTTATCCAGTCCTTAAAATGACCATTAAACTGTGGTATACTCAATTTTGGTAACCTAAAATTACTAACATTTGAGTTCGAAGTAATTGAACTCGCTACTGAATTTTGTGTTCTACCTTGATTCTGAACATTTAATTCATCTAATTTATCATTAAATTTAGCATTCAAATAAAAGTATCTCTCTTCGAACTCTTAGAGTTCAGATTCCTCTAAACTCAAATTCGAATCTAATCGTTCGAATTCTTTGAATAAGTCATCCAATCTGGATAACCGAATAAAAATTTCATTTCGAGTATTTATCTCATCAAAAGTATTTTCTAGCCTGGTCAAAGATGCCTTTACACGACCTCTGGCTGCTCGAATTTCAGCCATTTGAGCTTTCTCTGTTTCACTCATAAAAAATTTATTCACCAAAATATCCAAATCAATAATAAAAAATATGCAGTAAAATCATGAAATCAAAAATAATTCGGTTCATTCATTCAAATTAGTTCTATGCACAATAAGTCCTAATAACAGTTTCAAATATCAAAAATATTATTCAAAATGACTTATCTCTTTGCATCTCGTCCTGGTGCCTCCAATTTTTATGTTGATGTCTTTCAAATGGTTTTATTTTAACAATATTTATAAAACAATATCGCTAACATTGAGCGAATGGCCCGCACAGCCTCTTTCAATTTCTTGTTTTTACATTATCATAAAACATAATATATAAAAAAGTATCGCTAACATAGAGCGAATGGCCCATACAGCTTCCTTCCAATCGTTGTTGTTTTTTACTTTTCCCGCGTAAACAATAGTACACACCTTATAATTTAAATAGCGCCATCTAGTGGCGTACATGAACCCTAACAACCCCTGTAAACACAACGTTGGGGTATAAAAACGGGTGAAAGTAGACAAGAGTCATACAAAAAGAGCCCTTGGAACGTTCCTTGGGGATCTGAAAGGCAGGGTTTGGATAAAAAGGAGAGGCACAAGAGTCATGTAAAAGGAGCCGTTTAAAACGAAAAGGGGGGAACAAAAATACGGTGTCGATTCAAAGGAGAAGGTTTGAAAGGAGAGGGTTTGAAAGGAGAGGGGTGTCGATTCAAAGGAGATGGGTTTCAAGTCAAAGGAGAGGGTTTCAAAGGAGACAGGGTTCATGATGAATGTCAAGTGAAATGGTTTCAAAGGAGAGGATTTTCAATTCAAAGGAGACAGTGTTCATGATGAATGTCAAGGGAAATGGTTTCAAATGAGAGGAGATTTTCATGATGAATTTCAAATGAGACGGTTTCAAATGAGAGGATTTCAAATGAGACGGTTTCAAATGAGATGGTTTTAATGATAAATTTCAAATGAGATGGTGTTCATGATAAATTTCAAGTGAGAGGGTTTCAACAAAGGTCGTTTTCCATTTCCAATCATTTTTTGAAAGGGTCACGGTGCTCAGCTATTTTTTCGACCGACTGTATCAGTAAACGATCACACTAGATTTAGATGAGGTCTTGCGATACTTTGTGTGTAATGGTATGCACCTTGATTACTGGATCTCTATCACGTATAATTACTATTGTTCGTCACGTAACGTTATCTAAAACTTCTTCAATCTGTAACCATGGACTGTTTACATTCCTCTATTGCCATCGCGCTTACTCTAACTTCTGATATTTAAAAGGTTCTTAATTTGCATCTTTCTTTCACACTTCAGTTCTTGGATTTAGTTGGAAAAGAGTTGCCATTAATTCTGGCCTCAAATAACCCAAAGGACATGTTAAAGAAAAGACGAGTGAGCCCGTCACCGCGTAACGTACACACCTGCATTGCGGGGAGGGGGCAAAGCATGACTGATGCCATGTACGGCTTGAGGCCCAAAACCTGACTTTGCAGGTGGAGGCCTAATATTATCTTTTACACTACTGGTTAATGCATATTAAATCTGTCGAGGGTCAAATTCTACGCGATGGTTTTGAAAATGAGATGCCAGCTTCGTTAATTGACCGCAGTCCAAAATTACAAGTCCCTTCGCCAATGGCCCTCATGTAGCTTCACAAGGAGAAAAAGTTAATTAACAATTAATCATCTATCAGCGATGCATAGTTTAAAACCCACCAACCAATCAGGAAGTATGTATATCAGGGGAAAACAATTCTCTCAATACCTAATTATCTGCAAATGATGAATTTTAAATCATCCTGAAAAACAATTTCATATATATTCTGTATGCCCTTCCACAGGGGATTTCAATGGGAAATTTCTCTCCTGAAATCAAGGAAAGACGAATAGATCCTTCACATACAGAAAATATAATAAATTCCCTTTAAAAGAAATTTGAGTTACACAGTTCCTGCATCTTTCTCTATCTCTCTCTCACCTTTACATATTTATTCTTTCCCACATAAATCGTAAAATAAATTTTGCTATCATAAGAATCCCCATTTAAACATAAGATGTGTCAATGTCACAAGCAGTAGCCTAAGCTTTAATTACCTTTTTAGCAATATCTCTGCTTCCCCCTAAAATTTATCAACTAGAACAGGTGCCAGAAACTTGTGGTATGTGTACATGGAGTAATTCTCAATGGCATCATACAAGTTAAATAACTCTTTCTCTCCATCTCAAGCATTTTTATTTAAAGGTCTTTTCTTACTTCCCATTCTTTGATGTAAAAGGATAATGCTGAATCTGTTTTTGTGTGATTTATGTAAAAAAAAACAACATTCCCTGTTTAAATGTGACTCATTCTTAGTGTGAAATATTCAATTCAAATCAAAACGATTGAGTAATACTCTCATAATGAAACCACTTATTACTGTAGCTGGGGTATTTTTGGAGCGCTTAGATTTCTTGGGCTTTTATTTCCTGTCTGAGGGTATTGAGAGAGCACGAAGAAATGATTATATTACCTATAAGTGAATTTTAAGTATTGAGAAAATTATGTTAACAAAGTTAAAAATCACTTATTACTGCATTGTGAAAAAATCTTCAGAATTATTGAAAGCAAAATTTAAAGTTTTTCAACTATCGATAAAAATCAACATGATTATATATTTTGACAGAAGAATTGAATTCATCACAACTCTTTATCCTTCCCTTATTAATGTAGTTACAATAACTTTCCTTTTGTAAAAATACACTCAGGAACATTGAAAATAGCGACCCAAGAAGGAAGCTAAGTACAGCGTAATGTGATATGCAAATGATCCAAGTTTTGTGCCAATACGCATGCTCATACACGTCGAGGTGGCGTTACAATCAGGAAGAGGGTGCTATATAAGCCAGCGCAAATTCGAAGATTCATAAACGTGACGATTACCCGCCGATTGTAGGAAGACTTTGGTAAGCGAAACATGCCACGTAAAAGTGCTAGAAGACATTATTCACAGTTAAGCGAGTTTGAGAGAGGCCTGATCATCGGGATGAAAACTGCAGGCTGGTCAACGAGCCATGTTGTTGGCCAGGTGGATCGTTCGGAGTGTGCCGTTAGAAATTGTTGGGAGCAGTGGACACGAGAAGGTACCTACGTTAGGAAAACCGGGTCTGGAGCGACCAGGAAGACCACGAGAAGAGAGGATCGAAGGATCATGCGGCAAGCACTTGTGGACCCCACAGTGACTCGTTCAACGATACGAGCAGACGTAGGCGTAGCAATTGTTCCACAAACAATTTCCAGACACCTTGCAGAAGCAAATCTTGAATCCATGCACCCTTTCCGTGCACTCCCTTTAACACCGGTACATCGGCAACTGCGTCTACAGTGGTGCCAAGCCAGATCAATGTGGAATGTCACAGATTGGCAAAAGGTTGTGTTTAGTGATGAATCCCGGTTTGTTTGGGGGACAGATAACCGTGTACGGGTGTGGAGGCGCCCTGGTGAGCGGTACAATTCTCCCTACACTGT
Organism: Trichonephila clavipes; assembly: GCA_019973935.1. Lineage (NCBI taxonomy): Eukaryota > Metazoa > Arthropoda > Arachnida > Araneae > Nephilidae > Trichonephila > Trichonephila clavipes. The sequence continues at coordinate 542,550 of BMAU01018672.1, read as the reverse complement.
TCTACGTCACACTGCCCGCACAGCTGGTGTAATGGTCTTGGGGGCCATAGCCTATGATAGCCGGTCCACTTTATTTGTGATGCGTGAACCTTACAGGCCAACGTTACGTTGATGATATTATTCAACCCCATGTAGGACCTTTCCTAAATGGTCTCCTAGGGGCAATTTTCCAGCAAGATAATGCTCGTCCGCATACAGCAAGAGTTGCTCAAGACTTCCTACATCATTTTCAAACTCTTCCATGGCTGGCCCGCTCCCCCGATTTGTCCCCTGTAGAGCACGTGCGGGATCAGCTAAAACGGCAGATGCCATCGTGTCACTCTGTACATGATTTAGAGTTGGCTGTTCAAGATTTGTGGGCCCATCTGTCTCAGGACAACATAAGGTGTCTAATCAACTCGATGCCGGACCGCGCGGCGACATGTATTGCAGCTGGAGAGGTGGTCCAACGCGCTATATAAGTTGTCCAGTATTTGTGCTGTTGCACACCCTGTATTCGTTTAGTTGTCTTGTTTTTGAGATCAAGTGAATCTCTCATCTGTGTCATTATGTGTATTAAATTTTATTTCAATCCGATGCTTTCTTTTTAGGTATCTACTTTCAATGTTCCTGAGTGTAGATACAATTGACTGACCGATTGCTTATTAACGTTGCACTTTGAAGCACACACAAGTTCATCTTAAATTTTTCATATATTGGTTTTACTCTGGCCTAGCCTCAAAAAATATTCTTAACATCTTGAAATTAGAGAATATGTTTTGTTTTCGCAAAAATTACAATTTAAATAGCCAATGGTTCCTACTTTTTTTACGCATGACAAGAATACTTGTCGATCACAGTTAACTTGTTTATGTAATAAAATAAAAAAAATTAATAAAATATTTTGAAATTTTAACAAAGCTATGTTATAAACAGATGTATGAATTATAATATCACAAATTTTCATGAAAATTGCAACATTTTTCTGTCAGAAAATGTGTGCTTTGCAATTACTTCACTCTTGCACACGATTTCCTGTGTATACAAGACAGCCGTTGTTCTTGTTCATTTTGTAGCTCATAAATACACACATACTTACATATTTTATTGCATTTGTAGTAAGGAGGGATTCGATCTGGGTACCTTCCGTTCCGTAAGCAAGTACTTTATCGACCACACCAAAACGATAGTCATCGTGTGGTGTTTGGTACCAGTTTATATAGATATCACAACGCCACGTACCCCATGCCAGTGATTTGGCGAACAAATGATACCGTATTCATGGCGAGTATGCAAGCAGTTGCGTCAATCATGCGTGACGGCTTATTTGCGTCATATGTGAGACGGCTTAGTTGCTTTTGCGGTGGAAAGTTGCGCCACGACTGCGCCGTGTGAAGGATGTGGTTCTTTTGCACGGCGAGGGTCACCAATGTAGGAAGGAGGGATTCAATCTGGGCACCTTCCGTTCCATAAGCAAGTACTTTATCGACCACGCCAAAACGATAGTCATCGTGTGGTGTTTGGGGTACCAGTTTATATAGATATCACCCCGCCAGACATTTATTTTATAAAAATTTTAGAGATTAAGTGATTTTTTTTTTACTTATTCAATTGTGATAGAATTTAATCTGAAATTTTAACATGCTTAACTTTAAATGCAATTCTGGAAAAGTTTTTTTATTCTACTTTAAGTACTAAAATAAATGTAGATGCTTCAAATTTTTAATGGTAAAATAACTGATTCAGCAATTTTGGACAGCATTTTATGGAGCTAAAGCTCAAATTTTCATTTTCAAATACAGTTAAAATATCAGTTTCTGAATTGAACCATTAAAAAATTTAGAGATCTAACTAAATGCTTTTAAGAATAACATGAAAAAACATTAAAAGTAAACATGCAGTTTTAAAAATTACGGCTTTAATCAAATTTCACAGCAAAATATATTTTAATTATTTTCTGCTCACACACACAAAATTCCTAGTAAACAGAAGGGGGAACAGGGAGGAAAGTATACCATGTAAAGTTAGATTATATTTTTAATACTCTTGTTCAAATTTTTATATAACATTTAATTTAATAATTATTCAACATAAGCACATATTTTTTAATTTATTTTTTAGTTATGAAAATACAAATATATACATATATATTGGTATAAAGCTACAAAAGTTTCACTGAAATGTACGCAATGTATAACAATATCAATTTATATATATATGAATTATATAAATAACTGTAAAATATACTATAGTCATGAAAAGTTTTAATTAATTATTAATCAAAATCACAATTACTTATGGTTTATTTAACATGCACAAACCTCATTTATACACATGAAAAGCCTCATGCATGATCAGGTTTGAACAGCACAAATCACACGTTTTAAAGACATAAAAATTTTGTAACAATTCATTTGCAGACAATTTGATATAATAATATCAACAGTTAAGACTTTGTTCACAATTTAAAAAATATTTCTGAATCAATAATTTGATATTTAAATAAAAATCCAATCTTGGAAAATAGTTTATTTCAGAAAATTAATTGTTGATAAAAGCAAGGACTACTAATGGAAAACCAGCTGGATTAATTTATTGAAGACTTAAGTATGCTTTATATTCAGTAGCAAAATAGGAGATTTTACAATTGTAAGTACATGATAAATACAAAATATCATATTCTAAATATTCTGAAAAAAATATATATATGATTGATTGAAACAGTACAAAATAATAGATTAAAAAGACCGGAACAGTACTATAAATGATAAATTTTGTAAACAACTATTTTTTCTTTGTTTAAAAAAGCAAACATTATCAATGAGTAAAAAAGAGCATTTAAACAAATTATTATTTAATGCTTTTTTAAGTTTACATTTGCAATAACTTTTTATACAATGATATGACATAACAAGCACATTAATATACACTCATTAAAATACCTCTTTAATGCAAACCAACACATTTCATTTCAAAATGTTCGAGGGGGAATGAATGTATAAGCAAAATTTCAATATTATCAGCATAAATTGTTTTAAATAGGAAAAAGTTATGACATTTTTTTCAAAAAAAAAAAGACATTTCTTTACAATAGTCAATATTTATGTGTATATGCTTTTTAAGTATTTTAAAGGAACAATAATTATACAACACAAATGCTTATCTTTTAAAATACATCTTATTATAATACATAGTTTAATTCACCATAAAAACATATTGATTGATGTAAACAAATTCACAGTAAAAATAATGGTATTATAAATTGGAACATTATCATTACAGGAAAAAAAACATGCACAAATTTTAATAAAGAAATACTGATTTATTACAAACTCAAATTTATTTTTAAAGTTCAGTATCAATAATTTTTATTTTTTCCAGTACTTATTCACGTTAAATAATGGAAATGTTTTATTCACCATCGAGGGTACTTATCACAAAATGGTAGATGATGATATACTGCATCTTTATCAGGAAATTCACAAACACACTGCCAACAAAAATGAGAGCCACAACCACCGCATGTCATATGATCACAACCTCCATTTTTTTCAATTGCAGTTTTGCATTTTGGGCATCTTTTGCACTCAGATTTAGTCTCTTGCCATACCTGGGAAGAAAAAAATTTAAAAACAAGTTACATAAGCTATTGGACTTAAAATGCAATAAAAAAAAATTTTATGCATAGATTTAAAAAGTATATATGATTTGGGACAACAGTTATTTCTAGTGTGATTTTTAAATAAATATACCTTAAAATGATTTCTGTTCAAAATAAGTTAAAAATAAATTCAAATAATACATATTTTTTTTCCTTTTAGAACTAATATAAATGGTTACTACACCAGTAAAATCACTCAACATTTTTTGATAGTTTTAAAAGTGGATCACTAACAATTCAGTTATATACTTCTTTTTGATATTTACCTCATCACTGAAAAGTGTTCTAATGCTCTGGCAGGACTAAAATAATTAAAACTTAGAACAGTAAATTTTGGTAATTTGCATCAATGAGCTTGTGTACTGCTTATCCACTTGCATCTGTGGCATTAATGTCTGATATCACATTTTTATCTCTTGCAGTATTAACAAACTTAACTGTTGCACAGGAAGTTCCCAGCACTGATATAAGATGTGGAGTATATTTACGATTAAAATGTGCTAATCTTTCTAAGTATGTTACAATTTCTGTTTGAATAGCTTTTGAGGATCCCACGGCTGTATTTTTCAGTGATAAGCTATCCTGTATGCAGATGATATTGATATGATAGCTTGTACCCTCTCTGCTCTGAAAGAAGCATTTCTTGACCTTAAGATTGCAGCAAGTCGAATGGGTCTTGTTATAAATGAAAAAAAGACTAAACATATACTATTTTCACAAAACACAGAATCCTAAATCCTTTTCTTGAAATAGATTCATATATATTTGAAACAGTTTAAAAGTTTTACCTACTTAGGATCAATTATTAATTCATGAACAGAATATCTCATGAAATCCAGAATCGATTATAAACCTGGCAAATTAGGCTTTTGGTGGACTGAGGAGGTTTTTAAAATTTAAATTTATTTCAAGAAACAGAAAATTGTTAATTTACAAAACTCTTATTAGACCAGTTCTGACACATGCATCTGAGACTTGGACAATAACAAAACTGGGAGAAAATCAAACAGCATCCTTTGGGAAAAAAATACTTCGAAGTATACTTGGAGGTGTAAAGGAAAACAATAGCTGGAAAAGAAGATGCAATTTTGAATTATATAGAATTTATAAACAACCTGACATCATTAAAATAAATAGAATGAATAGGATGGCCTATATAATTCGAATGCTAGATGATAATGTTGTCAAAAAGATACTGCAGTTTAAAGTCACAGGGATTCAGAAACATGGAAGACAAAGGCTGAGATTGACAGATTCAGTGGAATAAGACTTTAGGATTATAGATGAGAAAATTTCAAGAACGAAGGTGAATGAGAGGTAACTGTGGAGGACACTTCAAAGGAAGGCATCAGTCCACGAGGATCTGTCTGAAGCTATCCTGTGATGTTAAGGATTTTTAAGCAGAAATGCAAGTTGATACATCCTATGCTTTGAGTGGTTTCAGAATACAATCATCCTTAAATGAAAATAGTATAACAGGAAAAAAAAATAGGCAAATAACAAGTTTTGATATCTTGAAGTTGAATATCTATTTCTTAAGAGATGATTCTCCAAATGTCTAGTCACATCTGAGTCATGGGTAGTTAATTGATTATACCTAATCTATTGCAGCAGAATTAAAATAATTTAAAATTAGAACAATAGAATTTGAAAATTTACATTGATGCACTCACTACTTATTTGTCAGTGTCTATGCCCTAACTGTTTGAAATGTTTTTTTATCTCTTTTACCATATTAAGAAGTTAGCGTGGGCGATTTGCATAGCCAATGACTACAATTATTTGGATAATAGATTTATTAATGGAAAAGAGCAAACAAATGACTACATGAAGACAAATCAATGTATATACACAGAGATGGTAAAGTAATAAAAAAAGCACTCGTCATGAACAAGTGTGGTGGTTGTGGAGTACTGCAGTCGCTAGATGGCATTGGTAGGGGAGAGGAACCAAGGAAGAAGCGAAGAGCACCAAAGGAAGAAGTGAAGAGAGACTGAGGCGCGTGAAGTGAATTAAGTGTTTAAAAAGAGGAGCCGGCAGTTTGTCATTAATTTTCGTCGAGAGAGGTGCAACTGTAAACATCTCCACTATCCAGACTGTTAGCACGAGCATGCAGTAATGAAATTAGTTTTTAAATTTAAACTTTTGTAAATATTTTTAGATGTGTACTATTTGTAAATACTTTTAAATGTATTTCCATTTTTAAATGGTAATTAAATTGAAGTGGCTGAATTAGGTATTATTTCCTTAACACACACATTCCTAAACAAGCTTTAAAGGGCTTCATAAACAGCTCTATAGTACAGTTCCACTAGCAGGAACTCAGACAGGTAAAGTCTTTCTTATCACAAACTTTGTACAAACAGATTTTGAGCTCAACTGACTGACTTCTGAAATCCAATCTTTATACAAAAACGCTCAACACAAATTGATACAATGGTCCTGACAAACTACTGTGTATTTGCATAAATTTTTTTTCTCATAGCACAAAACGAAAATCGCTTAACAAGAAATGATTTCTCTTCTAGAGAATAAAAGTTTCTTTAATTTTGGACTGTCCTGCTATATCAATGAAAGAATTCATTGCATGGGATAATGAGTGCACAGCCCCAAAAATGGCAGACCAAGACATTTTGGAGTTTACTCAAAGCTAAAAAAACATCATTCATGCAGATTCCGATGACGAAAATGAAATGAATATTGCAACTCCTGTTCCCCACGTCATCTAAAATGAGGAACATCATGAAAAGTATGCTTAGTTATTTAGACGCACTTTCCAATGGTGAAATGAAAACAAAATAAACATCGAACAATTTGTAGACAATTTGATGCTAAAAAAAAAAAAATGCAAAAAAAAAAAAAAAAAGATATGATTATTTCCAAAAACTCAATAAACGTTTTGTTTTTCAAAAAACTGGAAAAATTTGCATTAAGTTTGTGAATGTTTTTATTTCATTGATTTACATTAAATACATGCATATATATTTATCTATGTAAATAAAATATACTCTAAGAAATTTTAATTTGTTGAATATATGTCTATCATTATTATTTGCAATATCCTTTAACATGAAATTCTTTTAACAGGAAAAATCATTTTAATCCTCTCTGTTTCATGTTAAGCGATTTTCACTATATAGCCTCATGGAAATTTCCAGGAGGATCGATTCCAGTGACTTCTTGAAGGTTCGAGAACAATACTACTTTATACCAAAACTTTATCCATGGGTGATAAAGATGCCAATCTGGTAACCCCCTGCTCACATCCTCTAGGGTTGCTATAATCTTATTTAAATTTTTTGCTGGGACATGAACTTTCCCTGTAAAACTGAATTTTCCTCAAGGAGAATGTTACTGTGGGGAAAACAACATATACAATGTGTTTCTTTATTAAAGCAAATCCTTAGAAACTAGAATGTCTGCATATACATGAGGCAAAAGTTAATCATAACTAAAAGTAACAGAAATAACTATATATTTCACTTATGAGGAGCCAAATTCAGTTTATATCAATGTTATGCCAGAATTCATCAGTAAATGTAAACTACATTTGCAAAAATTAAACAATGAAAACCATCATTACAGACAAACCTATAACAGCAATCAATTTCTGTAGCTGTAGCAGGTTGAGTTGAAAATATTTTAAGCTGTAGTAGTATCATAGAAATGTTGAGCATTGTATGAAAAAAAATTAATTGGTCTCCCTTTCTCTTTCCAATTCCAACATGTTTCTAGTTGTTTTATGTTTTAATTATGATAAAGATTTTATATATATTACGCAGATTTATAAATGTTATAGAAATATCTAAGAGTTTGAACATCTGAATTAAGAATTAAATTTACATAATTTATTTAAAAATCCATAATGTTAAGGGAAAAAGCAGCATGAAACTTAGTATAATACAATTGCATAATTTATATATTTCATAATGCTACATGTTTTAAATTTTCACACACAGACTTTTAATACTGTGGAAGTACAAATTTACTAAATACACTACTAATTTACTAATTTTGAACAAAGATATTCAAAATTATATATATATATATTTCTTACTCCTTTAGGCCTGTGGGTTCTAGTTATTCTTCACTTTTATTTTATTATACTATATATATCGGCTTACTTGGCTGCTGAGGCTCACAAAGAAAAATATATCATCTTTTTCTTTGCAAGCCTCGCAGAAAAATACCATTTCTGCATAAAACATGTTTTAGTATCCTTACAGTCTTGATTAACTTCAGAAAATATCAAATGCTTTCGTAGATTAAAAGAAAAAGAAATATTACGTATTATCCTAATTGATGGAGAGAATGAAAAAACGAGCCTATTTTTTACCTGATATAAATTTCTTTAAGCGTATGAATTAAATAATTATAGAAAAATTTTGGGATACATGAGAAAGGCACAGAAAAAAAATTAAATGCATAAAATAATAATAAATTACAATTTAATGTCTTAATTGCATTTTTAATTAGACAAGAATTAATTTCAAGATGCGTTTCTTCATTATTTCACACACAAAATTTTTTTAATTACTTTAAATTCCATACCTGATATTCTAGATCATTGAAGGACTGTTTATTAATATTACATTATTAAGTTAGATGAGGGTTATTGGCGATAGGACTCATAATTTGGAACCAAGATAAAGTGATGAGAACAATATCTGAGCACACTCCAATGTCCAAACTTCCACTTCATGCCAACTAAGAAATTTGAGCCTTAAACAGATTTCACATACATCAGCAGGTTTAAATGGAATCACGATTCAAACCCAAGAAATGACATATAAAACGTCAGGCATGAGCATGCTAACATTTAAGACCCTCAACAATACATAACATGAACATAAAGTTTTATTTTTAAGACCTTGAATGAGTAATCCGGGTCATTCTTGGAGCCTTGATACATATCACAAGTAAATCCTTGGTGGTACACAGTATTGCACCTGCAATGAAAATATTAATGCTTTTAATAAATAAAAAATTCAATACACAAAATGTTATCCTTATAGATTTGGAAGACATAAAGTCTCATAATTAGTAATAAACATAGATGGAAAAACAGTGAAATTTCAGTTTAAAAAGTTATAAGGCAAAAACAATGAAATGATCAAAACTTGAGGTAAAACTAATATTTACAACTAATTATATTAGAAAATTACCACCATAAGTATTTTAGAAATTTAAATAAATCACCTTCACATGGTATTTATGTAGAACTAAAAGATTATAAAATTAATACAAAAAAGAATAAATACACATAGAACAATTATAAAAATGATTATTATCCAAGAACAATAAAAGCTACATAATTTTGAAATATGTTAAATTCTCACCAGAGGCAAAAATAACAATTATAAAGCACATAAATTCAAGTAATATGCAATTCAAATATTTGACATTGATATATAATTCTTAATTTCATTCTTGAAATCTTAATTCTGTTAAAATAAGTAGAAAATTAACCAATTAAATTATTAGATGAGAATAAATGTTCTAGAAGAAAAAAAATATCTATAAATAGTATAAATGAATAAAAAAACTTATTATGTATAAGATAATAAATTTTATAATAGATGGGGAAAATTTTCAGATAAAGGAAGTTTCAAATTAAGCTTAAATTAGGAAACAGATTACTCTTCAAAAGAAGGCATAATGTACATACAGATCGTATGCCTCAAAGCTTAATAAATAGATTTATTAATACTAATTTTTATTAATACTAATGATAGTGGAGAAATAAGTAAGAATAAGAAATAAGAATAAGTAAGAATAAGAGTGGAATGAAGTGGAGATAGTGGAAATCTGGTTCCCAGAAGATTCAAAGATGTCAATTAGTACTAATTAAGACCTTTCAACTCAATTCAAAAACTTTGCAACTTTAGCATATAAAAGTAAATAATGAAAAGTATTTAAATGTTTCTTGACAGCCAAGCTGCTTTAAAAACTTTTAAATAGGCACTACTTAGTTTCAAAAGCAGTCTGAGAATGCCACAAAATATTTAAGGAACTCACAAGCAAAAATTAAATATAATAATAATTCACACACATAAAAGTGAGGTTCAATACAACTCTTATAACATACGATGATGGCACGATATACATTTCATGCTATGATTTAACTGAAAGTGCCTGTCTTTTGTGACTCCTAAGTGAAAGAAAGACCACAGCTGGGCTTCAAGATAACGGTATCCGAAATTTGGAACTGAAAAAAAAAATGTTTTGTTTTTTTTTTTTTACGTAGAGGAAAAGGCCCTGTAGGTCTCTGCGAGAAGCCCAATGCAAACTAACTTTTGCAGGAAAGTTGTCAAAAGAAACATTATAGTTTGTGTTGGCCAGGGAAGCCCAAACTATTAGATGAATAAAATTCATAGTCTACATTAAAACACAGAGGGCAATCAGGAGTGTTTTTCACACCAATTCGGTGAAGGGGGTTCCTGAAGAAAGCCACGACCAGTCAAAGTTGTAAAAATAGCTGAGAAGATTTGTCTTGGAAGATTCATTGGGAGCGAACTATGGAGCAGGGTTCTCCCACACCTTTCCCCAGCATTATTCTTTTGAATTGAAAACTACAATTCAAGACATTCCTAATCAAAGAATGAAGTCTTCTTGAAAAAGGCTAGATTCAAATATAGAAATATGTCTTCTCTCAAATCTATGGCCTGCAGGGTTTCGAAAACTATTTTAGTTGTAACCACAATCAGTTGTGCTCTTCTTAGAAGAGAAACAATTTTTTGAATAAAATAAGAAAAATTGTAACTTATAATTTATTCACTAAAAAAAATCGACTATTTGCACTGTTAAACAATCACTAAATCTTTATTTTGTATTAACTGTTTCCCAAATCACATGACAATAATTTTTTTAAAAAAATTAGATCCTTGAAAATTTTTTTAAGCAACTTTTTGACAATAGTGTGTGTATATATATATATATATATATAAATAATGGAACTATTATCTTCAATTATATTTTAAAATTTATCTACTTTATTATAGAACTTCAAGCGAAATTTAAGTAATTTTTATGTCAAAACTAAATCAGTAACTTACTTGATACATATATCATTCTGGCACAAAGGACAATTTAATTTATCAGTAGATATTTCATTTTTATAGAAAAACATTGAACAGTCAGGGGCAGGACAATAAAATATATCACTTCCATATGATTCAATGTAATGCTTCATTGATTTTTCAAGTAAAGTTTTGATTTTTGCAGGATCATCTCCTAATGCTTTACATATGTCATCAAGTATAATGTCATGACAACAATCCTAGATGAATTGAAAGATATATTTCATGGATTAAAAATAAAATACATTACAAAATTAGTTGACAAATGTAATCAAGAAAATTCTTAAAAATGTTAATAAAAACTTGCTTTTTTTCTATTTTTTTTAAAAATAAATAAAATAGTAAATATAATTAAATTTTCAGACTTTCTTTGGGGTAACAAGCACAATTAAGGGAGACTTCCAAATGTACTGAAAATGTAATAACACTTTAGCACAATAAATAATATCTTGCTAATCATAATTCCTACTTTGAATCAACTGTTCTTATTGGATATTCAAACTGTACTTAAAATAAACTTCCAAGAGAAGAAAAACATATTTAACTGGAAATCCTTAGAAAAAATTACACTAACAGTTTTTTATTCTGATAATTTCCTACTAAGAACAAAACTATTATAAAATTAAAGGCAAGTGGCATGGAATTTACGGAGTTCCTGTCCCAAAAAACGGGACGTACCTCCTCATCAGAATTAATAAAAAATAGAGCCGAAATATATGAAAGTGACGTAAGAATAAATTAAAAAGAAATAAAGATGGGCAGGACAAAAACCTGCTGGAAAAAACAGTAGCGGACGAAGTCCGCTCACTGATGAAAGAAATGCCCTGCTAAGCTGCGATATGATTGGTCGAGACCGATCGACGCAGAAAGTGGGCGTGGAAACAGAATGGGTCGATCCGGAAAAAAACGACCCGGAACAAGGAGATCTTGAGATTAAAATAATGTCAAGATCCCGTAGAAAATAGAAGGGAAAAACAAATTTTGAAAAATTTAATGAACCTACTTGCACATTGCCATAAAATGAAAAAGGGGGGAAGGGACCAAAAAATAAGAGAATATAGGACTAGACGCGGTATAAGGATTTATAAAAACGCAATAAAGTCATATATGTGATACAATCATGATTAATAATTGATAGTAAAGATGTGGAATGTCCAGTTCTCAAAAATATTAGCGGTCGTTCGAAGGAACGATTTAATTAATGATTGCTGGACGTGAAGCAAAATTTAAAAGAGCTCTAGAAAGCATAGGATCGTGCCTCCATCTGGTGGCCGAAAAGGAAAGCTGAAGCGCGAACACCGCACAAATGAATCCAAGGAGGTCACCCTCCCTGATTCCGACCGCGGTGATCGCTGCTTCGGAAAAGTCCGCGACTCTCGGCGCGGAGCTAGAATTTACTAGTTAAAATGAGAGTATTAATCTTTAAAAGGAAGCTTAAGATAAATAAAAATATTTTAAATTTAAAAATAAGTTCCCAATGAACGAAAGTTAAGTTTGTACCCTTAGCCTTTTGGCTTGGGGGAAATTAATAAATTCGTGCTCAAGAAGCGCTCTGGGGCGCTTTTGAGACGAGGGCTCTGCGGGATCATATGCAGGCTGGTTGGTAATTAGTTCATTGGGAACGGAAGGAAGTTTATCGAAGAACCTTTTAGAAAGGTCCTTTATGTGAGGTAAAAATGGCTTAATTTTTAAATCACGATAAATGACTTCATTGCGTATGAACCAGGGAGCATTAACTAATTGTCTCAAAAATGAGTTAGTCAGCGTGTGTAATTTCTTAAGATGACACATGCCGGCGGATCCAAAAATTTGTGATCCGTAGCACATGACCGGTCGAATGATAGATTTGTAGAGCAAAACTTTGTGCCGGATCGCAAGTTTGCTCCTTCTGGAGATAAGCCTTTTAAGCATGGCATGAACAGCGAGCGCTTTTTTGCGCGTCTGTTCGATATGATACGCAAAAGTTAATTTAGCGTCTAAAAACAACCCTAGGTATCTTGCAACATTTACCCAGGGGACGGGCTGGCCAAAAATAGTTACGGGGGTAAGTCCGACGGGAAGTCGGGATCTTCTCGTAAACATGAGCCTTTTATTTAATTATAATCAGTGGAAATATTTATATTTTATGCTGTTTATTTTTATATTAAGAAGAATCTTTAAATGATGGAAAATTAATATTGAATAAAACTAAATATATATTGACCACAATTCTCTAATTCTGCATGCATTATCCCAAAAATCGAAATCTTTGTGTCTTGTTTAAAAAATGATCCACTGTGTGGCACGCTAAATCAAATTGGTAGATTGGCTTGGGAGCGATGAAACATATTCATTGATCTAATATGATATTCTGATTGACGATTTGTACCGTTGAGTCAAATTTGAAGTTATGATACTGTAGATTTTATGAGTACTGTGGATTTTACACATGTTGGATTTCTGTTAATTAAATTTGTCGTAATTCTTGAAAATCCAGAATAAATTACGATTTCCTCCAAAAGAACCTTCCTATTATTGACTTTCATTTTCTCTACATTTGAAAGATGATCAACTATATACAACAATACACAAAATCTGTTTTCCACCTACCATTAAAATAAATAACATTATATATAGCTTTAAAAAAAGATGCCATTTCATTAAATGTCTAAGGCTTCTAATAAGCTACCATATTTTGAGAAATTAAAATAATTTCACATTTATTCTTTAGTTTTAATCTGAATAAATACATGCAACTGCAGAATTATTTATTTCCTTGATTATTTTATGTATCAAATCCTAAACAGCTGCAAAACTAAAATACTGTGATATTATCAGTGGATTTACTATAAAGCATGTAAAATAAAATAAAATGTTATCTTATTCAAATAAAGCCACATTTGCATTTTATATGTAAACAAAACAATCATTCTTTTTGTGTGTGAGTGATTGAAATAGTAATTTTGTTAAAATAATTTAATTATTTATCAATTTCATGAACTTAATTCTGTTTCAATTTGTATAATATATTAAATAGAAAAATGCCAAAATTTTAATTAAACCAAATTTGTTTCAAGGGCACTCAAGTTAACTTGGCACTGGATCCTGCTTTTATTTGCTAGCTTTGCTCACAAGCTATCAATATATACGTACTTGTAAAAAAAATGTAACTATCAATTTTAAGATTATTTAATGAATTGATAATTATTTGATTATTGGAATTTACATGAATAAATATGAAACATTTATATAACAAAGATACATATGCAGTGGACCACAAAAGTGTTCGTACACTTACAATTTCCTATAAAATTTAATGTTTTTGAATAATAAAAATTAATAAATCGGAATTGTAATTTTTTGAAGATATCTGCAACTTGTTCTTTATGAAATAATATTAATCGATTTTTTAAAAATTGTATAAGTATTATTTTAAAAAATTAATAATCAAAAAGCTACTAAAAATAACACCACAAAAGTCTTTGCACACTTAACAAAAATCTCAACATAGCTTAAAATATTGTATTTCTTTCTTGATTTAGTACTTAGTGGGATATCTTTCAGTGTCCACAACCGCTTTTAAATGTCTTGATATAGATTTAATCAGTTTTTTGTAATTTTTGCATCGATATTCCTCCATGCTTCTGTGAAGTTTTCGCTTCACATTATGTGTTTATGTCATGTTTTCTTTTTTTAATCAAATTCTCACCAAATATATTCTACTGGGCTAAATAAAGTGATTGAGAGATGTTTTCAGATTTTGGGGACAGTTATAGAGACACCAGCGGCATACATTGAGAGCAGTGTGCTGGGTGTCATTCTATGATGCCCTTCACTTTGTGTCTTTGCTTTCTTTCATATGTACTATTCTGATATCTTTGTTCTTGATTGTTTTTTTTCCTGACATTTCATTCATGTTTAAAAAGGGATGTCATTAACCCTGCTGTATACACTATCAAAGTGCAGGAAATAAATCAGAAATGGAACTCGGAGAAATATATTGAATGTTTATTTTCGGCTTCAAAAATCAAGCTATCATACAAAGCATTTGTATAATAGTAAGACGTAAAAAGAGACGTTGCAAGAGAAAATAAGACTTTTAAACTTAATAAAGTGAAGGATCTTGTAATAAAAGGTATACAGAAAGTTTAAATTCATTAAGGGGGAAATTAATAGAAAAGCAAAACTTGATTTATATTAGTGCTTGAAGACCTCTATTGGTGTGGTAGTTTGGAGAGAGAAGCCAGATCAGGTGTTGTTCTCGTCACTTGATCATGGCTCAAAATTAGGAGATACGTCACAATTGGCATTATGCTCCTTTATAGTGCAATGTTACTAAACAACTATCACTGGAACTTTTTACAATAAATATAAGGCTAAGCTTCAAAATAAATTATTATAATATTAAATAATAATTTTAAATCAGTTATTTTCTTTAAAAGTTATGCTTATTGAAGGAAATATATCTGTGAATTCAATTTTGCAAATTATGTCAGTAACATAATTTTTCAAATGTATACATGACAATTTTTTTTTCCAGTTAAACTATAAGTTTTATAAAAGATGATAAATTTTTAAATGAATTCCGAAATTCTATTTTACCCTTCATTGCATCTTAAAATAGCACACAAAAATGACATTTACATGTATTGTAAATAGTTATTTATATTATTATAGAATAATTTAAAATAATACTAATGAAGTAAAAGCGATTAAGATTTCTATAAACATTATAGAAATGTTTGTTTTTATTAGCGGATGTAATAAATGAATTTATAGAATTAAAGATATATATTTATAATAAAACAAAAAAGATTTCCAGTGCATTTTTTTTACTTGCCAAATTTTATGAATTTTAATTTGTGTTACACTCAAACTCTTCTCCTAGTGCAGGCATATCCAACCAGCGGCCCATGGGCCGCATGCGGTTCATTTGGAGAAATTTTGAGGCCCAATTGAAGTTTCTGTCTATATTATTTTAGACATTTGGACTACAGAACGTTGAATCGAAAATATCGTGTTTTGACCCACCCCCACCTCTCCCTGTGCAGTTTTTACCGAAATAAATTTTTCCTTCATTTGACTTCCAAGCAATTGTAAGAACAGGTGTTGTTGGAAGAAGTAAAGTAGATGAGCTTGGGTGTGTTATTCCTCTTTCAACGAGAACTTCGTTGGGAGTGAGTAGTGTATTTAGTTCTATTTGTCAGAGAAATAATTTATGTCCATATTTTTAAGTTCAGATTAGTAGTATTTTTCTTGTTTTATTTGGCAATGAAAGAATCCGATGATGGACTTAATGAGTTGCCTCAGGACTGTCAGACCAGCTAGTAGAAATGTAAGATAATTACGGCAGCAGAATAAAAATGTTTAATATTTTAACCTTCTGAAATTATTTAACTTTTTCATTTTATGATATATATTTAATCACGGTGCAATAATTAATATCATACAATAAGAAACTAAACATTTGGCTATCGGGCAGAAAAAAAACTTTTTTTGATAAACAGTGTAATAATTACAAAGCTGTTCTTCTTTACTTAATTGCTTTTTTGTATTTAAAATAAAAATTTTGAAAATCTAAATCAATTTTATGCAAACATACTGTAACACAAGAATAAAATGTGAAGATGTAATGCACATAGTTGTTATACTACGTAATCTCAGATGGCAGCATAAATCTACTGTAGATAAGAACCTTGTAGGTTAAAAGATATTCTTCCACCAACAAGTGCAATCGGTCGACTTTCAACTTTGTTGTGATTGTGATCCAGTAAAAGGTAAACTTCGTTTTTTTTATCAAATCAATAATTGAATGTTGATATCGTATTTTGAATGCTGTATGATAGTAAAATATTTTGAAGAATTTTTTTTATTTTGATATGTGTGGCCCACCTCAGTTCAGTAAATTTTTATGTGGCCCACCAACCGATTTGGCTTGGGCACCCCTGTCCTAGTGTATTGGTGCATCAGGTGTGATTTGGTCATTGCACCCTTCCCTGCACTTCCAAGTTAAGGTGGGACACAAAATTCTTCAAATAAAAGACAGTTCAGTATTAGTACTATTCTGAAATATACAAACACAATTTCCTTCCATTTGGATTATTCCTTTTTGATGTGCTGTTTTTATGTTACAGAGGGTTTATCTGATCAAATAAACTAAACATAACAGAGTTCAAGTACGTCAATATATTAAGATTTGCTAAATGATCATTATTATCTCACCTATAGCTAACATTACTTATACTGATATCTGCATCTGGCAACAGTTGAGATGATGTGGGAGATATGGACAAGAAGGGAGGTGATGAAGGGTGAACATAAAAGAGTTGCGATGTACAAAAAAATACCAAGGTGAAAGATAAGAGATGTTATTGATTACGAACAGATTTATTATTTATGTGTAACTGTATAAGGGTTATGTCACGTCCCTTAACAAATAATGGCAATAAAAGTATTTGGGACAATCCAAGCAGCTCTTTTGATAATGAAATACCTGTACACTGATTTATCTCAACTTACTGAAAATACAGAAAAAGAACCCTTGACAGCTGACATATTTCCTTACAAAAGTATAAATAATTTAAATAAATCACATACCTCTGCACAGCAACGGATAGGAAACTGTGCTTGTTCCACCAATCCTTCAATACACTCAGAGCAATACAAATGTCCACAAAGCTCAAGTCGAAACGTTAAGTTAAAAGCAGGACATGCACACACAGGACATTGTTCTTCATTCTGAATCACTTCAGAAGTACCAGAATCCAAGCCACCAGCTAAATCTTTTAAAGCATCTTCAGCCTAAAAAATGTCCAAAAATATTAAAAATAACCAATATATACATAAAATTTTCTAAAGAGTTTGCATAGAAAATGAACTTGCCTTTTCTATACTGTCTCGACTACCCAAAAGTGAAAGAGAACAAGACTTGATATCCAGAACAGCATTTCGTAATTCACAGGATTCAATAAACTTTTCAAGATTAACCCCATATTTCTTAATGATTTTCTTTAAAAGATTTCTGTTATTTTTCTCACCTGACAGCTGAATATGAGTTAATGCTTCATTTTCAGTATCTTCTAAAAACTGATGGATTCTGCGTTTACAAAGTTGACAATTTTCTTTAGAGCCATAGAGCCTAAGCATTTTATTTACATAATCTTCTATAATGTGAACACCACTTGTTTTTTCTAAACTTCTCAACCACATGTGTCCTCCATGGCAGAATATTTTATTTAACTTCCCATGAAAATTTCTGCTTAATAATTCTCCTTCTAACAACTTATTTACAGTTGATTGTAATATTTGCAAAATTTCACGCCTATTGGTCAGCATTTTAATAGCAGCTAAATCATCAGTTACTTTATTTATGACAAAGTCAAAAAGTTCATCCTCCAAATACTGTTTTTTTAGTTTGTATTGAAGTTCACTCAACATCTCTTGAAACCGTTGTTTCAGACCTTCACATATTTCCAAATGGCACTTAATGACAGAGCGATACACAGGTTTGCAAACAAGTTTTCTACTTTCAATCATATGTTGTTGAAGACATTCAGCAGCATGATCAATATCTTCATCTTGTACATTTATAAAAGCTTTCATAATAGTAGATGTTGGTTTGGGCATTGGAACAACAACAGTAAAATTAGATAAAGATGTGTATTTATTACACATTTTTTGAATTCTATCTTTTATTTCTTGCAACTCATTTTGAGATGTTTCAAAAGGAGAAACATATTTCAATTCAACTTTCACAAGTTTCACATCTGGTAACAAATTTTCAAAAGCTTCTTGTAAATCAGAAGGTTTAGCCTCTGGTGGAATACCTGAGAAGTATAACTGGTTTTTAGCAATTTTACTCAGTTGAATAAATACATCAGAGTCCAAGATTTGAAAACTTTTCATGGCCTTCTTACGAGCCTTTATAAAATCTTCACCACTGAAAGTAATGTAACCATTGCCATTACAAGGACGTCGAACCCATGTTACATTAATAGATTGCTGAATAACGCATGGTAACTGATCTGAGGGATTTTCAACAGTATCAAGATTATTTTGGATTACATTTGTACTTAGAGAGCTTTTCCCAATTTTAACAGAGGCCATTTTAGCTCCTCTAAGCCATTTTAGTTCAACAGGTATCGAGATTTGTCCCCTCTTTAAATCTAAAGTATGAACTTGTTCTAAATTAACAAGGTCTTCAAATTGCCTTTTTAATACCTCATTAACAATTTCAGTGGCCTTTTCAATCTGATGTTCCAAAGCATATACAAGAACACGTCCCTTTTCTGCAATTGGTTCAATGACTAATGAATCAGTGTTTAATAAGGACTGAATATGACATTCAATTGCTTTTAATTTCTGTCCTTTTTTCCCCAGCAAGACTTGCTTAATCAATCGTTCTCCAACAGGCTCAATAACTTTTTGAACTAAGGACCTTTCAAACATGTCAGAATAATCAAATTCAATGACTTGTTTTGTCAAAGCATCCATGACAACATTTGTAGGAATAGCAGTTATAGAGATCAGAAACTCACGATTTGTAGAAATCATATGATCAAAAGTAATGAACTGAGGCAAATTTCCTGTTTGGCAAATAATTGATGAAGGATGAAGGAATGCAATGCTATGCGAAGACAAAACTCTATATCCACTTTTATAGTGACCAGTGAAAACACACAGATTCTCCATAAAACATTCAAATAACATTTCTAATAATGAATCTGCAGAACTGTTGCTAGTATTTATAGAATCGCGCTGAATATTTTCTTTCAAGGACTCTCCAACAATTTGGCATATTTCATTTACTTTCCCATGGACATGTTTTAGAGTGCTGTAGTTAATATAATGATCTTCACACCAGGTTTCATTACATCCATTTTCAAGCCACATTTTATAAATATAAAGATATGACAGAGTATCACTGTCATGTTGAATAAAGTTTAATTTCACTGCATCTATTTCCCTTTGACAATCTTTGTCTATTGAATACTTAAACATTCTACCTTTGACAGAGAAGAAAGCAACAACAATAACAGCTTCATATGCTAGTCCCCAATGAATGCCTAGTAAAATAAGTTTAGAATATCTTACTGGGAAAGGAAGTTTAACGATACTTTTCCCTAATTCAGTTAAAGCATTATCTTTAATAGCATTATATTTTTTTAGAAGTTTTAAAGCATTTTCTTTTGCATTATTTGGTAATGATTCAACAAACTCGACAGTAGTTGCAGTAGTTGGTCTATGCTGAAATACTTTAATCATGCTATTGAATGGATTAACCGTGAGTATTTCTGGATATTCGATACTAGGCATTTCCCTCAAATAATCTTCCTTGCTATACAATCGATAACAAACACCAGTACCAAAGGCACCTGCTAAACTTTTTCGGAGTTTTGATTTATCACGAGAGATGAATGTTGTCATTGATACATCTATCTTTTTTTTACTATCAAATATATCTTCTTTTCTTAGTCCACAGTCAATTATATATCGGACGGATGGAATAACAAGCATTTCTGCACAATCAGTTGCTAAAAATATTGTTCTTTTGTCAGAAGATCTCTTATTTATCAAATCTAAACATTGTTTATTGGTACTGGTCTCATGTAATATATCACACTTCAAATCTTCAAATTTTAGGGCAGACAATTTTTCATTTATACCTAAAGATGCTGATTTTGTATCAGCAAAAGTAGGTAGATATGCAATCACATCCCCTGGACCATTCAGAGTGTGAATAGCAAGGGCGGTTTTAACAACTTCATCAACATAATCATCAGTTGGTAAGAGAGCAGAGTTTTTCCATACAATCTTTACAGGAAGAATAAGAGAAGGCATTTTAATTACTGCAACACTAGTTACCCCAGAGAAAAAGCTTTCATATTTGTGAGCATGATCATATAATGATGTCATTAAGATGAGTTTTGTCTGTTTTTTCTCTAATAATATGTCTTTCAAATCAGCCAGAATTATATCCTGACTAAGTGATCTTTTTAAGGGTAGATTCAAAATAGCAAAAATGTTTTTCTCTTCAGAAGTACAGTCCTTTAAAAAATTATCCAATAAATCTCCCATACTTATAATATTCATTTCATTATTAAATTTCATTTCATCAATTTCATCAGTTTCCATTTTATAATGCAGAAGTTGAAATACATTTCTTTTTAGTCTTTCTGCCAACATTTGGCAAGTTTCAGAACAAACCAAAAAATGCTCTGGAAATTCACTTTTAACAAAAATTGGTATTAAAATGTTAAGAAAATAAGTTGAATCTGCACTAACAATAGTAATCTGATTTTCACGTATTTTTTCCAGAATATCTCCTTTAAAAGCATAAGCTGGAAGAGATCTAGTAAATACATTACATTCTTTTTTAACATTTTTTCTGATTATATCACAACTACGCAAAAGATCTTGAACATCAGAAGTAAATAATAGAGACAAGTGTCCTTTGATTTTGGCTATATAATCCTCAAACTGTTTTTGCTGCTGTATTAAATTATCCAAGTGCAGTTTAAAAACTTCGCAATTACCTTGAGACGAAATTTCATGAATTTTTTTTAAACATTGAAAGATTGATTCTTTGGCATCATTTTCCACCCTTTCTCTACAATCCATTATTATATCAGTAGGATTTAGATTTCTAAGAATTTTGTCACAATTTTTTTTATAAGTTCTATATTCGTATAATGAGTCTCTTGGATTTTTAGCATCTAATTTTTCATCATTTTTCTCCTGATTATGTTGATTAGCGAAAGTTTTTGGTGGCCAATGGCTGCAATTAAGATTATCAATGTCCAAATGCTCTGTAACTTCATTAGAACTCTTAAAAAATCCTACTGAATTTTCATTTTCCTTTACAAAACCTGGTGAATTTGTAGCTGCATTAAAATAGTGAAGCATAGGATTAGTTGATACAGAAGGCAAATTGAGAGGATTGCTAAGTTGGTTAAAATTTGGATTCTTCTTTAAAAGTTCTGACTCAGATGATGAAATGCTATCTGTATCAGAAAAGGCAGTTTTTGAATGAGATCGTTTGAAATTTCTTCTTCCTCTGTAATAACCTCTATTATTACTCCGACGGCCAGCACGGTTATTTGGTCTTCGCTGGTTCGCAAAATTTCTTTGCTCATGCAGTGAATGACAAGCTTCTGAATCTGTTTCAGATTCACGACCTCCAACAAAAGATCTGAAATGAATATTTGCTTTTGCTTCACTTTCTGCATCTTCTAAAGTCTTATCCTCTTTTTCAGGTGAGTTTGACATTCTATTGCAGTGATTTCTAGTATTTTGTAAATATGACTGTTCTTCAATTATATGTGTCAAACGAGAATGACTTGGAGTATTTTGATATCTATCATGTCTTGGCCATCCGTTATTTCTATTTCTTTGCATAACTAAAATGTAAAAAAAAAATCATTTTTGGTAAAAGACATCTACTTATAAAACACACAAAGTGGATTAGAAAACATCCTCCTCCCTTTTTTTATATCTATACTGGAGAAAATATGTCTTTTGCTTAAATAAAAAAAATTAGGTACATGTACACAAATTCCCCCCAATCTTTTCCAACATCACACAAACTTTGAAAAGTCAAGAAATTTCAAATATTTTTTTTGGTCAAGTTTTTAAAATTATTTTACTTAGCAATGTTGTTTTGTCATTATTTTAAATATGAAGTCTGAGACACAAGGAGTGAGAAAAAATTTAAACCTGCAAATACAAAATATTTATTGTTCCCACAAAAAGGTCAGGAAACATTGGGGGGAGTAAAATTAGCAATATTTTGTAATTTTATTCAAATTTTCCTTTTTTCACCTTTAACAAACAAAACTTAATAAATGAACATATTTCTTAATTTGATACAAAGAAATGCAATTTAAAGTAATATTTTTGCGAAAATTCTGGTATAATTTATAAAACAGTTGTTCTGATGGTGCCATATCTTGCTTTATCACCACACACTTTTTGAGATACTTCTGTCATTAGTTTGATACAGGGTTCCAATACTTGGGTTGATATGGAAAACCTTGGAAATTTGTACCCGAGTCATTTATCACACCACAATCTAAAATAACAGATGATGCAATCACAGCTATAAATTAGCCGTTTTCTTTGAAAGTGGTTTAAGTCTACTTTTGACAAAATTTAGTTAATTACTAGCTGCATGGCTCGGCGTTGCACAGGCTTTCTCTACTTTTACACAAATTTTCCCTTTCCTTCACAAAATCAGCACTTCTAATACTCTTTCAAAATGACTTCCACCCCCTCCACCACTTAGCCCAGCGTTGCTCGGGTTCTCTTTTCCTCATGACACAGCATTTTTGAATGTGTGTGTTTGTACGTGCACAATGTGAGTGATTTCTAAAATTGTGTCAAAAAATTTCCCTTATTCGAAATTTGTTCCATTCCACTTATTTTTGATTTAAGACAGGGTTCTTTCCCCTCTTCTCATAAGCCCAAACAAGTTTTTTAAGTCTAAAATAATAAAATAGATTTCAGATTTTCATGCAAAATATTTTTAAAAACCAAATTTCTATAAGTAATAAAATAGAAAAATTTACAGATAGCTATTGTAATAAAAGAAAAATGATTGCTTTTTTCTAAACATTTGAATGTTTGATTAAACATATAAATATATATAAGTTAGAGAAAAAAAAACAGTATGGGAAAGCCTAGATATATATATATTTATATGTACTGAAAAAACATTTAACAAAACCCGATTTGATAAAAACATTTTGATATTTTATTTTAATTTTAACCTTCAAAAAATGTAACAAAAATAATGCTTAAATATTTCTCACAAAAAGAAGAAAAAACGAAAAAAAACAATTTTTTTTTTTTTTAAAAAAAAGTAATTTTTAAGTGATTTTTTCCATCTTTGTACAAATTACAGTTAATATTGTTCAACATACTTCTTAATATCGTTCTACTTCCGTGAGATTATTTTTATAAATAAAGAAGTTATTAAATATTTAAATAAAATTTTGAGTATTTGTTGAAAAATTGTAAAAAAAAGTTTTTGATATTCAATTTTGCCAAATCTGGTGATTTTCAATATTTATAAGCGCAACTTCTTTTCTAGTGTAACCTTTCATCAAACGCAGAGAGCTGACTGGAAAAAGAGTTTTCTTGCGCCAAACTCAGAGCTTTGGAAAATTGATTTTTTTTAAGTTTTAATTTGTTTTCGGACTTCATTTTTAAGTTAATGCCTTTAAACTGCATATATCGATTGCAAAGAACAGTAATTTTTAAACAAAAAAATGTAACAATGCTTAAATATCTCTCGCAAAAATAGAAAAAAAACAATTGCTTTTTTAAAAACCGTAACTTTTAAGATATTTTATCAATCTTTGTACAAAAAACTACGTATAATATTGTTCTACACACAGGAAAAAAGTTTCGTCAGATTATTTTTATAAATAAAGTTATTAAGTATTTAAATAAAATTTTGAGTATTTTTTGAAAAATCGTAAAAAAACAATTTTTGACATTAAATTTTTTTAAATGACTGATTCTAAAAGAGAAAAGCATGGACTTTTTTAGTGTAAAATATTTTTTTCATTAGCATGAAAGAAAATGCAAGCGAAACAATTTAGAAATCTTATTCATAAAAACGTATCGATTTCGACTCATTTTTAAAAAATTGTAAAAGATAGAAAAAATAATTATTTTGTAAAATAAATTATACCGTATTGTGGCAAAATAAATAATCTTTCTCAATCTGTAA
The DNA here is from genome assembly GCA_019973935.1 of Trichonephila clavipes. Taxonomy (NCBI): domain Eukaryota; kingdom Metazoa; phylum Arthropoda; class Arachnida; order Araneae; family Nephilidae; genus Trichonephila; species Trichonephila clavipes. Next base: position 518,117 of record BMAU01018672.1, on the reverse strand, counting down.
TTATTTTTTGTCTGGGTCTCAAAAAAAAATTAGATTCCGAATTTTCCCCTGGCGGTGAAAAATGGTACGAATTATGCGTTTTAAGGTTTTTAATATCTTTTTAACTAATTGGAATATTAGAACACAAATGGTGAAAACAGGTTCCTCGAATCTTTCCCAAAATTTTGGTACCTTTGACGAGTTTCTGCGTCGTGTGGTTCTTGAGAAAACAGGGATGCATAGATTTATATGCTTGTTTACCTTCGGATTTTAATAGTGTAAATAACATTGAATGCAATCTGCTATGAGCTTTTTTCTATGAACAATTCAATTAAAATTTCTTCAAAATTTTCATCATTTTGTCAATATAAATTAACATAATTAATGAAATTACAAACATAATTACTCTGAAAGAGGTCAATATTTCCATATAACATAAAATGGACTTTCAGCCCCCTCAATATGTCAGCATTTTCTCTGAAATCTAATTTCAAGAAGAAAAAGGAAATGAAATTTTTTCCGATTAATTAAGGTTTGTTCATTAAAGATGGAAAGATACAGTTGAATAACATTTCAAAACACCAGTTAATTTACCAAAAAGATGTTCTCTGGAAATAATAAATAGCTTGAATTTATAGGTTTTAATAATTCTTTTTCTCACTCATCATTTCCCAAGCTTCACATTTAGAACAAGTGTTATGATACTGACAAATTAAATTGACAAAAAATGGGAAAATTACTTCATTTTTCAAAACTTTGAAAGCGATATTAAGACAAAAAATTTTTTTAATTTAATTTTTTACACATTTTACTCAAGCAAAGGACAACTTTTCAAGGATTGTAGAGATCAAAAAAGAGAAAAAAATTCTTTAGGACCACACTAATACATACATATGTATCTATATATATAAAGGAGAAAAGTGACTCACTCACTGACTAATCACGATATCTCCGGAACTATTAAACCTACAGACCTGAAATTAGGTAGGTAGGTTCCCTTCATGGAGTAGACGTCAGCTAAGAACGGATTTTGCAAAGTTCGAACCCCAAGGGGCGTTACGGGGGTTTTAAGGGCGTTATAGATAATTATTTCCATTACTAAACTATTAGATGTACAGTCATGAAACTTGGTACACAGATTTCTTTCATAAAGTAGAGATTCCCTACATAATGATTTTTACGAAAATCGACCTCCAAGGGGCGTTATACATAATTATTTCCATTTTTAACCTATTAGACGTACAGTCTTGAAATACGGTAAGCAGATTCCTTTCATAGAGTACAGATCCCCTACAGAATGGGTTTTGTGAAAATCGACTCCCAAGTGGCATTGTAGAGAATTAAGTGGCGTTATAGATAATTATTTCCATTTTTAAACTATTAGACGTACAGTCTTGAAATTTAGTAAGCTGATTCCTTTCATAGAGTACAGATCTCCTACAGAATGGGTTTTGTGAAAATCGATCCCAAGTGGCGTTGTGGAGAATTAAGGGGCGTTATAGGCAATTAACTCCTTTTTTAAACTATTAGACGTAAAATCTTGAAATTTAGTAAGCTGATTCCATTCATTAAGTAGAGATCCCCTATAAGATGGGTTTTGTGATAATTGTTTCCTAAGTGGCGTTGCGGTGGCTTAAGGGGCGTTATAGATAATTATTTCCATTTTTAAACTATTAGACGTACAGTCTTGAAATTTGATAAACGGATTCCTTTCATGGTGTAGAGATCCGCTACAAAATAGTTTTGGGGAAAATTGATCCCCAAGGGTCACTGAGGGGGATTAAGGGGCGTAATAGATAAATATTTCGGCTTTTCAACTAATAGAAACACCTGCTTGAAAATTAGAAGGTATGTTCCGTTCATGGAATAAAGTTACTTTTACAAAGATTTTTGCGAAAACGGACCCCCAAAGAAGTGGGGTTGCGAGGGATTAAGGCGTCTTATAGAAAAATTCCTGTTTTTGAATTTAACTCATTTTCTTGAAATTTGTTGAGCACTTTTCTTTAGTTGAATAGAGTTCCACTAAGAATGGATTTTACGGAAATCAACTCCAGGGGGAAGCGGGGAGAGTTATTGTGGCATATTGATAGACAAAATTCCCGTTTTTAAACTGCTAAGACTACAATAATAAAATTTGGTTTGCATGCTTCTTTTGTTGAATTGGAATTTGCTAAGAGTGCTCTCAACGAGGTATTGATGATAAAAATTCCGTTTTTGCTCTGTTCAGATTTAGACTTGAAATTTAGCATGCATGTTTATTTTATGGAGTAGAGATCCACTGAAAGTTGCTTTGGTGGAAATCCACTTGATTATTAGGTTAACTGAGCAAAAAAAAAAAATCTTTCTCCTTCTATTTTAGATATAAATAGAAATTAGATATTATAATTTATATTCTTTTTATATCAAGGGGCGAGTGAGTGAGTTAATATTAACGTCGCACTGTTCAGCTACACGAGGGCTTTTGGCGACGGACCACGTAATTTTGAACCATGGTCAAGTGACGTGGACGACACCTGAGCTGGCACCCCCCTCTCCTAACTACCACACTACACCAACGGGAGGACGTTTCAGCTCTCGACAGATTTAACGTGCATCGCTGCCCTACACGGCGGGTCTTTAGTGGTACTGGGATCGAACTCATGACATGCCTGCCATGGTTGGATACCTTAACCACTGGGCTACCGCAGCCCCCATCAAGGGGCGAGAGTGTAACAGCTATAAGTATATTTTTCAATACAATCGAATTCTTAATGCTAGATATCAATAATTAATATATATGTAAACAGTATACATATATACAACATCGTGAAATACCCAGTGAAGCGGGTGGGAAACGGCTAGTAATATATATTGTTACGTTTTCGGGGGTTCGAAATGATTGAAGCCGAAGAGCGGGACCCAAAACAATTTTATTCTTGGCCAAAACAGTCCTCCACAAATTGTAGAACAGTTCGAGAAAGTCACGTACAATCGATGAAAATACTGATAACACAGATGTAATACACTAACAAAAGCAATAGTAAACACTCAGCACAAAAATAATAACTCAATAAAAGCAATAACACACGCACTATGCAATCGTCTCTCTCTGTCTCAAGCACAGAGAGGTATCACTTGCATGAAAGCTGAGATCTGACTAACTGACTAGCCGGCCCGGGCCTTTTTATACCTTTCGGTCAGAAACCTCTTGCACTTGCCAGAATAATCGAGAAATAGAAAGGTCTAGCAAAATCCGGAACGTACGAGAAAAGCTCAATACAGTAATACATTCAATACAATAGTGTTACAATACCGCGATAGGGTTGCCAGACAGGGTTATTAGGAGCAGGGTTGCCATGGTCGCCAAGCTTATCGCCCACATTTGGCGATATATCGCCAAATTTGGCGCCAAAAATTAAGTCGCCCGTCGCCAACTTGGCGCTAGCTGCAATATTTGGCGAGTTTACCATTTAAACCAATGTTAAAGCATGGGGGCGTGCAATGCAGTGGAAATGATATTACAGGTAAACAGGGTTGAAATCACATTAGATACGACAAATTAAATTGTAAAAATGAACACAAATGAGTAGAAACAATTAGAATAAGACTAAATTCGTAACAATATATACAGTCAAACCTCAATATTACAAACCTCTATATTGCAAATTTTTCTCTCTCTCTATATATATAGCAAGCTTTTTTCTGGAACCAAGAACATTTCGCAATTTTCTTCATAAAATAACCTCCCAGTAGCGAAGTGCATTTTCTATAAAACAAACTTTTTCTCTTTGATTCAATTGTTTTTCTCCCTAGTTTTAAAGTATTTCTCGACATTTACAAATTATTCTCTCTTTTAACACATTTTATGGTGGTCATAAGCCTTGAACTTGTTTTATTAAGTGTCTAACTCGCCGAGAGCAATTGAATTCTGGGCGTTTCATCTATGAAGTACAATCTTTAATCCCCATTGTCCAGTTCACTGGAAATATCTTCGATATCCCCTTTCACCCTTAGTGGAGTTGTCTTGTGTCCCTTAACTAGTTTCCGTTCATTTGTAGTGTTGATCCTTCGTACTGGTAACTTTATTTCTAGTACCTCGAAAATGTCAAAACGTCAGTGCCTGAACATCAAAGAAAAAAATTTAATTCTTCAGGAAGTGGATAAAGGCGTCATAAAACTTTCCTCGCAGTTTTTTTTAATAGGTAGGATATATCAAATATATATTAGTTTACAAAAATGTGTGAATAATTACTTTTTAAAATATGTAGTGTTTATGAATCTAAAATATTTATGTGGTTTATGATGAAAATTGATAGATGAACCTCTAAAAAGCGAATTTTCCATAAAATGAACTTTTTTTTCCGGAATTTAGCGACTTTGTTTTATAGAAGTCCGACTGTATATATATATGTATACATACATTATAAATCTCTAATACATACAAGATGTTTTAGTATTCTTGAAAGAGACTCGCTTAAGTGCTGGAATACATTACTAGAAACATTTTTTTGGACAGTTATAGATCATAATGGCACATTCAGTCACAAACACTATAAAGAGATGTGATAAGTTTAGATATATGATACGATCAAAATATTTTGCCTGATACTGATAATGTTATCATATTTCTGATACATTTTATAATTTTTTTTACAGATTACAAAAACTTTAAAAACAATCATACACACACTTTTCTTCTCATACATATCTTAATTCTAAACATGTCTATTTCTACATAAAAAATTTTAATCTTTTTTTCTTTATATTACTTTCTGAGATATAGGCATCTAATAATATTTTCAAAAGTAGTTAGTGATCATGATGATGAACTCGTGATTTACAATGGTTCAGTAGAACCATGCATTGAAATTCTGCTAGATTTGTTATGTAAGACACATACATGTCATATTAGTTGTGCAATGAAATACTTGAGCTACTATGGATTTGAAGAATGTGGTTCTAACAGGGAGGCTTTCCGCTTAGGCATATTGGGCACAAAAAATTGGAGGGCAAAAAAAGAAAAATTTATATTACAGCAAACATACCAACACATAGTCAGTCATGAGAGAAGCATTTCTGCCTTTAACAGAGTAAAGACTGAAATGAGATCAACTATGGAGATACAAAAGTTTAATAGTTTGATGTTGCTATACACTCAAAATGATATTACAATGAAAATTAATTACAATATTGTCATTAATGATTTTGCAATAACTAAAGCTCGAAGAAAACCTTCGTTGTACAAATACAATGACTCAACAGAATATAAGGATGTGTGAAACTAAAAGATAGTAAAGTGATAAACGATGAAAAAGATGATACTTAAAAAGTTGAAAACAGTTCATACAGTAATTATTGTACAACAATATGTCAGAGCATAACAATATATAATAAAATAAAACAAATTTTTTACTCGAAATACGAAAGATAGCAGCAAAATTATTTGAAATAAATCTACATTTTTATGAATATATTGTTTTTTTGCAAATCACCTTAAGTTAAATCTTGTTTGTTTGGCCCACATTAACCTTTGCGCTTGACACTCTTGTTGTAGACACATTCAAATGTATACATTTCCTCAAATGGAAAGCTTTTTTAGTGTTAGTCAAAATTATCACACTGTTAACTTTTACTAACAAATCCATAAAATTTCCTTTAATTAGAAATTTTTTCATTTTTAATTAATAAAGGAATGCATGAAAATTTCATAACATTCGTTTAAGTGATCTATTAAAATATTTTTAATCTTAAGATGCTTCTTTCTCAATGGCATGACAGCCCATGGTAGGCCTTGGCCTTCCTCACAATTCCATTTCAGGTTGTCCTGTTCTTGACCAGATTTTTCCAGTTTCTTACATCAAGATTTTTCAGATTTTTTTCTAGGCAATCAATGCACTAGAATCTTGGTCTTCCTTTTTTTTTTGAGTACCATATGGTCTGGCCACAAAGTTCTTGTTTGTGACTTGATTTGTTGTCCAATCGTTATTAGGTGTACTGCCCATTTTAACCTTTGCATTACAATTAATTCAACAGTATCTGGTTCTTATAAAGTTTATAAATTTCTAAATTGGTTTTTCTATAAATATTATCACATTTTAAACCTCTAAAAATACTTCTAAGGACTCTTCTTTTAAATATACCAAGAGAGTCTCCTAGTCTCTCTTAGTCATTGTCCATTTATTTGCAGCATATGTGAGAACGGGCCTTATCAATGATTTATAAATTAGTCATTTTGTTTTTCTGTTGATGAAATTACGTTTTAAATAATTTTGAAGTCCATAAGAATAACTGTTACCAGCAATGACTCTATTGCAAATCTCTATGGTTTTGTCATTGAGTGTGTTCAGTTCAGAGCCTGGTTCCCTCCTAGGAGAGCCCACACCCTTGGCGCGAATTACTTTGGTTGACGATAATTGCACCATCTTGGTAACCCTACTTTTAAACACTACATACGACAACCCTAACTATTTCTAGCATTTTCGTATTTTGTGGGCGCGCATTTCGAATTTCATTTTGTTGCTGGTCTTCGGGCTGGCTGCGTGTGTGAGGGAATATACTTAAATTTTTTACTTTGTTGAATGCAAAAGGTAAGAAAGAATTGATTGAATGGTGTATGAAGGAAGGATTGATTGCTTCAAGTTATGAATGTCCTAAATGTAATGATCAGCATGATGTAACATGGTCGGCAATAAAACACTTTCTTCGAAATCGTACCAGCCACGCCGAATGTATGTTCGACCATTACCTCGCAGAATCAATATGGCGGCGCTCACACGATCATTCGCTTAGCGATGAGACCTTTAAGGCTTTTTTAAAATCTGTTGTTACGCTGTACTCTCCGCTCGGAAAAGATCAGCATATTATATCTTAAAAATATCTTTAGTATATTATATCTTAAATTTTAATTTCTGTATTGTTTGCAGTAAGAAAGTAAGTGCTGTTTGGTTGAATCCTAGGAGCGACCCACTTTTTGTCGCCAAATTTTGAGCGATAAAGGTTACAATATGGTAACCTTTCCATTTCATCAAAAAATTTGGATTTTCAAATCACCGAAAAAAATGGCAACCCTAAAAAAGTGCAACATTTTTCGCCTTTTCCGAAAAAAAAAAAATCATTTTGACATTTGACTTCGCTGGAGGTTGTTAAGAATGGCGTGTGAAAGGAAATTACTTTAAAGTGAGGCTATGATAGGCTTCTTTGTGCTCCTGGGCACATAGGGGAAGAAAGAGACGTTAGAATGGTGTATGAAAGCTAATTTAATTGCTTCTCGTTATGAATGTTCGAGGTGTAAAAAAAAATATGCGTTTGCAAAAGCGAAAGGGAACGGTTGACGGCTACGAATGGCGTTGCCGCATTCGTAGCAGTTGAAACGATAATCGCCACGACGCCGTTCCCCTTTCGCCACGACGCCGTTCCCTTTCGCCACGAAGATAAACGGCGTCGGAGTGTGAGAAAGGGCACTTGGTTTAGCGAAAGCAAACTTGCTATAACTATTATCTTGCGTTTGACGAGATATTTGTTTGGCAAGAGCATGAATGAGTTCGTGATGAATGACTTGAAAGTTAATAAGAATATGACAAAGTTAATAAGACATGTGGCGGCGATCTTACGATCACAAGTTGGTGAATGAGAATTTTCATAAATTCCTTGCATCCATCGCAAGGGTGTATCCACCAACAGATCATGACGAAATGCAAGCGTAAGGTAAGTGCTTTTTAACATTTTTAAAATTGATTTCATGTATTTCTTCAATTTTATCTTTGCGAAACGCCCTTTCGTCCTTTTTAAAAATGTAAATCATGTTGTACACACTGGTTTTAGAATACTTTTTAAAAATGAATTTCATTGCTTTCTCCGTTTTTTTTTTCTTTATATAATGATTAATTTAATGTATTTATTCGATTTCATCTTTGCGAAACGCCCATTTCATCCCCCCTCCTCCCCTCCGCTAACGCATGCGCTTCCCAAGAGTTTTTTCGTCATTGACGCCTTTTTGAAAACCTTCAATTTGGCTTCAACGCCTTTTGAAAACCTTCAATTTGGCGCTTTTTGGCGCCAAAAACAGCAGTGGGTCCTCCTAGGATTTTACAGTGCTGTTTTTATATTTTTTATCTTAAATGTTTAATTTCTATATTGTTTACATATATTTTCATTATGCATCCACCTTATCCCGCTATATTTCCTTGCCGCCATTGTCTGTTTTGCTGGACACCATCTTGTTCTGGCTTGGCGCTTTTTTCGGTTTGTCGCCAAGGGTGTGGGCTCTCCTAGGATTTTACCAGCCGAGCCTAAATATATAAAACCACAGACGGTTCAAGTGTAGTATAAGGGAGGCCACTTGATGCAGTTCTTTATTTTGGTGACTAAAAGTGGTTGCCAAGGTACTTTTTTCAGTATTATTGGTGAAATTGTCGAATCCGGCAATTCTCCGCCAAATTTTGAAAAATTGCCAATTTGGCGCGTTTTTGCGTGTTGTGTTTCGGAGTTGCAACCCTACCACAACACGCAACGCCGGAGCGCAAAATTCAAGATGACGGAAGGAAAATCATTAAAAAATAGCATTTTAAAGTTCAGAAACTGAAAATCGCTGCAAAAATCAGGCATTTAAAAATGAAAATAATTTCACTTACCTTTAAAAAATGCTGCTTTTTCCGACATTTATGATAACGATGAGTTGCCTACTGAAATTATACCAGTTATTATAGAATGAATTCCGATATCTCACCATGACATTTAGATAAAAATCGAAAAATCCAAAGAAAAATCGCCAAATCCAAAGTGGCCCCCATATACTACGCTTGAACCACCATAGACACAACTACAAATGTGTATTCTATTACAAAACAAAGGTGCTCCTATTTTAGTAAGCAAACTTTACATTATGAGTTTGAGGCCTAATGCTAGTTAACCTGTAGCAAAAATCCTATTTTAGTCTACCCCTAGTTTTTGAAAATGATTCTTTAAAATACTTGTTAACTAAACACAAAACTAAAATATCACTGTAACGACTTAATACAAGCAACAATTTCATACTTAACAAAGTTTTCAAACACTTGAAAATTACAGCATATATAATCAGATACGTTATCATTATCAATATTATAGCTATTCATTCACTTACAAGATATATGCTCCTTTTAGAACTACAGAATTAAATAAATATCTTTCATGCTACATAACAGAAACTAAATACTTATGTAACGATAATGAAATCATAATTATTCCGCTTACCGCAACGAAAACAATTACTTCTTTCAAACACACAACACACGAGGAATTCCCGCTTAAGGTTTCAGTTTCGATTACCCATGTGACATGTGAGATGAAATGAGGAGCTTTAAAACTGCTGTTGAAAGTAAAATTTTATCAAAAAAAGAAAAGAAACACTTTCAAAACCTTTGTAATTTAATCAAACTAACAAGAACACAAAAAATTCTAATTTTCTGATTCCTTAAAATTAAGCCTTTGGAATGCAAGATTTCTTTGAAAAAGTTTCGATATTACCAAATACTGAATTCTAACATTATAAAACAAATGAGGTACATTTTGTTTTAAATTTATCTTCAGTGATATTGGAATCAGGACTGTAAATTTTTCCAAACCTTAACTCTTAAAATTATGATTTCTATTAATATTTTTTTTAAAAAATTATTATCAAGTTAGTAAAACAGCTCAACTCACGAAAAAACTTTTTGAAACCGAAACTTAAAAGTTACGTTATGGCCTTTGGTACTGAGTTTGGTGGTAATTATTCCAATTTAACTATATGTTTGAAAAGAATTAAACATCATACAGGTGCCTATTAAACCTAAAATCAAGCATTTCATTGAACTTGCATTTGTTTCGTGTCAGTAAATATATTTTACAAAATAATATTTAACATATATCTTTTTGTTATGTAATTTTGAATTACTTTTAGTTTATTGCTCTTTAAATGTGAAGGAATAGAAGCAATGTCTCATTTTAACTAATTATTTTTCTATTATGTTATACAAGTTTAAAAAAATTACTTTAATAATGTGATGATTTGCGATTGCATATAACTAATAGTTGCTTAATGTGACTGCTAAAACTTTTTAGGATTTAAAATTGCATAAAAAACATTTTATCAGTTGGTGTATATTACATAAAAAGAAAATTCAACTATGTAATTAATAACTTTTCTTTGGTAAAACCCACATAATGATATATAATTCCTTTTGGTAATAAAAAGCAAACTTTAAATTTCAAAATTGAAAATCGTTGCTAATTTTTTAAAAACCTATACATCTACATTAATGAACATGTAAAATTTTTTTTTGAGAGTTGAAGGGAGTAAGACATTTTTTTACATACTTTTGAACATAAGCATTTTGAACAGTTTTTTAAAGAAGCAACTTAATAATTGCTTGAATGCTCTAAACCTATCAATGTTACATATATATATTCACACTCATAAAAAGTTAATTTCTTTGAAAATTACAATTTAATGAAATTGATTAATTTAAAATTTAATTCTACATATTTTTTTATCGTCAACTGCCTGAAAAGAAATTCAATATGTTATAATCCTAGTTTTTAAACAATTTATTGAGAAACCATTCAATCACTTTAAATCTGGTAGTTTTTTTGTCCTTATTTATTTATGAGATAAGGATATTAATTATTTAATTAGATTTTCTTATACTTATTTTATTTTTAAAAAATATTAATATATTTTTTTTTTACTTTATTTAGATTTATAAAATAAAACTTGTGATCATGTAAAGGACAAGTAAGAAATATAAAAGGATTATGTTTGCATTCCTCATGGTTTGAAACATTCTCATCCTTTTAAAAATGGACCAATGTTTTAAAATAAATTAAATGTAAATATCAAGAAAAATGGATAGATTAAAACAAAACATTTTATCCAATAATCCAAAGGGCTTTAATTTTAATTCTGAGGACAGAAACAAATTGAGAACAAATTCTGATTCAAAATTCAGCTTTACAAATGATATTCAGTTTGACAGAAATTTATTTCACCAGACTTCAACATATCATTCTGATTCTGATAATCCTGATTCAGTACTAAATGTTGAATCTAATTGCTCTCAGAAGACAGCATCATGCCATGTTCCTAGAACTTCTGATACACAGTATACTATGAAAAACAGTAGTAATGTTCACCTTCCTGATTTATTATTTTCCAATACAGTGCTGTCAAATCAATGTAAAAAACAAACCAAAAGAGAAATACATTATGAAGATAATGATGAGAGTGTCCTTTTATCTTCAAAACCAGAGTTATGGTTAGAAAATGTTTCAGATTTGAATTCTAATAATCCTGGGTTATTCAAAAGTAGCACTATTTCTTGTCAGTCTGAGTCTAATTTATCGTTAAATAAAGTTGACCAAATTTATGAATTTCATTGCTCTTATAAAAATAAAGATGTCCAATCAAATCATAGTTATAAAAGATCTAAAAAAAATGTCAATAGAAATGATGATATTGATATAGAAACTCACAAATCTGATACCAGTTTTTCTTTTAAATCTTTCGATTCATGCAAAAGAAATTTAGAACTGAATAATTCTGAGCATGTGTTGCCCAGTATTAGAACAGGAGACTGCTCTAAATATAAAAAGCAAAATATGCCATCAAGGGAATATTTGTCTGTGAATTTTTCCAATGATGTGCCTCAATGTAAATTTTCCTCGCCTTTTGATGCTGTTATACAGTACAGACAAGACATTGAGGAATTGACTGAACAATATATTTCAAAAATATATTTGGAAATGAAAAGAAAAGAAACCTTTCTAAAAAATCATAAATACTCTAAAACATTAGGATTTTTTTCAAATAATTTATCACTTCAATTAAAACAGTTTGAAAAAGTAATAAGTGAATTAAAATTTCGACTTTCATCTGCTTGTACTTTACGCACAGAAGAAGCAATTATTCATTGTGAACAAATTAAAAAAGAATTATTGCTTGAATGCAGGTTACTAGATAATTATTTCCCTGCTTATGCTTTTAGAGATTATATGTTAAATTCTGTGAAAGTAAATCAAATTATCATAATTAATGCTGACAATTCTTTTGGCTTCAACATGATATTGCCTCTTTTAATACGATTAAAATTTTCTGAAAGTTTTGTCATATCTTGCGAGAGTTGTGAAATTTTAAAAATGAGGCTATCAAAATGGCTTAGTAACTTCTGGGGAAAAGTGGAAACTGAGCTATCCCAAAAGAAACAATTTTTAAATGTTATGCTATGTATTACTGAAAAACAAATGCTTAATTACTTTGTAAACAACAAATATGTTTTTAAACAAGCAGTTTGCATCATTTTTAATCTTTCATTGGTAAGATCTATTGAATCCGATCTTGTGCTTACGAATTTTCATGAAATCTTGAAGTTGAATAAAGATTCTAAGTTGATTTTATTAACATCTCCTTACGCTGACATCAATATGTATCAAAACTATTTCTCTAAAATGAAATCGGATGGTGTTTCGGTATTAAAATATGAAAATATCAATTTACCTGTAGCAACCATATGGAAAAATGATGCTTTGACTCCTCTGGATGATTATGTTTCTCAAGTTGTTCAGACAATTTTTGCTATTCTTACTTTAGAAAACAAAGGTGACATTCTTGCATTTTTACCTGATTTTAATGATTTGCAAAAAGTAAAAGAATTGTTGGAAATAAAGTTATCTCATCTTCGTTTTCATGAAATTGAATGCTTATTATTGCATGAAAATGCTTCTTATATAGTAAGTTATAAAACAGTGCCAGATTCAAAAAGAACAGTTTTTCTTGCTTCAAGTTGTGCTGAATCAGCAGTTTTTCCATCTGTTAAATTTGTGGTTGATTGTGGGTTGCAGCGAAGTATATTTTATGATAGTAATCTAAAAAGAGATGTTTCAAAGATTACTTTTATTTCTCGTCAGAGAGCTAAATTACGAAAATATCTGGCTAGTAGTTTTACTTCTGGTGTGTGTTACAGAATCTATAACAAAACAAATTATTGTGAAGATATGTTGCAAAAGGATTATCCAGAAATTCTCAGACGAAATCCTTTTAGAACTTTGCTTAAACTTTTTCAGTTTAGAGTAAACAATATTTCAAAATTACAATTAATAGAATTTTACCCTGAAAAAGTTCTCTGTAGTACAATGAAAGACTTAAAAAAATATGGAGCTTTGAAAGATCAAAATGTAACAACCTTGGGAGAAGATATGAGCAAACTTCCATTTGATGGAAGGTATTCAAAATTAATTTTACTAGCCATGGAACAGGGATTTGCTTTTGAAGCTATAGTACTTTTTGCATTTTTTTGTAATAACCAAAATATTTTTTTGCATTCTAATAATGAAAGACATCAACAATTAATAGATGCAGTAAAACTTCAACTGACTTTAAATGACAGTGATACTTTTACTTATCTCAATATTTACAAAAATTGGATGGATGTAGCCTTTAGTTCTGAATGGTGTAAAAATCATCATATTAATATTAATGTTTTGAAAAATGTTCAGTTATGTGTTTCTGAAATTTGTGGTGTTATAAAAGACTGTCTGGGAGAAAATATATATCAAGGTTTCTCAAATTTGCAAAACTGTTATTTGGATTTTTCAGAAATTCTTCTTGAATGCTTTCATCATGACCTATGCGTTTTCAGTGGTCATTCTAAAAGTGGTTACAGAATTTTGTCAATATCATCAATGGGTTTTGTTCATCCAACATCAGTAATTAATCAGATGAAAAATCCACCTCAATTTATTCTTTGTGATCATATTGTCTGTAATGGGGAAAATACTTTAATTCATATAACTGCTGTATCTACTGATTTAATTATGAAGGCATTGTCGAATAATATGTTGCATTTTGATTATTATAATTTGTTCGAAAAAACATTAATATGCAGAGTAATTGAACCAGTTGGACAAGAAATGATGAATGAAATATTGCTTGGTGTGGATGGTAAAAAATTTAAAGTTATAGAAGAACAAATTAGAAAAGATAGTGGAAGTAATTTCATTTTCATTGATTTATCTGTTAATAAAGGCTGTGTTTATATATATGCGTTACCCGATTATATTGATTTTGCTCAGTGTGCATTAGAAGATAATTTGAAATGTAAATTTGATAATATATTACATGAGCATTGTACTGATATTTTGGAAATAAACTATGAACAAAATAAAGTATATTTTGAAATAAACTGGTCTAAAGGTGCTGTAGCTATAACTCTTATTCCTAGGTCCCAAAATGAATCACAAAATACGTATAAGCAAGATTTTATTGAGGAAGATATTTTAGCTTCTGTAAACAATGCTCCTTATTTGCCTTATCAATTATGCTTGGCTTGGATTAGACGTCCTTCATCAGGAGAAGCGTATGTAACTTACAAAGATAAAACAAATTTTATGTCTGCTCGCAAATTAGCTTTGAAGTGTATTAATATATTTGGATGTGAAATATTCATACAAGTAAGTAGTAAAAAAGAAAACCAGTTATACATTACTGGCTTACCTCCTGAAACAAATATTGCCTTACTAATTAAAGAATTGCACCTATTATCACCTAATTCAGAAATCAGTGCTGTTGAATTGAAATACATACCCCCATTTGAAACATCAGATTCATATTTATTGAAATTAAAATCTATAGTTACAGATGTATGTAAAGAACTTTTTTTAGAGGAATATGATGTAATAATTCCTAAACCAAATCCTAAAGATCTAGATATGATGGTTTTCATTAATTCTCGTGAAAAGGGAGCTTTGAATCTGATAGTTGATATATTATTAGTAGATATTGTGAAGGATAAGAACTTCATTACTAAAGTTATATATAGTTTAGTTATAAAATGTAATAAAGATGTATGTAAAATATTAAGATTTGTTTTTTTATCCGAAATTAAACAAATGGAGCAGAACCTGAAGAATTATAGTGAAGACAAAACTGATTATGAAATTGGCTTTAGTATTGATTTAGAAAGTGAAGAGAAAGCTTTGATAAAAATATCTTGTAACAATATTGACATATTGTCTCTAATACAAAGAAAAATCAACGATTTGTTAGAGGGGGAAAGTGTAAGCAATAGAAACATTAAGAATTTAGAAAATATTTTTTTTCATGGAGGTCAAGTTTGGCTTGGTAATTTGGCAAAAGCTGAAAATGTTCATATTGTTAAAAATAACAAAACCAAAACATTAATATTATATGGATCTAAGAAGGCATGTGATAACATCAAGTGTCAAATTGGTATGTTTCTTGAAAATTCTGAAAGTAATATGATAAGGACAATCTCTTTTAATACTGTTCAAAATGGCAGCATGCTTTTGAAAGCAATTATTAGAGAATATGGAGTTAATTTAGAAAGGTTTATTGAACTCTGTGGATTACATTCTGCTCTTTTGGATATCAAAGGTCATAAGATGCTTATTCATGGAAATGTACAAAGTGTTGAAAAGGTAAGCTCACATAATTTTTTTAAAGCGGTTATTTAGCATTATTATTTATACTTTTATCCTATGAAAAAGAAATTACCATATTATTAGTTGCTGAACCCACATTATTTGTTCTTTCTATGCATAAAAGTTGTTACAAAACTATTTATTTATTAAATAAATATATTAAATTAAAATAAATATTATATATATATATATATAAGAACTTCAATATTTACCATAAATCTGCTGTATAATGTGCTCAAATACTTTCAAGATACATTTTTTAATTTTCAAGTATATTCGCCATATAACGTGCACACCCTTTTTAACGAAGAAAGTTGAAATGTACATGCGCAATGCTCTTATATTTTAAAATCATTTATTTGAGGTATTCTCAGAATTTTGAAAAAGTAATATACCACTAAAACTATAACTCTTTATGTTCATTTGAGGAATGTATTTTTATAAAAAAGTACTTTTAAATAAATTGTATTTTGATCTTTTGTAGAAGTCTAAATTTTCTGCTATGCTAAATTTTTTTTATTTTTAAAGCTCTCGATTTTATACCCGGCGTAAAAGGCACGCCAGTAAATATTGATCTTATTTTTTGTATAAAAAGTGCATGTTATATGCCGGATTTTACTGTACTTTCAATTCTAATTTTATTTATTTTTTCCCCTAAATTGTAATTTTGAGTATTCTTTTTCGAAAACTTGTCTTATTTTATCTCACGTTAAACGATTAAAACTTATATTATGATAGATTTATTTGCGATTTCTCATTTAAAAGATTAGGCCTTGAATTTTTGACTAATTTACTAGTGATTCCTAGTAAAAGAATATCTTAACAGCTTACATGTGTGTGCCGTACTAAGAGGTTGAAACATTACCTAAAATACTGATGTAATTTTTAAAAATAACGTATTTTCCTTCACTTTAGAATACAGGATTAGGTTTCTTCCCCATTATAATTTCCTTTTATTTTTATGTAGGAAAGGGATAATTTCCTCTTTCAATTATTGCTTAGTGCTTGAACTGACAGAATGTGGAATCCTGTATTCTGATATTAGAATTGCAAGTAAATGATTATTTGATCAATGTTGAGAAATTTTTGAATTAGCATGTCTACATCATTACATTTAACAAAACAAATACTTTTCTTTACATATATGTGTATAAAGTTAAATTCTGAAAAACTGAGAAAATATTGAGAACATTGTATGTGTTAAAATGAACCCATAATGGATTGTAAATATTATTTTTTAAATTATTTTGTATAAAATAATGTATGGTTTATATATATTTCCTTTCTAAGGCAGAAGAATATATCAAAATTTTATCTGATAACCTGGATGTAAGTATTCCAATTGTGGAACAATCACATGAAATCTGTCCAGTATGTGTTTGTCCAGCTTACAATTTAACATTTCGTCTTGAACATTGTGGTCACTTATATTGTCTGGAATGCATCCAAGCATTGGTTGAGCAAGCTCAATTTCCTATTCATTGCTGTGCAGAAGTGAGATTTCTAAAATTTTAATATTTGTATGCACTGATGATGTATAATATTTTTTGAAATGTTGTTTAAATGTTACTTGTATGAAATGTTGAAAATAAATGTCATCTTAAACAAAAAAAGAACTTTTTCAAAAAAATTATTTATTTAGTTTCTTACATGTGAATTAGGATTTTTTTCTATATCAATGTAATGCGACTATTTTTCTTAAAAAAAATTCTAAAAGTGTTTAATTTCAAACTTTATGAATTGTATAATTATCTTTTTAGGATGTTGTGCAAAATACCATTTGTTTTCAAAAGAGTAACTTTGATACATTTTAAGCAGTCGAACTAAAAGTTATTTGTAAAGTATTTTAAAATGCTAATTTATTCAAGGATTCATGGATTTTTTTTAGAAGAGGTTATTTATTTATTTTTTAGATTGCAAAAGGAAGTTACTAAATTTTTGTAACATTGCAAAAAAAAAAAAATGTTCCTTGTCAATTATGAGCAATTATAGACATGCTATTAAGATATATGAAAAGAAAAGTACTGTCATTAGCATGTGCACTCAACATTTTTTTATTTGGCAATTATAAATAAGTTGAATTCGCTTGTGAAATAAGATATCTAAAATATTGAATATAACTATATATTTTGATTAAATTTGTGAGGGAAAAAAATCTAGTGCAAATAAATATAAATGAAATTTTAGGATTTATTAATAATTGTATTAAATACAAAAAAATGAATATATATATATATTTCAAAATGCTTAATAGCTGTTTAAAAGTTAATTTATATATATATATATATATATTTATTTGTGTATTTTTTAGGATTAAATATTTAAACAGGTTTTACAATGGAAAACTTATTATAAAAAATAAATGTCACCTTAACTAATGTTTCAGAAAAGTTATATTAAAATATCATGCTAATTATTAGATGTATTATTAATGCTTTTTAAAATAAAACAAATTAAATTAGCATTCATTACTACCACATTTATAAATGACAGTTAAAACCTTTATTATGGAAGAAATTAAACTTATAATTGTATATATTTTGCATTCATTATTTGGTTAATTAAGTAGAATAATTGTGATTAAAGTGAAAAATGAACAGGTGATTAAATACATTGTTTAAAAAACTCTCTGTAAGTTGTTGAGTTTTTTGTATAATTAATAAACTACCTGCTAATTTTTTGTTTCCTGAACTTGATTCAGGATCAACAAAACTTATTAGGTACAATGAATTTTAAAATGTGTTTTATATTAATTTGGTTATGTTGTAAAAATATTTATGAAACATTAATATATTGATAAACAATTAAAAAAAATACTTGGAACTTTTCCAATCTTGTAATTGTTTCTTCTTTCTAATTTCACCCACTCTCTGTATTAAAATATGTTATATGTATTGTATTTAAATCTTAATAAGTTATCAAATTTTCAACCTTTTAATTTATTATATTTCTGTTTTACATATTTCTGTTTTATCCCTTTAATATTTTGTATTCCATTCTAGAATTGTTCTAAAGATATTGTTCCTAAAGACTTGAAGAAAATCTTAAATGATGACCACACAAAGATAAAAAGCTTACTTGAAAAATCCATGAAAGATTATCTTGAAAAAAACAGAGGAAATATTTTTTACTGTCCAGCTCCCGATTGTCAAATGTTTTTATTCAAGGAGGACATTTCAGGAAGTAAATTGCAATGCCCTCTCTGTAAAAATGAGATATGCACCAAGTAAGATTTTCCAATACTAAAAAAAGTATACTGTAAGTTAGTTCCTTTGGCTATAATTGTTAGTTATTAATTTCAAATTGTTAAGCCTTAACTTTTTTTATTTGAGATGAATTTATTGGTGTACTTTAAAATTATTTTATTACTATTGGATCTACTAAAATAATGGTAATTTTTTTCTCTGCCTTTGGTAGCAAGATTCGTATTTACTGAATAAAGATCAGCCTTAATCTTTAATTAGTTTATTCTAATTATTGAATAAGTAATATCAAAATAAAGTAAATATGTACAGCTGCTTAGCATATCCTACATGCCTTTAAGTTAAAATAATGATTTATATTGACTCAGTTTGTGAACTTTAAACTTGTAAAGTTGCTATAACATTGATAGTGCTCCCATATTTTCTCTTCCTGTCTTTATTCCAATTTGCTACACTTTTATTCAAATAATAAAGTTCATTTGCCTATATCAGGGGCGGGCAAACTTTTCCAGGGTACGGGCTACTTCTAATTTTTTCAAGGTGTTGTGGTCTGCCCAATGACATAGGTGTGGTGAGCTGAGGAAAAGGTCTACAATATTTATTATAACTTAATAATAAATATAGAGTATGAATATTACCTACATAACTACAATAAAAAACACTTTTAAAACTGTGTTAAAACAAAACACAAGATACAAACATAATAATAATAGCCACAGTTATAATGCCAAATAATGCATTTATTATCAAACAATGCCGCCCATCCGGTATAGTGGTTAGTGACACTGACTGCAGTGCCGCAGGGGCTGGGTTCGAATCCTGAATAAGGCATGGATGTTTGTGTTGTAATCTTTCTCTTTTTTGTGATGTATGTTTTACGCTTACTTCTATGTAAGCCCCTGTGTGATACTTTGTGGTGCATGGGATTACAAATGTTCTCAATGAAAAAAAAATTATCAAACAATTCAAAATGAATTCAAAAATAAAACATTTTCATCCAAAGTTAGTTCCTTAGTTATTTTCAGTTGAAGACTTAGTCTACATACTGTCAGCTAATCTTGAATATTTCAGTATATACCATAAAATCAGGTGTATAACATGCAACCTTACTTTCAAGTGGCATTTCTTAATATTTTGGTATATTCGCCGTATAACACACACTCCCTATTTTATGAAGAAACCTGAAACATACATGTGTAAAGCTCTTATGTTTTTAAGTCAATTATTCGAGATATTGTTCCAAACTTTAAAAAAATTAGTTTACTTCTAGAACTACAACCCTTTTTCATAAGGAATGTCATTTCTTTTAAATAAATTGTATTTCAATATATGTAAAAATCTAGCTTTTTTTCTATTATCATCTCTATTTTTATATTCAAAGCTGTCATTTTTATACCCAGCATATAACGTGGACCCATAAATTTCGCTTTTAGTTTTTGTCTTAAAACTGCATATTATACACCAGATTTTACAATAATTACTAACTGCTAATCTTCAGGTAATCACCCCAAGATGTTTTGGCAATTCACTGGTCGAACACAATCGACTGAATGCCCAACCCAGAACTTTATCATGGTTCTTTTGCTACCCAGGCAGTATATAGTAGCTGTAAGACTGTGTTCAAACCCTGGAAAAGACATGGATGTTTGTATATAAACAGTGCATGTGTAGCATGGGGAACTCTAAATAATTGAGCCACAAGTCTTCTCAAGAGGTTGGTGGAAGGGGCTTAGCTCTTTTATCAGTAATCCAAGTCTTCTGACTTGAGAAATGATAGTTAATGAGCTAATTCATCTTTATGCTTTCTAGCATTTCATTTGTCCCCCTGTTGATTGAAAATACCAAACTATAATTTGCAATTTCAAACCATTTGAGAATCAGATTTCTTCTCCCTTCAGGAATCTGTAAAATTCATATGTACTTGGAGTTATCATTAATTTTTTTTGGTACTCAATGGAACTTACCTTTTTTTACTTTCATCTGAGGATCAAAATGTTTTCCCCTTGAAATGTATTACTCAAATTAAGTACAAATTGTTTGTTGCAACACATAATGTCTTAATAGGGACTATTCTAGTCAGGTTACTTGTGTACTATTTGTAATTGGGACTACTGAAATATATTAAAAACTTCTGCTTATTTTATAAGTCTTTTATCGAAAGCATCCAAAAATATTGTAATATATAATGTAGACTTATATATAAATTCCGCTTATGGTTTTTGAATAATAATAGTTTGATTTTTTTGCTTAAAGACTTTAAAAGAGAATTTTTGATGCAATCACTTTCCATGTAGCAAAATATCAATAAAATTATCAGTTAAGAAATTTTCTGATAATTTTGTAGTTCAATTGTTCCTTTGCTTTTGTATCTGTTCTGAAGTTGATAATTAGATTTCCACACTTTGTGATATGTTTCTGATACCAGAGTTGAAAAATACTGCTTATCACATAGATATAGAATAATACAAATCTAAAGTTAAAAATGACATTAATAATTATGTATAACAAAATGTTCTAATGAATTTATTTTCATAATCATGAAATAAATTTTAAGTTTTTATAAAATAATTGTTTTAAATGTGTTGAAGCATAACATGTTTTAATAGTAACAAATGGTTTCAAAACTAGTTTGTCTGGAAAATATTAGTCTTATAAAATAAAATTGTTTTATAATTAAAATTTTAAAAAAAAGATAGCTTTAAATAAATATTTATTATAAACATATATTATGTATTTTTTAAATATTTATAAAATATCACTTAATTTGTATACAAAATAGAAATGAAGCCATAATGATTTCACAATGCTTTGTTTGCATGTGTGTTTCCTGGTTAATTTTACAAATTTTTATAAAAAGGGATATTTGAAAATTATAAGAATTTTTTATTATTTGATTTATGATTCGGAACGTTAAATTTTCTTTGCTCTTAATATTTTGTGTATAATCTGCATGAATTTATTTCTATTAAATTCTTAACTAGTTTCTGTTAAATTTGTAATACTTTTATATGACTTGGAAGAAATTCCAAGTGTGTTATACCAATAGCAAAAAAACTGCTTAATTTCTATATTTTCATGTAGAAAATACAAATAATTATTTTATATGTATTTAAAGGTGCTATGTTTTATATCATCAAGGATATACTTGTGATATGTATCAAAACTCAAAGAAAGATCCAGACTATTCATTTAAGGTATATTCTTTTTAAAAAATTTAAATTATTTGCATTAACCTCATCATGATTTTTACTTCTGTAAAATGTTTGCTGTGCTTTTTATTTTACTGTTTTTGTTCAAATTCAAAAAATTCTGTCTTGTATGAGATTGCAAAATCTGTTTCAGCTTTCAAATTCTTTGGAACTAAAGAATAATTTACATTTTTGATTAAATAGTTCAAATTACTGTATCGTGATCATGGTTGCCAAATGTAATTTTAAAATTTGTAGTTCATTTGAGTTGCTGAATTCATTAATATAGTTATGGAAACAATACACTTGTAACTTTTTAAAACAAGCTGATAATATTTAGCTATCTTTTCTCTCTTTTAAAGAGTTCTTAATTTATTTAATCTTTTTTTATAGTACCTTTTGAGCTTTCATGCTCTAATTTTATTATTTGATAAAATTATTCTGAAACTGTACTGCATAATAAGCGTGCAAAGAGAGAGAGAAAGAGACTTAAATTGTGAAAGATCAAAAAGAAATTTTTTCACTACCTCAATGCTAAATTCTTAAAGAACATAATTTATACAGTACATTTGACAAATCAGTTAATGTATCACAGTTTATTTTTGAACTTTTAGATTTCTTTATCCAATGAAAAGTAAAAAATATTTTTAAAATTCTTTGTGCTTATATTTAAAACTATTTGTTTCTTGAAAGTTTTCGTCATATATTACTTTCCTAATTTTTTTTATCTTTTCACTTCTACCTTTCTGACTTTTACTAATTCTGATTATGATCCTTAGAATTTCATTTTTATTTACATTAATGAATTTTTGGTGGTTTTTAAAATAATTTTTAAGAATAAGACTTCTAGTTCAAGTTTGTCAATGAATAATGATAATATTTAGACAACGTATAACACTTTCTTGAGGCTACAAATTGACATTAATTTATTTCTTGAAAATATCTGCCAAATAAAAAGTTATTTTTAACTGTTATGATTTTGGTTTCTTTATTACACCAAGAAATAGTTTGAAATTATCATATAATGCAACCAAATGAGCCATAGATGTACCCTTCGACAGACTTCTATATGTAAAAGTAATGTAAGAAAATCTTTATTACTGTCTTGGCAAAGCTATTAAAATTAAAACCTATTTTTTAGCATTGCATTTGATCTTGTTTACAGCTCGAATTATTATAGTTAATAATGAATGGAGATTTTTACCTAGAGGTTTTCTTGCAAGGTGTTGTCTATGCACCCTCACAATGAATATTTAAAAATACTTGGCACTTCTTTCTTCAAATAAGCAATTAATCCAAGATAATAACCTAATATTATGGTGCTCCATCAGTAGTGCATGCAACAATATTATTCAAAGGAGTATTATTTTTTTTTAAAGTATGATTTCACGGTATCAAATAAAGATAAATCTCTTGTATGCATGCATGTAAATGGATTCCAAGTAGCATTTCTTTTTATATTGTGTTTACATCAAAATTTTGTCTATATGCCATCAATAAAGTATTATTAACTGCAATGGTAGACTCATCTATTATATGGAGAAGGAAGAATTTTGGAGAATATGATGTTTTGTCCAACATTAACTGCCAATTTGTCAACGTTTTTAAAATTGTGATGCATTATTGTTGAGATAAATTCTTCAAATAGAGGGTATTTTTAGTTTTTTCCAATGTTATAGGTTTTACTACTTTTTGCACTGTAGTAAGCAAGAATTATTTCATCTTCTTTTGCTGCATATTGTATCTTAAATAATGCAATAAGTGTTAAATTAATTTTGAAATTTTTATATATTTCCTGAAAATTCTCAACAGACTTGTCCTTTCTCATTTGGATGCTTTGTAGAAAGATGTTCACACAATCAACTTGGCTTCATTGTTTCAATAGATAATGTTTTATAACACAATTAGTGCACTGGACATTTCTTTACACCGAACTATAAAACCATATTTAGATACTTTGGCAAATAATCACAAATATATATAATGAGACATAGGATCCCAAATTTTGTTTGAAGCTGAAGGCAAGACAAATCTGACTGCATTCTAACCAGGGATAGCTATATGGATCACTGAACCCTTTTGGGCTTTAACTCCTGGTAAAAAACATAGTGTGCAACAAAATAAATTTGCCTTTAATTAAAATAATCTTAACTTTAATATGAGAGAAAGTTTTCTTAAAAGTAAGAAAATGCCAATGAAAATCAGGAAAAACATGAGAAGTACAGAATTTAAAACCCAAGATGAGTGAAGTTTTGCTCAGTCAATCAAGATGCTGCATGAAGATTAGCTTGAGAAATCAAGAAATGAAAACTGGGGAAAGATATAGAAAGAGCAATCTGATTGAATTCTGGAAG
Source organism: Trichonephila clavipes (assembly GCA_019973935.1). Classification (NCBI taxonomy): domain Eukaryota; kingdom Metazoa; phylum Arthropoda; class Arachnida; order Araneae; family Nephilidae; genus Trichonephila; species Trichonephila clavipes. Next base: position 493,961 of record BMAU01018672.1, on the reverse strand, counting down.
AAAAAATTTGTAAAAACTGAAAATTAATTTCTGACTATAGGTAGTCTAATGTTAGATGGATGTAGCTTCATTGACATAACATAAATTTATAGTATATAACAGGGATGGCGAACCACTGGCACACATGCCATTGATGGCAAGTGGCACAATATTTTGGGCAAATCATCAATCAAAACGTTTTGCATTTTAGTTTAGAAACTATATTATTACAAGGAATCCCAAACTTGAAAACTATTTCAAAGATTAAGATTTGCTTGAGAAACCAGACAAAGAAATAGTTATTGAAGAATTTATTTCCCTAATTGATTCTTCAATCAAGGAATTTTCAGTGAGATTTTCTCATTTCAAAGAATTATCAGAAACGAACGCTCAAGTTTATTATGTACCCTGATGAGACATCATTTGATAAACCGGACTTGCCCCAATTTGATTGGTTGGAAATTGAAGTATTTTTGAAATGCAACTTAGTGATTTCTAGTCTAGTTCAATATGGATTCAAAAACGTATTGAAACAAGGAAAAAGTTAGAATTGATTGAAACAGAAAGATTAACAAGCAATATAAGTAAAAATACCAATAACGAAATTTTGGTAACATTAAACTCAATTCCAGATACATTTAACTGTTAGAAGAAGCAGGCTCATGGAACGAGTCATTATTTTCAGGGATGAATAACATTAAGGACTCATTTAAAAACCGTTTGGCAGATGACTCCAATTCAGCATGTATTCTGCTAAAAGTAACATCTTACAATCCTAATATAAGTTATCTTATCTATAATTAGCAACAACAGAAGTCACACTAATGTTGCTTAAATTTAATTACACGTATAACTGAAACATTTACTATTATACAGTGCACACACATACAGTGTATTTTTTTCATAGTAAATAGAGTTTTGTGTTGTTAGTATTTTGCTTTATTATTTTCCCAATAATCACTTCAAAATTATTTGACAGCACGTCTATGCCTTATTAAGCATTTCTTTAGAAAATATGGCATGTTGATCCATAAAGGTTCACCACCCCTGGTGTATAACATGGTCATTAATCAGTGCTGTTTTGGGGTTGCCCCACTTTTATATCATTCATGATGGCACTCCTTCAAAATAATAGTGTATCTGCCCTAAAAATATGTAATAGGAGATAGCATTAATTTATATTTTAATTTTTGACTTATGAAAATGTAAACACTAAAAAGAATTTTATGAAAACCTAATTAATTCTACAGTACTTTTTTTAAAAACAAAACTGTAAAAAAAAATCTCCAATTTCAATGTGTTTAATTAAAAAGTCATTTAAGTTGTATTTTTATAAAAAAAAACGGGGGGCATGTGTGCTTTTTAGTATCAGACTAACCCCTATTACCCAACGTAAAAGCTGGATTGCCCACTAGTGGATGGTAGGGCCTCTACTACCTCTGCTCTGTATGATAAAAAATATTTCATTACCTATTACTTTTCATGCCTTATGACACTTTTTTTTCCAGGTATGGCAAAAAGGACCAGTCAAATGTAAACAATGTCCAAGATGCAAAACTGCAATTGAAAAGGTTTCTGGTTGCAATCGCATGAAGTGTAGTTCTTGTCATGGAAATTTTTGTTGGATTTGTTTGGCAGCATATCCTACTGAGCAGCAAGTTTATAATCACATAGATACTAGCCATGGAGGAATGTTATTTGTTTAGTTTTAATATGTTGAATAATTTTATGCAGTTACAGTGAAAAATTTTCTTTAATTCATTTACATTTTAGCTTGTGATCTATTCTCTTACAAGATGCAAATTTGAAAATTAATTATAATTTTTTTAAAATATGCTTTTGCTGATTTTTAAATGTTTTTTTTTTCCTATTATGACATGATCTAGTTTGGCTAGATCATAAGAAAGAGCATTTCAAATTTGAGCAGAATGCTCTTAATTTTAGTTCCAATTTTTTGATATTCTTGGTATTACTGAAGGCTAGCCATGTAGAGAGGCTGATGTACACTAAATCTGTCATAGCTCTAAGTCTTCATGTTGGTGTGGTGTAAAAGTTTTGAGACCGTGGTGCTAGCTCTGGTGTCATCCCTGTTCAAGGTTCAAAATTATGACATCTGTCATCAATAGCCTTGTGTTTTTTATTAACATTGTACTTTAAAGCACAATGTTAATAAAATAAAATCGCCTGTGGCATTTCATAACATAAGTCTGAGTATGCTATTGATCACAGATAAATAAAGAAAAATTACACAAAATAATGAATAGGATTTACTTAATTTTACTGTGTCTAATTATTCACATATGAATGTAAATAAAACAAGTAAAAGAAAATGTAAGTATATTATTAAATCTAAAAGAAAATTATATATACTATATTGTAATGCAGTTCAAAAAGATGGTATTAATTTTTCTATCAATGGTGCTTTCTGTTTTTCAATCATTCAGTTATGCTGAAACGACTGTTTTCCTTAAATGTTCAAAATAAAAAAAAATTTAAAGTTTCGATATTATTCCTACTGAATTTTCTAATTTTGTGGGTCTTCATGTTTTAATTTATCTTTTCATTCATTAATACAAAAAGGCTATTGTATCTAATTTTTTGACTTGGATGTATGGAAGCATTGATAATTTAATGACCATTTTTTTTTCTTCATGTGTAAACAAATGAAAGTCATATAGAAGGAAAAGTAGTAATTAGCATTGTATTGATATACTCTCCTGACATGTGGAAATTTGAAAAGCACTGTTTATTTATGTGCTTTATATTCAGTATAAATATTTTCTTTATTATATGGAAAATTATCCAAACTTCAAGACATTTTATCTGTTTGGAAATTTACATTCACCAGGTTTCAAAATAAGTTAAAAACTTTGCAATTTTTTTTTGCTTTTGCCATTTCTTAAATTTTAGATTAGTAATATTTTTTCAGCTCAGTAGTTGAATATACATTTCTTCTTTCAATGTAAAATAATGAATTTTATATAAATAAAAGGAAAATTATTTCATGTAATCATATTCTGATAGAACTAAAGAATTGAGTATTCACATCTTAAACTACTTGCATGCCTAACATATCTTTTGAGTTCTAATTTAAAAATAATAATCTATATTTTATTGTAAGAATATAATTTAGAAATTATTTTAGTTATAAAAAGATCTGAACTAATTAAATCGCCTCAATTCCGCTTGATTACTCTGAAGCTGCATTAAAGATAATTCAAGACAGATTTTGCGTTATGATTTGAAAACAATAAAAATGATGGAGTTTTGTTACAATATTTGATTGGAATCAAGTCCTAAACTTCTGCCATCACAATTCATTTTTTTAATGTAGAAAAATCTTATAAAGATTAAATTACACAGATAACACTAATTAAGCAATGAGACATTTATTCTATAAAAAATGAACATGCTGGAAAATGTATAACCAATATACATGATTTACAGAAATTCATAACATCTATGAAATTTATAAATAACACTTAACATAATAAATTATTTACATAATATTAATTATGTTCAATTCTAAAGCAGATTTTGAGAAGAAATCAACTGAGAACTTGTATTAATTATACATTAAAAATGACTTTGTTTTTTTTAAAAAAAATGCAACTCTTATTATTTTAAATATAAAAATTCAATTTCTGACTTTGAAATATAAATACTTTAAAAAATATACATGAGAAAATGAAAAGTAACTAAGTAGTTGAATAATAAATTTATTTGCACATGTATTTTTTTTACCATAGAAAATAGCTCTTATATAATTTTTGTATTGCTCTCAAGTCATACTTTTTATGCTCATATAAAACAGCAACATTACATTTAAAATTGTAATCTAGTTTGTTAAAAATTTTTAAACAATTTTTTTTTGTCCAAATAATGGAAAACATTTTAATTTTATTGCTTTGTTTAAATTGTTTTTCCATTTTTAGAAATAAAGAATCTCAAGCAAAATAAAGAATTTTTTCTTATACCCCATAAAATAATTGTATATTTAAAAACAAAATGGTTTCATGGCAGAATTAATGAATCCATAATATTCAGTCAAAGAAGGGAAAACCTTAAACGCAATTTTATCGGTGAAATTAAGTTTGGAATAGCAATGAAGTAATACAAGAAAATGTACATGTTTAATAAATAAAAAATAACATATAAAACAATACTGATTGATGGCAACACACAAAAGGAAAAAAAGGGTTTTTATAAATCAACTTGAAAAGCATTTGACAACAAATGAGACAAAAATCATGTCCCATTTTTTTCACTATGTACAAAAATTTACATCATAATTTACATAAAAAATAAAGCTCTAACTTTTTATATTTAAAAATTAGCATGTTCATATTATTTTAAAAACATACCATATGGGTATTAGAATGAAATAATATATGCTTAAGTGACTTGTATAAATACTTTGATAAACAAATTTAGTTTTCTTACACACTTAAAATTATAATTAAGTCACATATGTGGATTACTGTTTTTCCTTGTCAAACGATTTTCATGTTTTTTTAAGAAAAAAAAGTTCATTTTGTACAATTTATTATTAATTCAATGAACAAAATTCTTTGTGAATATGTAATTGTTAATGTTGAATTCTTCCAAAATTTTATAAAGTTAACACACAACAAGAAACATTTATTCTAATAAATTTTCAATAGCATAATGGGGGAGTAAAAATTATGTGTCTATAAAAGAAAATAAGATCAGATTTCACAAATACATTTTTGTAATTGGAATTATTACAAAAATTCATTATATTTCAACTGGTTTTGAAATAACAATAACGTGCATTAAAAGAAAACTTAATAGAAACATCTATTTCATAAAGATAAACCAACAAATCATATATACGTAATTTTTAAAAATAAATCAGCACTTTAGACTTGGAAGGGAATACTTGAGCAAGAAACACTCATTACAAAAAGTGGAGAAATTAATTGAAATTGACTTATTGCAAATTTTAACATTAAATTATCAAATTGAATAATTCCCTGTTAACACTGTAACACCAGTACTAAAAAAAAGTTTCAAAAGGCTCAAGAACTTGCTTATTATAAAAGAAAAAAATCAATAATAGTTAAATAAAAATAACTGACAGAATTAGGCAATTTTTTTAATCTTCTTCAATTTTAATACAAATTTTATAAGTGTAATCCATAATTTTTCGTATATAATCTGAAAATGCCTTTTTATTAAAAAAAATCTTATTTTAAAAATTTTAATTTTGCATAAAATAAATCTATTATCCAACAGCAGCCTACAAAACTCATTTATCTTAAGATTTATTATGAAAAGTAATAATCCTTTCCTTTATTTTTTTGTGAAATTCCAAATGATTGAATCATATAGACAGATCGTTCATAAAAATTTCAAAGATTAATAGTAATATATAATTACAACATTAATATTTATTAAATCACACATTGAATATTCATACATATAATATTCAAAATAATAATGAATTATAATTTTGATTTTCATTCGAAATATATTCCAGGTACGAAAATTAAAACATCTCTTGAAGTGTATTTATTAGCTATATGCATAGCTTGATTATTAATATTTTAAATGTGTGTTCTAGATTTTGTAAAAAACTAACCAAAATGTACAATTAATTTTCAATAATTAGAATCAAGTCATGATATATTTTCCTCACAAAAAAATTTGTAACAAAACATTTATTTTTTCTATTCTCTTGTAGCAGTTTCAGTGGAATAAAAATCAGAATGAGCATTTTTATTGTGCTTATAGTAATTTTTCTTCATTCTAAACCTATTAGAATAAAAACTATTTACAACAGACCTTGACTACTAGCATATATATTACAGATAATTTCACAGGCAATATAAGTTCTGGGCTTGACATGCTGATTCCATACTTGTGGTACCCTCCATTTGTAAAGTTCTATCTGAAGTGTTGGATGAATAATTTGAGTTTTTCAAAATTATTCTGTAGGTCTTGTCTTTTACAATCCAAAATATGTTTTTCTTTCATGAGCTCCTAAAAGAAATTTTTATGTATTTTTAATTGTAAGCATTTGTAATCAGATTTTAGCAACTTTAAAAAGGTTTTTCTAGAATTTATTGCATTTTGCGAGCTTACGTAAAATGTCTTTTGGCAATTAAAAATAAAAGAAATGGAAAATATGGCTGAATTAAGTTAAGTAAGTTTTAGATTATGCCATTGAATTAATTAAAGAACCACTGTTGATTTCTCAGCAATTTCTTTAAACATAATTTCAGATCAGGAGTATTATGAAATTTGAACCTGATAAAGATGCAACATTTAAACTTTTTGCATCCTTACATAAAGGTTATTCAATAGAAGTCTACGTTAACTGCCATAAGTTTATAATGTAGGAGTAATCATCCCAATGCTAAACCACTTCCTGTATACTTTACAAGGAGCATTTTATATCATGAATAAAATAGATGAAAAATGCAAATTTTAAACCTTTGTTTCTTCTTTAAAGTTTCTGTTACACTTTGTTAACTTTTTAGCTTATTTTCAAGTAAATATATATTTATTGTTTCCTACATTAAGGAATACACTGCCTCCAAAAGTTAAGGTACAACATAGTTTTCGAAACTCATCATTGAAAATTGACAGTCAAAATAAAATTCATAATTTATATGAATGATAGTATCAGAAGTTGTAAAGAAAACTTATGCAAACGACAGCAGCTACTTTTATTTTAAAGAAATGGGTATTTTATATAAGAATGGGAGGATATGATTACAGATCTTCAATAATTTTTGGTATAATTTCATTGACAATATTCAGGAGAGTCTAGAAATCATTTACCCGATTTATTAAGGTGATGTGGATTGAATGAATAGAGCTGAGATTGCCAGACATCTCAGTATACCTTGTGATGTGCTACATCAACTGTAGGATCACTTTAAATCTGGAGATGCAATGTCTAGAAGACCTGTTTCAAGTTGGTAAGGAGTTACATCTGTGGGAGATCGCTTTCTTACTTTTTCAATCAAAGGAGGAAAAGCCCTACTGTGCATCAACTCTTTGCATCATTTCTTCACACTAGAAACAAGAATCTTCCCAACTATGGTACAAAGATGCATTCATAATGGTCTCTATGCAATCTTACCCCTTGAACACACACAGATGGCAGAGATGAACCCATCTGTATTGGGAAAGAGACCTGGACTAGACTGCAATAGGCTTCTCTACTCTTCACAGACAATTCTAGATTCACACTGGAGAGTGATTCAGTGTGTTTGTTGATCTGGAAGGAATAACGCATCAGATGCACCCAATGCAACATTGTTGAAAGACATAGTTACAGAGCTGGTCACACTGACCTGCATGTGTTTCATAAAGAAACTCAGTGTGTGATATCAGGATAAAATCCTTCGTCGATATATCCTTTTATACACCACTGATGTTGGTAATGAATTCATTCTGATTGTTGTTAAATTACAACATCGCCAAACTGTACAAGACTATCTTGAGTATCATGGTTTGGAGCAAATAAAATGGTCAGCTCAATCTCTATATCTGAATCCAACAAAGCATATTTATGGCCAACTTAGGTTGCTACTTTAAATTCTCCTACAAGATCACTGCATTAGCTGACCATTTTTTAAAACATTTCAACATTTTTCCTCAGAAAAAACTGTGATGTACTGCTTTTCCCCAAAACGGATTCTGCCAAGGGTGCCTTTTTTGTTTTAAATCATGTTTGTGTTAAACATATGCATTTTTATGTCTCATTAAATAAAAACTGCTAAGTGCACACTTCCTCCAAATTTCTTGTTTTTATGTTAATTTATTTTTAAATTAGACACAAATAAGTTGTACCTTAACTTTTGCAGGCCAGTATATTAATATATATAAATATATATACCGTAAAATCCGGCATATAACGCACACCTATACTTTCAAGCTGTATTTTTTAATTTTTAGGTATATTCGCTGTATAACGCGCACCCCCCTTTTTTTTAAATGTACATGTGCAATTTTCTTATGTTTTGAAGTTATTATTTATTGGGTGAATCATTCCAAACTCTTTTGAAAAAATAGTATACTTCTAGAATTATACAACCCTTAAACGCAAGAGGGGGGACCGAATCAGCGCTATGGCTGGATTTTCCCCACGCTTTTCTATAAACATTGATTCCTTTCCCCTTTTCATGTGAAGTAAGAGGCAAACGATTAATTTTGAAATAAATTAGAACAAGCCTGAGACTTATTACGCTTGCTGTCTGTAGTATATTCAATACTATGAATAATATTGAATACGCTTCAAACAGTGAGCAGTAAAGATGGGTCCTGGTAAACGAAGCAAAACACAGTGCCGATTTCAAAATCTAAGTGATTCAATTTGCAAAAGAAAATGGAAATCATGCTGCAGCAAGGATGTTTGATATTAGCAAAAGCTTCATAAGGTAGTGGGGGAAAAAATGAAATGACAATAATTAACATGAAATGTGCTTTAAGGAAAGGAGTAACGAAATGGCCTATTCTAGAAGAAAGTGTTGCGAACTGGGTCCTAGAAAATTGCCTTAAGGAAAGGAGTAACGAAATGGCCTATTCTAGAAGAAAGTGTTGCGAACTGGGTCCTAGAAAATTGCCTGAATGGATTAATTATAACAAGAAACAGTGTACGTTTATTCGCCTTAAAATGGTCAAAAAAGAATGCCTTTTCATGTTATCCAACAATGAAAGTTCATAAGGTATGCTATTTCTTTTAAATAAACAGTATTTCAATATATGTCTAAATTTGTTTTAATACTCATTTTTTTTAAAGCTCTCATTTTTATACTCGCCGAATAACGCACACCCCTAAATTTTGATCTTGTTTTTTTGGTGTTAAAAGTGTGCATTATATGCCGGATTTTACGGTATATGCAATGAAACAAAAATAATAATTAAATTAAAACATTTTCAAAAGAATTGAATACGTTCATAGAAACAAAAGGTCAGAATACACGTTAAAATTAAATTATGGGACTGAGAAAATTTAACAAATGAAAAAGGTACATAAAACTGATATTATAGACACACAAGGAAAAAAATTGAATCTTATCCATTGACAATATTCAAATAATACTGTTTCTCTATTTAACTTATAAATAAAAAATTAAAATTAAATAATCTATTACTTTACCTCTGTTTTCTTTCGAAGGCACTCAACTTCCAAATTTGATTTTTCATTAAAGGCCTTTAACTTTTGGCAGCTTTCTATCAGAAATTTCTTTTCCATACTTTGCTCTAAAAAGAGTACACACACTTAAATAAGTAAACCTATTAATAAATAGTTTTCCAATAAATTGTATTTTGTTTAAAAAAATTGAACAGTTATTAAGTTCCAATTTATTTTAGAAGTTATTTATCTTATATTTACTTCAATTCAACATCAAATATAGTTTTAGTTCAACGTGCAATACTTTTACAAAGCCATTAACTGAACATGAATATTCAATAGAAAAAGAAGGGGTAGAAAAGGGTTATTTTACCATTTAAAATTATAAAAATGTTTCTAAAAATTGAAATACTATTCAGAACTACCAAGTGTTTTCTTTTAAAATGTCACTCATAATTTAATATAAGAAATGGAACTTAAAATTTAACAAAAGAATAACATTAATAATATTTTAGCTCTCAAAAATATGTTGTAACTAGCATTAATCTTCATGAATAAATGAATAATATTACAATATAACATTTTACCATACCATATAGCCATACTTATGAATACTGAAATAAGTTTCTGAAATAATTTTTTGATTTCATTTTAGGCAATAAATAAGTACTGTAAATGTAAAATCCAGCATATATAATACTCAAGCTGCATTTTTTAGTTTTTAGGTATATTCGCTGTATATGCAACCCCCCCTTCTCAGTCTTTTATACAAGGTATTGTCCTAAGGTGTTGAAAAAATAGTATATTCCTAGAACTACACAACTCTAAGTTCATTAAGTATATCATTTTTTTTTAAATAAACAATATTTTGATCTAGTCCAAAATTTTTTTTAATACTCCTCTTTTTTAAAAAAATTTATTTAAAGTTATTATTTTTATATCTGGCATTTTGATCGGCACACCCGTAAATTTTGATCTCATTTTTCGCGTAAAAAGTGTGCATTATACACCAGATTTTACAGTCAATACAAATTTTAAAATTAAATATAAAATCATAAAGAATACTATTTATATGTAATTGAAAGGGGGGGTGGAAGAATGCCACATTTAAATGTAAAAATTATTTATGAATTTTAAAAAATACTTAATAACTATATAATACTTTACCATTTATATGGCACTCATATGATTCCATTATTGCTTCAATACCAGGCCATCTAAAAGGTGGTCTATATTCAAAAGCAAGCCAATCTGATTTATCAGGTATTGTATTCAGAGGAGATCCTTGGAATGAAGACTCCAAAGAAACAGCAGGAGAAATATTTTTCTTTTCAGCTAAGAATAAAAAAATGAATGATGATGATAGTTTGATGAATATTAATTTGTTAAGTATATGCTTTTCTGATTCATAGAATAAATTTAAATCTCTGGACAATTTACTTTTTATACATAAAATATAGTTGTTTTATGTCAAAATGATATATTCCAAGAATTTCTTAACTGAAAAGAAATCTTAGATTGCATTTTCATATCTCTCATTGAGATAAACTAGATATTTTGTTATAATAATGTTATGATGATTTCCCTAATTTTAATTGAGTTACAACACTTAATTTTAATTAAAAATTTTAGTATTTTTTTTTATTTTAACCTTTGCCAAAACTGATAGTTTTTCAAATTTATGGACGGAAAAGATAACCAGTAAAATATATTAAGTCTTAAACAGCTTTTAAGTTTAATGAACCAATGTAAATTACAAATAAGTGGAGACATTTGAAAATTACATATTTATCACCACGAGGGGGCCCTGTATCAAAATTCCTTGGAGGCTCTCTTTTGAGGTTCCTTAAAATTTATGATTTTCTGCTTACTCATTTTGAAGCCCCTGTATCATTGATATGGCTCTCTGATACAATGGTAGCTACACCCTTGTCTGTCACATCATGAAAATACAATTTAGATTCTAAATTTTAATCTCTAAAAAATGTATGAGAACTGAGTAATAACAAAGAAGATTTTTATCAAACCAGTCTATATAGATACAAAGTGATGACAATACTTAAAAAAAGAAAAATAACTGTCGATTTCTATTTATTTTTAATAAAACCCTCTCTGTCTCTCTGAAAAACAGAGGCTCTATAAATATATTGCATGATTATGAAGAAACTAAATAACTACAGTCAAAATTAAAAAATCCATTTGAAAATGCTACATTATATATATATATATGTATAGTGTATTTTACTTTTAACACACAACTACTAAAATGCTTAACTAAAACTTAATCATAATTAAAATTTAAAAGATTTTAGAGTAATGCAACTGTATCGTTAAATAATTTGCGTCAGTCTTTGCAATAAAAAAATCATTTCATTAAACATTTTAAAAATTTGACTCATCAATATTTTTTTTAGTGATTTTTTATGTTTTTAATTAACTATATGTAACATCTATATAATCATATCTTTTAAAACCTAAAAAGTGTCTACAGTATAATTATAAGGAAGTTATTTAAAAAATGAGTACAGAATAAAAGTCACATAAAAGACTGAGAAATTCTCCTATTTTCAAACTATTATATATATTTCAGAAATTCATCTATATAATTGAATTATCAAAAATAAATAAAGACTGAAAATGAAACTAAGTGGTAGGAAGAAAACAGAGCATTGCTCTCAAATCATAAAAATTTAAAAATATATACATAAAATGTTCTTTAAATGTAAACAATATCAAAATGGAACAAATATCATTATGAAATAACATTTTACAAATATGTTAAGTTTTTTCTTTATGAGTAATCATCAATATTCTAAAAGTAACTTGGGGGGAGTAAATATATATATATATATAAATTATACGTTTCAGGAGTTTTAGTTCATGAACAAAAATTTCAGGATTCTCAAAATAATTCAGATTTTTGCGTAGATAATTAAAATCAATACATATTACCTGTATATAAAAAATTGCTAAAATATTCTAAAAAGAAAATTAGAACTAAATTTTTTTAAAGAACATACAATTACCTAGTTGCATTTGGGTAGTCTGAAGCACAGAATTGTGAAATTCTTGGACGAAGTCTTTGTTTACTTGGCGAACACGTGGATCTTTTGCTGCCACAACCGAAGAATTTTTGTTTTGAGCTACTTCGGAGGCTTGAGATATCACTTGGCAAGTAGGAATGAGAGGAGGTACAGGGATTGGTACTATGAAGAAAATATTCATCAAATTTACATATGCAAAACATCAACTTAAAAATGAAACAACGCAAAATATCGACAATTTCTAATGAAATTCAGGAACAAAGTTCAATTGCTAATAAAACTTACAAAAAATATCGTAAAATTCTAAGCTGCATGTTCTCCCAAAAAATTTCAGTTAAAAAAAAATACTCCACATTGTTCATTTTTAAATATAAAATTTATTATTAAAAAATTGGTCAATATATCTAACCATCTTGTGACTATTTTTTTTCGGGGGCATTTTAAAAATGTTTCATATAAAGATTTATAATTCTTAGTGAAACAAACAGCATTTTTTAAAATGGGAAATTGCTGTAAATTGAAATTAGTATGTTTTTAATTCAATGTCTTTTTCGTTTTATTGTCCCGCTTAGATTTTTACTTTAAACATAATACAGGAAAATGAGGCACCTTGTTCGAAGAATAAACTGGTATTTTGCAGCAAATTGGCAAATAAAAAAATACCTTGTACTCTCACTTTCTCTTTAGAGGTAAAGTTGGACTGATCTCTATTCACAAGGGAGAGTTAATTTTCAGAATAAAAAGATTTGATTCACATCAGATTTTTATTGCTTCTTTGTTTTCTTTTTCTAATGGCAATGTCATTGCAATGTAATGCCCCCAAATTAACTTCTTACAACATTCTAACAACTATACTTACCATATAAGACGATTTAATTTAATTTATGTTTACTATTTACAAAGAACAGGAAAATCCAGACTACGATCCAAAGATCATATGCACATGTTTTACTGATTTTCTGGTAGCCAGCATTTCTCTTTATTGCAACATTTTCATTTTTCTAATGGAAGTTTTATTTCAAACACATTTTCCATTTCAGTCAGGGAAAACTACAATATTTTTCTAATTACAAATAAATTTTTCTGAGCAATAAAGAACAATTACATATTGACTAGATCAATAATTTGTAAAATGTTTAGTTTAAAGTGTTAAGCTTTAGAGTACCAAAAAGTACACTAAAACAACTTGAAATTCAATATATAAAAATTCATGTAATAAATTTAATAAAGAACAGTTGAGCTTGTATCATTATATTGTGATAAAAACATTGTAGATCATGGTTTGATAACAAAACAAAATCCTCCATGATTCCATATACATTTATAAATGAAACCTTTCTATCACATTGATAAACATAAAAAATAGGAACCCCTTGATTTAAATCCAGAACCACAATACTACAAAAATTTTCACCAAACATTATCAGATCAGTAGAATAGCATTTATCTAAAATATTAAATTTTTAATTTATTTTTTTAAATTTTAATTTTATTTTTACAATGATATTTATATAAATTTAAATAAAATAAGTACTACAAGAGGAAAGTTTTATTTTTTCAACAGTCCTCAAATAACTCGCAGAGTCTTTCTGTGGCCTTCATCACAACAAGCCAAACCTGTTTTAAAGTGCTATTTAACCCTTTGACGCGCGAAAAAATAAATTCGCTGAATTTTTCAAAATAAAATTAATAAATACAATGTATAGAACTTAAGAACAGAGAAAATACCTTTAAAAAAAAATTAAAGTTCAATCCCCTCTGTGGGGGGAAGTGGTTTCACAAGAGTACCACCGCATACTTGGGACATAATTCTCGGATGAACAATATATGATTTGGATCAGATTTGTAAGATTATTCTCTATATATTTTGTAATAAATTTACAAAAACATGCAATATTAAGTATTAGAATTACATTTTAAATGTTAAATATTACAAAATATCACTATAAGAGATTGAAATCATCTTCAATAGCCAGATTTTTCATTGTTTCTTTATTATTAAATTATTAAAACATGCAATAATACTGATAAGAATTAGCTTCAAAAGATTAAATATTAGCAAATTTAATTGAAAGAAGTAAACAAAAATAATATTAAAAGAAATAGTATTAGCTATATTAGAACATATATTCATCATCCAAAAAATTTGACCTCTCTTCAGTATAAGAAGAACGTAAATGAGACGAGAAAAAATTTCCATTCGAGAAAAATATCACCATTTCAATATAAACAAAATCCCCTTCTCCAAAGCAATGGCAAAACCCCCCATAAATTATTAGTTACTTCCCTGTCTGAGTCAGAAAAAAGAAAAACAAGAAGGAATATCTCTTACGCGTGTGTGTGCTAGAAGTCGGACAGTTTTCATGTTCTAAACGCGCGGTGGTATCTCAGTGAAACCACACTACTTAGATGACTTATTATGAGGCAGTTTTTTTTATAATTTATCATTCTAAAAATTAGTTATGCTATGAACAGCATATGCAGCAAAAATGTACATAACTTACTTTGAATATTTATCTGTTTTTATTTACTACAAAAACTTTTTTTGAAAGTGTTCAAATAAGGTTTTTAAAACGATGCATTTTTCACACAGAAAGAAGATTTTCTTGTATAGTGCTGACATCTACTGTTTTTTATGAAAGATAAAAAATATCTGTAGAACCATTGGTTTCATTCAAATACCACTGCGCGTTTAGAGGTATTTTTTTAGAAAATAGTGGTTTCGGAGAGATACCACCACGTGTTAAAGGGTTAAATAAATTTGTTTTTTTAGATATTTCATATTGTATAGATTTAACAAAAGTATAATTGGTGCGTTTTATGATCATATTTTATTTTCCAAAATCATTTGTCATTCCAAGATTCTCTTCAATGTTTAATTATCTGTTCCGAAATTATGAGATTCAATGTATGATATGTTTTAGACATAACTCTTTTGATTCATACATAATTTCTTTGAAAGAATAAAAGTAAACTTTAAAGGAGTTATTTTTAAATGTAATGAAGAAAATTTGTAGTATAAATAAAATAACTATTCACCTGTTCTCATTGGAGGTTTGAGAAATGAGGATAGCCTTTGTACAGAAGCAACAACTGGCTTTGTATCTCTCAATGACAATTCATTTTTATCTGTATTTATCCTGTCTGAAGGGGCAAACTTTTGCAAACTTTCAGCTTGACTCAAATTGGGTTTCTTAGATGCACCATGCTTCAAATTGTTTAAAATACTATAGCCTATAATAAACAAAATTAATACATCAAAACAATTATTGACTTGGTAATTTTTATGCAGCAGTATTTAAATGTAAAAGAATGGAATAAAAAGCAATAAATACAAATTGTAAAATGTGTGCATTGGTATTAACTACCCTTTGATCATATTCTCCTTCCTTAAAATTTACCTATGAACAAATCTCAACATCATTGCATTATTTACATAACATCATTTCAGTCTACATTAGTAAAAACAATTTTTTTAACATTCATCACATTGAAAAAAAAACCCTTCTGTAATAAAAATTAATGAATAATGGTAATAAAAAAATTCATATGAAATTTCAGTAATCATATTGCTAATTCTCAAAGTTAACTGCAGAAAAAAAATTATGCTGAATGGAGCCTTTTAAATTGGTTTTTGTTGTTAAAAAAAAATTAGCAGTAAATTTTGTCACCCCCCCCCCAAAGTTACTTAACCCCTTCTTAGTTGGATTTTTTCTTTCGAAAAAAGCTTTTTTTTTTTATTTCACCAACTGTTGGTCAAATATGAAATGCTTCACCAATTAATCTCAGGTGTTTTTTTTTACCTCAGCAATGCACCCAAGTTTTAAATTAAAAAAAATACACTTTGATACCAAATTTATTAATGTCATTGCTTTGAGGTGTTTAAAATAAATATCTACATAAAAATAATTAAAATTACGTAAAAAATGGACACTGATTTTACTCACAGACACCCTTGCTGAGTTCAAATCCTTATTTTCTGATTCACTTAACTCAAAATAAATATTATCATTGGTTAAATCAGAACTAGCTTCTTTCAAATGAGTGGTATTAAATTCAGCATTTTCGATATCATTCTCTGAATCCATCATAAAAGATACAGGCAGAAATAACACTAATGAAAGTAAAATTACTGAAAATGCAAAATAATTTTGATTTCAATTCAAAACAGACATTCTCACTGTGGAAATTTTTAAGAAAATAGGATTAATTGCACAATCTCATAGAAATATTCAGAAATACCCCCATCCCCGAAAAAAATCATGGAGCTTAAACAGACATGTAAATAACGACAAATTTAGTTTCAAGGGTGAATTTTTCTCTACCTCATATGGCAAGCAATGCTTGATCAAGAAGGAGTAAATGAGTACTATTGGACGAATCAGAAATCAGATTTGAAAAATACTTTTTAAAATAGATGAAAAATGCAATAACATTTATATAAAAAAAATGTTTTAAAAATTAAGCTAAAATAATTTCAAAAACAAATGAAATGATTATTGCTGTGAGGAAAAATTTAATCAATTTGTTAATAATCAGAATAATAAAACTTCAAAAGTTTTCTATTTAAGTTTTCTATCTACACAAATATTGAAGCAGAATTCCAATTAGTCTTACATAATTTCTCAAATAATCAAGAAAAGAATAAAAATTACTTTTAAAGTTAAAGTAATAAAAAAAATGCAAGTTGTATGATGAAATCATTTAATTTAAAAATTTGAAACAAACTTTGCAAAAAAACTTAATTGTCATATTAACATCTTAATTGTTTCATAAGACAAAATGGATACTTTATACAGATGTATTCGAAGATATTTTTCTAAAACAATATGATCAAACACATGGCAAAAAAAAAAAAAAAAAAAAAAAAAGGTACTTCAGTAATTGGATAAATGTAAGAAAATTTTCCTTCCTTTTTTTATCATGCAACAATTGGTCTAAGCAATAATGATCATTAAAAGAATTATTTATTTATTTGTCAAACATCTCAAAGAATGTTTTTTTAAAAAATACATAAAATTGTTCAAATTCCCCTAAGAATAATATATTACTAATACCAAATTACTGAAAAACATATTTTAAAGCAGCCTTTTTAACACTGCAATAGAACATGATATAAAAATCAAAGATTATTATAAATGGTGATGATCCACAACTAAGTAGATAACGAAACAACATATTGAAATTTCTTTAAAAAACACGCTTTTAAAATTTATAAGTAAATAAAAATTTATACAAATGATATCCACATGATAAATTTTTACTTAACATAATTTGATTTTAAATTGCAAGTTAGCAATATGTTTTCAGAATAAATGAAAGATATATCATCAAAATCCTATTTATGATTGTTATGAATATATGATTACAGACTACAATACAAAAGAAAAAAGAAGTTATTTAGAGAATCAATATAAAAACTTTGTATCAGAAACACAATTTTAGTGATCTGCAAATCGCACAGTTAAAGAGTCCCTCTCCCTGCCCTTATACACTCTTTTCCATTTTAAAAAAAAGGACAAGTAAAAAAATTGATTTTAATTGGAATTTTATTTGATTGATCAATGATTATACTTAATCCATTTTTCTTAGAAATAATTTTTTTTCTTTTCTGAATCCCACGGAAATTTCTTTAATTTAATATATTTGAATTTCCAGTTTATATATAAAACTAATTATGTTCTAATTCATCTTAATCATAATTATTACAATGTTTCTATTTACAGAATGCTATTTTTATTTTTATAAGTTTACAATATAAAGTTCTGTTTTTTAAAAAAAGAACAAGCTATTAGAAGTTCTTTTGATTTTCCTGAATTTAATATTACTGATTCCAAAACTTAGCATTAAAAAGAATCAAAGTTCATAAAACTAAATATCATCACTTTACTCACAGACTGAACTTTACAGATGTGATGGATTTTAATTTCTGTTGGAAGAATGCATGCATAACATTTAAAATTTAAAAAAAAAAATCCTTTTATAGAAATTGCAGTTTTTCAAGGAGGAGGAAATGAATTTTTTATTTTTATGTACAATATATTTCTAGTAATTAAATATATAACTTTAAAAAATATTCAATCAATACTTAAAATTATCATAAAGGAGATGATTTTACATGATCATTTTAATAGTCACCATATACTTTGTGATCCTCTTCCCCCTAATCTAATTTGTTTTTGAATCATGGGAACTTCAAAAGAATTCAATGAAAATATACACACCTCGCTTACGCAAGTGAGACCCTTGTAGATCTATACATCGTTGGCTGTGAGGCAACAATCCATATCTGCGAAGTTTTTCATCATGGATTATATTTCTTACAATATCTTTTTCTGAAACAGTATATTCAAAATTTAAATAAATGTAACATTACATGTCTAATTAAATCATTTCAGAATTAAATAAGCATGCTTAAAATGTAGAATTGATTATAAGAACCAAACTTTTTTGTCTTTTTCCACATGAATTAAATTACAAAATGAAAGAAAATAATTAAGTTAATACTTTCATTCCAGACAAAAAATTTATTTACTTTCAGAAACAGCTTTATGTAACAGATCATAGAAACACATCTTTAATAAAAAATTTTCCCTGAAATGTCCAACTTTAGTTTAAAAAAAAGATAAGAATTTTAGAATACATGAAAAAGCTGTTAAAATCTTGGAACATAAAAAAGATCTGTATATTTTTACTTCAATATTTATACAATCATGTCATTTGTGAAGATATAAAAATAATTTTGCCAATTTATGATTATATTTGACCAATATAAACATAATATTCTGGAAAAAATGTATGTAAAACGATAACACTGAAGAATAAGAATAATTACTTGAATGAAATTTAATGATGATTTTAATTAAGTACAGAAAAAAAAATTTCTAGAAATTGTTAACATTACTACTAATTTTTATAATTTATGACAATATAAAATAAAAAACCCAAGCAGATTTCATATGGTAATAAGAATTATATCATTATGAATGATTAATGAGAGAGAATGATTAATGAATGAGACTTCATGATCCAAGTCCATTCAAGGTATCAATTCCAGTGAAGCGAACCAAGACCAACTTTAGAATACTCTGTCCTATAAAATTGCAGATTACATTCCTTTGCAATACTTTCATAAATAAACTATAAACCTTCTGCTTACACAAAGAAAATGTGTATGACTTCACTACACAGATGCTCATTTTTTTAAATGAGTAAGACTTGAAGGTGTAGTGAAGGCTACGTTTAATGCATATAAGATAAACATTGTGTCAAGTTTTCGAGATATGTCTCTCTCTCTCAAATGAATAAACTTCAGAACACCACCCTTTGTGAAGATTTTTTAGAACTCGTAAAATAAGCTTTATTTGATAATTTACTAACAAAATATTCATTCCAAGCACATTGAAATAGTTTAACCACAGAATACTTATGATTAACTTTGTTTCTTCAAATTTATATCAAGATTTTTTTTGAAAAACTATAAATCATATTTGCAATTATATCCTAAATAATACAAATCATTTTGCTTCAAAAGTTTAATCTAATTTTTTTTCAAAGAAAACTGATAATTATTGATAGTATTTTTAAAAAACAAGTAAAAAAATGAAAAAATAAACCAACTGAAAAAAATTCCAACTCCAAAATATAATCATTAATATATTTTTTTGAGAAAAAATTTCCAAAGCATTTTGATTTAAAAAGTCAAAATATAAATTTTAAAATATATTTAGAAGGCTCATCAATGACCACTAAAGATATTACATTCAGAAATACACAGCAGAAATGAAGGATTAGTATTAGTGGATTTGATAATACTTTTGAATACCATATAACAAGAGTAGCTTATTACCTTCTTTCTGTTCAGGTGTTAAAAACACCAATCCCAATGTTTTCAAAAATTCTGTTTTTGACACTATATCTTCAGAAAAACATAAGCGATTGGATAATTCGGCTAAATGACTTTGATCATATTCAATGTATTCTCCCTTTACCGGAGTATCTTCAATCGGGCTTAAGCTCCTTTCTCTCAATGCTTTGTGACGTCTCATGCATTTCTTAAGCTCAAGTGCTACAGTAGTACAAATAATATATTTTAGAACAAAAATACATAAACACAATAATATCAGATACGGGGCATGAGAATAAATTTTTTACCTACCTTGTCTTTTGGAATCAGTAACTAATCCAAAATAAGACAAAAAGGTTGATTTCTGAAAAGAATTGTAAATTTCAACAGTTAAAATATAAGGTTTTAAATTATTTTCAATATTCTAAAATATTAATAACTGCATTAAGAAAAGAATAAAATCAACCACATAATGTTTGAAACAAAGTTTTATATCATGACTTCAAATCGAAACTGAACTGAAAAAAATGCTGGTTTATTTCAGTTCAGATATTTTCATACATTAAATAAACATATTTTTTACATAATTGTTGCAAGGCCAAGCACACAATGTGAGCAGTAAGCATCAAATGATGAGGTACACATAATTGACATAATCAAGAGTCTAGTTGTCAAAAGCAATTTTGATAATGGATAATAAAGCTAATGCTCAAAGTTCTCTGCTCACCACTTGCATTGTACATGCTGGTTAATTGTATCAATTCACAGAGTGCACCAATTTAAAAAAGAATAAAATCTTCTGAATTTTGATAGAATTACATTTTTGTTTCTAATGGAATTATATATTTAGTACAAATAAGAAAATACATAAAATGAAATTATTCATTCAGAGTTGAACTGAAAACCATTATATTTTTGACAAAACGAAAACTATAACTGAACTTATATATATATTTTTACTTGAACCAGAATGAAAAATTACAGTTTGAATCCCTGTTTGATATATATCATTGTGATATTTTTACATTGTAAACATTTTTTGCTCAACGTTAAAAATCAAGTACAGAGTGAACATTTTAAAAGCTTTCAAAATAAAATTTATAAATTACTAGGTTTATTTATTGAAGATGCATTCCAAAATCTTTATGAATTAATAAAATTAGCAATAAACTATAGTTTTTTCCAGACCTATCTAATGTATTAGAATTATTTTTCATTTAAAAGCATTGATAGGTTACTTTCATATTATGCAATATATAAAAATATGTAGGCAAAACATAAACAAATCAATTGTAATATACCAGATGATTTTTTCATTCTGAAACTAAAGAGATTTTCTTTTCTTTCTTCTTATACAAAAAAGTCAAAATCATAAATACCACATCATATTCAGCCACCACAAAAGGTAAGATAGATAAGCTTAAATATATATATATATATATATATATATATATATATATATATATATATATATATATATATATAACACATTTATATTTGCATAAAAATAATCCAAACACTAATTAATAAACAGTTTCTCGAAGGAATCAACAAATATTTAAAGGAATACGAGAAATAAATTTAAAACACACATAATAAATTATAGAACATTTGACATATTTTTAAGTCATGTTGGAAGACTTTTAAAAAATGTAAAACTGTAATTAATCTTCACTAGTTTTTGAAGAAAACATTACACCTTTAGCATTAATTAACCTTCCACAATCAGGAAAAATCTTGTCACTCCAAATAATAAAATGCAAATTTTATACCTGTGTTTTCATTTTATTCTTTAGAATTTCATATGCACAACTTTCACAGGAAAAACTTATATACACAGAAAACAATTCTCTAGCAAAAACTTTCACCTATAAATTCTAAAAAAACTCAAAATTCAAATACAATTATAAAATTTAAGATTCAAGATACCTTTGGATCAGATTCTATTTTTATTGGAGGGCCTTTAGTGATGGTCAAAAATTGTTTGAGCTTTTCAGGGTCTTCTTCATCTGAATCAATTCCAGATTCATCACTTTCATCTATCACTGCATCCTTTCGAAGTTTCCTCAATTTTGCTTCTCTTGCATCAAGAACACTGACAATCCTTTCAACAGGTTCACTGAAAGATTGTACTTCATTTTCATATGATGTAGCATCATGATTCTTCAATACCCTGGTTAATGTAGGCTCTTTGGCTTTGAAAGTAGGTGGATAACCATTGGAATCCCCCTGATACATATAAGAATGCTCACTAAGCATATAAGATGGTGTTTTATTACTTGAAGAATCACTATGTAAGCTCTCATGAGATTTTTCATTGCTTGGAACTTTGGAGGGAATCATATTATAAGATTCTTGAGCAGGAAATGTTTTCTTGTTTTCAGATTCATGCTTAATAGAATACTCCCATTGATTAGTTTCAGGATTTAAAGATAGAAGATTATTATTGCATAGAATATTGTCTCGAGCAAAGATGCCATTGATTTGAGAATTAATCACTGAACCAAGGCTCAGAGTGCGAGTTTCAACTGTATTTGATTTCTGATTGTCCCTTTCCATGTAATAGGAAGATGGTTTTGCATGAGATGAAACTGGGATAACAGTTTCTTGGGTTTCCATCTGAATAGTTGGCTTTTTCTCACTTTCCTAAAAAGAAAACAATTTTCAATAAAATAATAATAGAAAAAGCTATAAACATCAGGCAAAAATTCATATCTAAAAGTACAAAATAGTTTCAATTAGAATGTGCAAGCATCTCTGTTAAATCTCAATAAATGTAAATAATCAGAAAATTCAGAAAGGATTAAAAAATAATTAAATAGATACAGAATAATATGATGAATTTGCAATAAATTTTAATATTGAACTTATTTCACATTTGAGTTTTCCAAAAACTGAATTCTTTAAGTTCAAGAAAAATGTTTAAACTTATTTTTTCTAAAATCAAGTCCTCTAAATAGTATATCCTTCAACTCCTGAATAAAGCATCATTCATTCAGGAATAAATAATTTCATTGCATTATTTTGTTAAAATGTAATACAACATTTTTCATGAAAAATCATATAGACATTACAAAAGGTAATGGATAAAAATAAATGATTTAAATAAAATAATTGGGAATTTTAAAAATGAATTGAGGAAATCCATATTGGTGGATAATTGAGAATTAATGCATATAAATTTAAAATTTGTAAAAGAATCATTTTTCAAATAAAAGTACTTAAAAATTTTTTAAATACAAACACATTCAAATTATATAACAATGTGAAATAAACATGTTAATAAAATCTTCTTAACTTCATTTTTACAAATTTTGATCATACATAACTAGTACAAAGAATATGAAATAATTCAGGTCTGAAGTTAAGATTCAAATAAATAAATGAGTCTGATTTTTGCAAAATATTTGCCTGTTGAATTTGAAAATATCAATAATTGTCATATGAAATCATTTCCATGTTGGAAATAATTATCAGTTTAGGTAACTGTTAAATACAGAATAGCAAACATTTAATTTCAGTCAATTGTGAAAATAATTGCTAAGTCAGATTTCGCTAAATATGTTTACCTAGAAAAGTTATACATTGCTATTTGGTACCAGTAAGAAGAGAAAGTGAAACATATAATAAATTTACCATATTTATTTGATAAAGCATCCTATATGATGAACTGGAATCATTTTCTTTTCGGTAATTAGTGGTACTTATATGGTTTGAACTTCTTGGATGTATCTGTCCATTTATAGTACTACTACCTTGTCTAGAAAGCCTTGAATTATATTCTTCTTTGAGAGGAGGAGGAGGTAGATGATTTTCCATATGAGCAACAGAGGTAGCCAAATTCAATGGAGTTGTAGATGTCGAAGTAGGTGGCGATAGACTTCTCGCATAATCACGGGGTGTTCCATGAGTAATAGAGCCCATGAGACCTGTAAATTATAATAGATAAGAAATTTATATCACAGCATTTGAGAGATGCAAAATGCAATTTATTATTTTAGATAATAAACAAATCTATCCAATTTCATTTGATATAATCTTCATACCTTTCAAGTTACATCCAATCCAATTTATTTGGAGAATATCTAATTTACCATAGTTCAAATATGATCGGACAATATTCTGTACTTTTTGATACTCAGATAATTGAGAAAATTTTTACGGTGGTAAAGAAAAATAAAGACGTTTCTAAAATGTTCCAAATCTTATATATTGACTAGTGTGCCTTATTTAAAAAAAAACAACAAATCTGTGTTTCAGTAGCTGACTAGTTGAGGGAAGCAGTTAGGCAATGTATAAAAATAAGCATTAAGACTTTCATACATCAAACTTGTATTGGAAATATGTGTATAATGAATGCCGAAAACTTAGTAATAACATAAATAAAATAATTGTTTTTGTACATCACAAACAGATTGGCCATACAAACCATTGCAAAATCTTAACAATAGGATTAAGTAACAATATAAAAGAAAAATTCACAGAAATGAGAATATAGAACACTCATCAGGCAGAAAAACAGCAAAAGAAAAAAGTTCAAGAAGACTGTAACTTTCAACTACAATCCTTCCAAAAGCATTTGCCATGTTTGAAGCAAAAAGCGAGAATCTTGAATTTACAGAAATCATTCCAATTTATGAAAGAAAATATCAGGAAGTGTCAATATTTTTATGATGAATTTTTTCAAATTACATTTCAACACATTTTAAAAACTTTTACTTCTAATTATGTATGAATACATTTTATATTATGACACACATTACATATACACATTGGAATACATTATAATATGAATTTGGTACATTAAACCCTTTAGCATGAAATTCACTATTATTCATATTCTTAAATTAATCTGAAAACTGAAAATACTATTATTTGTTTCTGCTTGATTAGCCTTAAACAATGATTTCAATTCATCCTATACTAAAACATATGTAAAAATATACCCAGACAGTATAGGTCACACTAAAATTACCACAGTAATTAATACATAGCAAACTCTTGGGCTTAGAACTGAGATTGCAAGGGTAAATATTGTTTCAACGCATCAATTTCCCCCTTTATTTCCTTAAATTAGTTAAATAAGAAGAGAAAAAGATCTGTCCTGACTTATGAATCAGAGACTTGGCCATTGACTTAATGTGATGAGGAAGCTTTGGGAATTTTCACAAGAAAGATCTTATGCTGCATTCTTGGTGGGATCCAAATGAATGGATCATGGAGATCTAACTTAGAACTCTACCAAATTTACAACCTGATAGAGTAAAATTTGTCAAATTACAGAGACTTAAATGGGCTGGTTATCTGGCTAGAATGAATGAAGATTGTTGCTGCAAGAAAATCTTTCTGTCAAAGCCCATGGGAAATAGACCCCGTTAAGAAGAATTGACTATGTCGAAAAAGAACTAAATATTTTAAAGGTTAAAAACTGGAAAACAGTTGCCAAAAGTAGAGATGCTTGGAGAAAACTTCTGCCAGGAGATGTAGAATAGAGAAGCCAGGGCTGTCAAGACATTGAAGAAGAAATAAGAAGAAAACATATGCGTATATACATATAATTTAAATTGCATACAGCACTCTGCATCTTGATTTTAACAAACCATTATAACTTTTATATTTTTAAAAAAATTACAAGTTTTTTTTTATGTATAAAAGTTTCTAAAAAATGAATTTTTTTTTAAGTTGCTGCTGTTACCACTGATAAATACAATATTTGGATATTGACTGACAGTAGAAGTGCAATACAATATCTAAAGAATTGGACAAAAATTTATGATAAACCTGACCTACACACAGGATAATCTAAAACTTTTCTCTGAATTTGGCGCTAACAAATTGGTATGCCTCCAGTAGATGTTATTGTGTACAGTAACAAGACTGTAGATACACTTCCAAGAAATGGATGTGATCTTCCAATCCCAAGCTCTGAAGATCTAACCCCTTTGGAAATCCCCTCTCTACATAAAAGTAAATTACTCTCCATGTGACACCTACCGCAAGATCATAACTGGTATGCTGCTAGTCGCTCAGGTCTATCTCTATGGTGCAGTGGCCTAAGGGCTATACAATTGGCATTGGCAAGGTTTAGAAGTGGACATTTGAAACATGAAGTTCCAGAATAGCGAAAAAAATTTTCCTCTGTGTTCTTGTTTCCCTCCCTGTCAGCCCATCTTATCTTTTAGTTTGTTTGGACTTCTCCTGGAGCATTTGATGGCTGAACAGGAGAGGATTTTCAAACTACTTGTGTGACAAGGTCTTTTGGGCCAGGTGTAAGCTTTTTACATCAGGGGGATAAGCAACAACAACAAAAAAGTTGTTCAAGCTTCTTTTTTATTTTTACTTTCTTTTTTTAAGATAAGAAAAGTTTCGAATTTTTAATGTTTTGAGAAAGGAAAATAAGCATATGGTGAAAAAGGTACAAAAGCCTTTATTACAAAATTATTGTTATTGCCAGAATTTAAAAAAAGTAATTTTTCTCAAGGGTGGGTGGGAAACTCCCAAACTCTTTCTCTTGGTTGATAGTTGGGTTTTAAATATATTTATAGTCCTTCTACAATTAAACTGCCAATTTTTATTAGTTTAATCATTCAAAAATTAAAATTCCAACAAATGAATGCATTTTTAAACGTATGAAACAAAGACAGACCTTTTTCTTCATTTGATGATTCCAGACGACTTGAGGAATGATGTGAAGCTAAAGGACTTTGTCTCATGAGATTTCTTTCTTTCCTTATGTATTCTATTTCGCGTTCTCGTGAGTCTCCTTCATCTCTTTCCATATACCTTTCATGTTCACGGTAAATTTCCATTTCACGCTTTCTAATCATATTGTTTTCTTTCATACTTTCTTCTTCGAGGTTATATCTAAAACACACATAGAAGTTAATACTTGGTAATTTAGTTATAAAAAAATAAAATGTAGTCACACACACACTAATACTGTTAAATCTACTTATATTTGCATTTATTTTCTGGATATTTAGATGCTTATTAATTTAAAGGAAAATCAATAAAAGTAATATAATATAAAAAACATATTTAACATAAAAGTGCCCTTCAAGCAAAAATTGAAAATAACACTAATTGCACAATGATAAGAAATATATGCATATAGCTGTAGCATCTAATTCTGTGTGCAAATTATATCATCATCATACATTCTATGGCACATTTCATTAACAAAAGTGAAGCTTCTATAATTTTTCTTTTCTTTAAATTAATGATTAAAAAGGTAAATAGTGAAAAGGTAGATTAAAAGGTAAATTATTAAAAAGGTACAGAGTAAAAAAAAAAAGGTAATGCAAATGCACTGGCCTTTGAAGATGGTATTATAAAAGTAGATATACATAGAAAAGGTATAATAATTCATCAAAAAGCACAAACAAACATCTTTGACAAATTTTGTGAACAATAATTACTATTGATCATTGCAAAACCCTTTCTATATGAAAAACTTGTAAATTAAATTAGTAATAGTAAAATTTCACTTCATTAAAAACCGAGAACATGATTCTTTTTAACAAAAACTAAATATCAATTTTAGTTTTAAATTATGCAATTTTAAATTAGAATAGTTGAATTAACACATTATAAAAATAAAACAAAATAAATTAAAAAAGCATGAAAATTTTCAATTTAACACAGCATGATTTTAATTAAAATATAATAAGATTGGGAAAAAGTCAAGAAGTACCTGTTGACATTGGAAACATACAACATAAAGTGATTTTGGATACCACATACTTTGGTAGCATTGTATATAATTCAAAACAGAGCAATGATTTAGCAACTTTTATGTTATTAAAGTAACATCTCAAAAAAAAAAAAAAAAAAAAAAAAAAACTTGGAAAAGAAAAATTATTCTGTGCAATAAAAGTAATGTTTAAATGCTGACAATTTAATTATTTTTTTAGATTAACCCACAAAACTATTTAATTTTCCTATATTATAAGTTCATACAGACATATGCTAACTTTTGAATATGGCAAAGTGTAAAATAATATTTGAGACACTTCAAAAAATTCTTAAAATACTGCATACACAACATTTTAAATTTTATAAAACAAACCATGATATAAAAATATTTTTTTTAATAATGCAAAAAAATTTTTACATTTCGATTAGAGCTAGTTCATTGTTCATAGCATATAGTCTTTCCATGCATCTATATAGATCCGCAATATCAGATTTTGGAAATTATTTTCCAGAAAATTATATTCTACAAGAAAAGATATAAACAATACATCAGCCCATTTTACATTTGACTGAACACTGTTCTAGAAAAACAAACCAATATCAAGCAATTGTTTCTTAATTTCTTATTTGCGACAATCTCTAAAGTTTTCACAATAAGTAAAATCATACCGTAAGAGGATATATGTCAGTGGAAGATGTCTTTTTCAGAATGTGGTACATAGAACAACTATATGAAGCATAACAAATGCAAAGTACAAAATAAGTTAATAAAGAGGGAAAAAAAAATTTAAACGTTTATTGCTGAATGAAATACAATATGGTCGCTGTGAATATAAAAAGATAAATAAAAGCTATAGGAGAGAAAATAGTTGATAAATGATGAAAATTTTGCAAAAATGTGTAAAAAGCATACATTTCATGTGTAAAATATAAAAATCAGCAAGTATGCATAGATAGTTTTTGTTTTTATGCTAAAATAAATTTCAGGATAAAGAAATAAATTGATAATATAAAAACATAGACACAGATTAATTCAATTTACTCACCTATTAGAAGAATAAGAATTATTTGATGGAACAGATCTCATTGACTGTGGAATCAATTCAGGAGGATATTGGTTTGAAGGGTATATAGGAGTTCGAGGGTGAGGAATCATGTTAGTTGGAGGAGGATAAGGCATAGTAGATGGACGAAGTAATCCATAACGTTCCATGTACACAGATTCATCTAACCTACTAAACAATTACTTTTTAGCATATGAATAATTAATGAGTGTAATATGCATAAAGTTGTTTATCTTAGTTATTTCTAAAATAAGGATTTTTACAAATCAAATTTTAGCAAGAAATACATTTTAAATTTTAAAAGAATAATAAAATATTATTTTAATAAGCACTATTGACTTAACATAAATTGGTACATAATTTTTTAATATGAATTTTTTAAAAATATTTTCAATCATTAAATGTTTATTTCACAATAATATCCCAAGATGTACTAGTTAATTTTTGTTCATTTTAAAAGCAGGTTCAATTTTTTTTATACAACACTCCATGCAGATACAAATTCTAAATTATTGCAGTAACTCATGCATGCAAATTATTAGTGAATACGATTAGTGTAAGCCAGAGTTAATAATTTCTACAATGAGAAAAATATATAGAATACAACGATGATTAAATAATAAAAACTTTGTACCTGTAAGATTGGGGCTGCATTCTTGAGGACTGTAACATGGAAGGATGATAAGCATAACTGCTCATGGTATTAGGAGGTGGTGAAGGATTATATACTTGAGGAGGAGTAGATCGACGTTCATCTGAATTCCTGTAAGGTTGAAACCCCCGAGATAAATTGTGATCTTGTCTCAAGCTACAAGGATAGATTTATAAACAAATCATCAAAATAATATTTATGATGATGCAGATTATGTAACAATACTGGCAGATATTTGAATTAGAGAAATCAACTAATCACAAATAAAATTTCAAGTTTAATTCAGATAAAATCTCACACATTTCATAAATTTTTCACTTGAATATCATCTAATAACTCTTCTAAGTAATATGCAAGAACCAAAATACTAACAGCAAATGAATTTAAAAATGGAAAACAATACAATTACGCATACAATAACAATATAGACACAGGTGAAAATATCAAAGCAATTCAACTTTATAAATTTAATTTAAAAAAAAGATTAAAATAAATTTTATTATGTTTTAATAATAACTTATTACTATTGGCTCCACTTGAAAACATAGAATAGGTTTTTAAAGGCATATTTAATCAGTTATTTTGTTAATTCCAGTCTACAGAACATTAGAAAAGAAATTAAAATAATGAACTCATGCAATATGAAATATGCTCTATAAAAAGTTGCTATAGTTAAATTTCTATGTTTCAACTAAAAAAATAATCAATTTGTAAAGCTATTTAACTTCTCTTAAAGGAAAACTTTAAACACAGAAATATTTTGAAAACAAAAATATACAAACATAATATTTTGATATTTTACACACATGCACTTTTATTTACCTAGGTGGCATATTAAGGGATCCTAAATGCTTATTTCCTGAAGATATATCATTCCGCTTGTCATTGGATGAGCTAATCAATTTGGAGCTCTCCATTTTAAGGCTAACTGGTTCAACAATGCTCCCATTTCGATGTGTACTAGAATAGCGACCCAAATCCAATGCCTTAAAAATTAAAAGAAAAATTGAAATTCCACAGCCAAAAATAAAACAATATTAAATATCAAGCGTACATTAATTTTTTCAGGAAAGAAAAAAATTTGATATAATATGATATATTTTTTTTAAAAAATTTGATATATTGAGATGTATAAAACATTTAAAAAGATAAATATTTCAACAATCCAAAAATGTAAGGTTCAGATAACTTTCATAATTAGCAGTTTTAAAGTGATTTAATTTTTACACTTTTATAATTTGAATATTCAAGGTTTCAACATTTAATAATACTTCAAATACAAATTTGGAACCCAACTTTATCCTGCAAATTATTCACGTTACCACTTAAAGTCATATTTGGATGCTGATGCTATGCAAAATTGATTTTACTTAATTTCTAAATTTAACCTTGTGTGCATATATATGTACTGAATTGTTGTTTGATTAGATTAATGATCCTAATGTAGATAAATAACAACACTGAATACACTATCCTTATTTTATCATCTTCATACATATGAACCATTTTTTCTGTGAAACATTAAAAAGATTTAAAATGATTCAAGGTTTGTAATCAAAGACCAGAGTACTGGCACAAAAAAAAAAGTGACCATGTGGCTTAGCACAACGTACTCCACTAATGGATAATATTTATTACTTAGCCCAAAAATACTTCTACGATCATTTCAACTAGCACACCATTGGCCCATGTGGCATATATAACTATGGTCATACACAATACATGCATAAACATATTCAAATTTA
Source organism: Trichonephila clavipes (assembly GCA_019973935.1). Lineage (NCBI taxonomy): Eukaryota > Metazoa > Arthropoda > Arachnida > Araneae > Nephilidae > Trichonephila > Trichonephila clavipes. Next base: position 462,824 of record BMAU01018672.1, on the reverse strand, counting down.
AAAAACATTATGCAAAATATATTTAGTTTTAAACACTGTAGAAACAACAGGAAAAAAAAGTTTTTCTTTTCCAATTCTAAAATTTTAAACTTCATCACTATGTTTAATAATTTAAAGTCAATGTTAAAAATATTGTTTTGAGATTAATACTAACTAAAGATTTTATAATGGTGCAGAGAATGAGCAACACACACAGCATGATGAATTCATGATTTTGCAATCTAATGATTTGAAAACAATCATAAGCAAGACTTTTAATTACTAATCTAATTAACAATTTATATAATCAGTCAATCTTCCTTTTAATTATTAATCAAAGCAGTGCAATTGCTAATCCAGCATTTTAGGTGGTAAATTAGTGAAAATTTTTCAACAAAGCAGGACTTAAAAGTTTTACATCCACAACTGAAAATAATGCATTAAAAATAAATTAAAAGAGAAAACCACAGAATTATAATTATTTAACTGTTATTTGTACTTTCCAAACTTTATGAAAAGGTCTGATAAAATCATGGTAAGTAAGCATTTTATGTATGCACATTTCATACTTTTCCATAAAAAATAAAAAATTTAGGTATTCTACTTTTAAAATGTTTCACTAAAGAAGTGAATACACTCTATAATAAAAAAACGACGCACCAAGTAGTTGCACGATTGTAATGAAATTTTGTATGCAAAGACATTTGTAATGAACATGGAAATGATTAAAATTTGGTGTCCAATGAATAAACAGCAGGAGTCACAGAACATTGGAACTGCACACTCAGTAGGAGTCTATAAGAAGCGATTCTCAATCTGATGGTCAAAATTTGTGCTGCATTGCGATTTAGGATACCTTTCAACGTCTGAAAAAATGCCTTGCTGCAGGATTCGATCTCATTACTAGCAACTGTCATAGTTTGAAAGAGAATATATCATTGGATTGAAAGAGGAAGATTGGGCAAATCAGAGAATTACTCATCATATGGGTCGAAGCGATGTGGCTATTAGAAGATGCTGGCAAGCATGGGCGGACAGTGGCAGATTTCAGTGTCATGATTATAGCGGTCGACCTAGGGCCACAGCAGATCAGGATGACAGATCAACTGTCACAGTGCCTGATTCATCGTTATCAACCATCAGACCTGCAACCTGCACAAGAGTGTCCACCATGACCATCCTCAGACGGCTGATAGTGAAATTTATGCTCATACTGACCACTATGCCAGCTGCCACTCATGCCTGCACACTGTCAAGCCAGATTACCATGGTACTTGGCTCAATCAGGTTGGAATAATACTGACTGGGGACTCTGAGAACTGTTTTGCTACCATTTCTTTTGCAGTACCCTGGTCTCATTTTTCAGCAAGATAATGCTAGACCACATATGGCTTGTGTTGCTATGATCTGTCTTACAGCTTGTCAAACACTTTCTTGGCCAGCCAAATTGCCAGATCTCTCTCCAATCAAGTATGTCAGATATGATGGGAAGGCGACTACATCTACCATGGAATGTTGATAGCTTATTCTGACAATTGGAACAAATTTGGCAAGAAACACCACAGATCATCAGGGTGCTTTATCACTTATGCCACGTCGTGTGGTAGCTTGCATCCAGGCTAGAAGTGGGTCAACACCTTATTGAGCTTGTTACTTTGTAACTATGTAACTCTGAAATAAATCATTTAATTTTTCTGAAATTTTAATCATTTTCCATTCTGTACATAATCTCTCTACCCACTAATTTTTGTATCTATTGGACAACTTATTCTTGGTGCATTTTTTTTTTTATATATAGAGTGTAATTTTAAAAAATCCAATACAAGAATATATAAACTATTTGAATACATACACAACTGTGCATTAAATGACTTAAATACATTTTATTAAGTTTATTTCAACAAGACATGTTCTTTGTTAAAATTCAGATATGTGGTCTGCTACTTTGATATTTCTGAGTAAAATCCCAAACAACAACAAAGTCCATGAAATGTTAAAAAAACTAGCTATATTTTTATACCATTAAAAAAATGGTAAAGATTATGGATATTACAGGAACAGTGTCGTAACGTACCCCTCCCCCCGTATTGCAGGGGTCTACAAAGTCTGATTGCCGCCAAGTATCTATCCTTTGTAAAATCCAACTTGGGGGCCCGAAACCTAACTTTGCAGAGGAGGGGGCAAATGTTCTCCGTTATGCCACTGCACAGGAGTTAAAGATTGTGTTTTCTTCAAGCAACTTTGGACCTTTAGACCTTGGTCCAGTGTCTCCTCAACATTATGGAGATAAAATATTCTAGAATTATATACAGAAAAAAGCACTGAATGTGACAATACTGTTCAAATTCATAACTGGTAACACAATACTTCATAATCTGCAGTCAGACTACCACAGCTCTAAAGATAAAATTTTATCTACTATAATTGGAACCTACAGAAAAATGAACAGAGACTAGAGAGATATGATATTTCAGTAAAATGATCTATGTTCCTATAGACTTACCTTTCCTTGTGAGCTCTGGGATGGAGTAACAGATGGAGATGGTGATCCATGTCCAGGTGGATTAGGATTATGACTATTCATATACATAGGTACAGGAGCATGATGTCGACTGTGGATTGACTGTTGACTGGATGAAGGGGTGGAAGCTGGGGATATAGGAGACAAATCTTTTTCTATAAAGGAAACACATAATTAAGTATAAAGATATTTTTTTATAAAAAAATATGAATGTTTTTAAAATATATTTTACTGTATTAGAAGTAATATAGTTTTATACACACTCACAGTAAAATATCACTATCTTTTTACTAGTGATACAAATGCTGTCCTTCAAAGTTTTTGTTTTAAGTAATGTTACATTTAACTTAACTCAGTGGTGGGGCAGCTCATGAAGGCCAAGGCCTACTGTGCCCAACTCAGTAAACATGACCATGGGTCCTCAGCTGCATGAACAGATGTTACGGCCAGGAGGTCAGTCTGACCCGAAACCCCCCAGTGTTACACTGGAGGTACATAATAATCTATTAGCAATGAACCACACAATTTTGAAACAATGTCAGATGTTGGTTCCTTATTTATCATTCAACATAAGCATTTTTTTATGTTTGACCTATCCTTTATACACTGCACCAAATTAAGCTTCAAATCACTAACTTAGTTCTAAAAAGAAATTATCACACACCGAACTTATAGATGCTACACTGAAAGTGACAAAACTGTTTTCTATATATTATTGCACAGCAGAGATGCTTAATGCAATGATGAAAGCTACAATTGATGAAAATTATATATCCTTAGACAAATCTAACTGTTAAAAAAACACGAAAGTTCTTTAAACATTTTAACACTCTTATAAAAGAGGTTTTAAAATATTCTAGTAGAAAAAATTTATAATATTAAAATAAAGTAAAATCCCTTACTAAAACAACCCACCTTTCTGATGTGTAAATATTAGCCTTTTCTCTGGTTTTCACCGAATTTCACTTGTTATTATAATACCTTAAAATAATTTATTTTATTTAACTCAAAGTAATTCTTAAAAATTAACTTTCATATTTTACATAAATGTACTTTTAACTATCAATAGGCATCAACAACATCACAGTTACTCTAATTTTAAAGATTGGAGGTTAGAGCCCAACAGGGCTAGGTACCCTGTCAGTCTCCAATGAGATTTCTAAAACAGAACCTTACGATTTGAAAGAATATGCAAGGACTTTTTACCTGCAACAGGATCAACAGCTTGTTTCGCTAGTTTTCTCAATGCAGCAGCAAAACTTGAAGTTCGTGTTGCGTTCAGAGCTGGATTGATACTGTTTGTAAATGGAGAAAATCCTGTACTAGGATGAGAACCACTCTGATGCACTGGAGACATAACATTGCGAACAGCAGATTTTGACACACCATATGGTGCTGGAACTGATAAGTGGGAAGATGAAGGTTTCAGACCATGAGGTATACCTGAAACAAAAGTAAAAAAAAAATTGCATTCAATTTTGTGAGTAAAATAATGACTTGGAATTATTTATGATTATACAAAAGGGAATGAGAACAAAACTTAAATAATAAAGCAACTGACTGATTTAACTGCACATGTTAACTGTTTACAGGTTTTGTAATGCAATATGATGTAAAACTATGTTTCACATCACTAACAAAAATTAAAAACTAACTAAACAAAGATGAAAACTGTATTGTTAAAAATACGATAATTACACCAATAAAACAATATTCCAAATTATTTTGAAAACATTAACAAAGATTATAAACACCCTAAATATTTTTTCTCGTTTATTATCATTTTATAAAAAAAAATATTTATAAATATTTATTTATTTTTCCTTATAAATATTTTTTTTAAAGAAATATTTATAAGGAATTGAGCTTTTTCATATGAATTGTATGCATCAATTATTACAGAATATTAGAATGGCATGCAATGCTGACCAATAACTGGGAACAAAAATCATCACACGGCCTTATTTATTACAATTTTCATAAATTAAAAGGCACTAAAAAAATCTTGTAAAAGTATTTTAAGACTGGGTGACCACACACTTCAGCTCCAATGGAAAACTCTTTTGATGCTTTATTACCTACATAGTTGTTTAATGTATAAAAAATGCTTCTTTCTTAAATTTGCATCTATAAGAACAATTATTACAAACTTGTTTTGAAAAGAAAATGGATTTACGAAAAAAAAAGCGATTTTTGACACGAGTTCCCCCCTCGAGTTTTTGATTAAAATCTAAAAACTTAGCAGACAAAAACAGTTGATTTCTGTAATGGTAAATCAACATTGAACAATAAGTGGTGAACTATCTGTGAAAGGTGGAACGAGATGCACAACTGTAAAGGAAATTCCGGATGATTCTGAAGACAATATTTTCAATCAAAAAAGTAAATAGAGAGGAAAAGTGAGAATTAAGAAATTCTGCAAAAAGTTTTTTTTTTTTTAATTTTTGAGTTTTATAATTTTGTTTTGCACGTCCGTGTTTTTGTTGTTCTAGTATTGAACTAAGAGCAGCAAAGAAAACTAGAAAATAGAACTTGACACCACACTGCTCAGATATGTATCTAATCGACTTAGTAAAGTATGAATTTGCCTGTAAGAGTCAATTAATATCCTTGAAAATTTGCTACAAACCTGTGAAATGAGGCAAAAGTAGTAATGAATATAAAATTCCTCTTAAACTTTACTAAGATACCAAGGATTCACAAAGCCATCATCAAAATTGAAGAAAGATACACTGGTTCAATCAAATATCCGTCTTCTAGTTTTCACCCTTTTTAATAAATGTTTTAATTAATCCCGCTGGTTATTTCCAATGAAAAAAGAGAACAAATACTTAAAAAATAATAGCATTTACTCATACTATCACCTATTGTTCCTAACTAAAATTGAATATTTATTGGTAAGATGTAATTATTGAGAGTTACATTTGGATTACACTATATAGCAACACGGCTATTGGCGACAGACCTCGCACTTTATAACCTGAGTTGCCACCCCCTCCTCTTAACTATCACACCACACCAACAGGGAAACATCGAGCCTTGACCCCCCTTCCTACATGGCAAGTCATTAAAGGCACCAGGATTCGAGTTCACGACACTCCGGTTAAGAGTTCGTGATTATAGCCACTATGCACTGGCGCAGATAGGAATTTTTCGGGGGAGGGGTCCAGGGTCGAAAATCCACCATTCTCGTATCATATTCCGATACGCCACCAAACATATTCTTTTGATATTTTCGAGAACAAAAAACAGTAAAAAATAAATTATTGAATACATAATTAGCATTAATAAATAAAATACATTGTTAGTTAATAACAAATACTTAATTGAATCTAATGCACTGGAAGGGGGAGGGAGGTTCAGACCCATGCCGACCACCACCTTGTATGAATAACTGAAAAATTAGTGCGATTTTAATCACGCTTTGAATTTCTGCTAGGTCAAGGTATCGGATCGTGGCTGGCCTTCTCACGAGTTCGAGCCCAGTACCTCTAAAGACCTGCCGTGTAGGGGAGCGACGCACGTTAACCCTTAATATCTCTCTACCGATGATACTTATAAGTACCACTCACTTTAAAATTACCTAGAATAACCATTTTTACGAAAACTCTGATGATACTCTTAGCAGGAATATCCTTTTAAATCCACTCTTCCAAGATTGACAGCACGGGTTCTATGCCGAATATTTTAGCGGGGAAGGCGAAGAGTTTTATAGCAGAAAATGCGTTTTCAGCGGATTGCGAAAATTGTCATTTTTGTTCCGAAAAAATAATTAATGTCAAAAGGTAAGTGTCTCATTTTTTTTTTAGTATGTTAATGTAGACCTTAGAAAAAGATTTGAGTATTGATTTTAAGTGAACAGTGTATATAATTAAGTTTACAGTTGAATATCTTTAATAATTTAATTAGCTCTAACGGATTGAATTTCCCAAAGTTGAGTATTTTGTTTTTGTATACCCCTTAATTTTCAATGCAGTGATTAAAAAAAATATTGCATGAAAAAAACTGCAGTAAATCACAATGCGGTAGATAAAGGGTTAAATCTAACGAGAGCTCAAACGTTCCCCCGTTGGTGTGGTGTGGTAGTTAGGAGATGGGGTGCCAGCTCAGGTGTCGTCCACGTCGCTTGACCAATGGTTCAAAATTACGTGGTCCGTCGCCAAAAGCCCTCGTGTAGCTGAACAATGCGACGTTAATATTCACTCACCCACTCATCAATTTCTGCTGCAAATTAACTGGACAACCTCCATATACATTTTAGTGCAAAATCTAACGAATTCTTTGTTTTCTGGTTATCTGAAAACTCGGAGGGGTAACAGCGGTCATGATCAGCTGATTCCCTACAAACAACAAAAAGCATGTTGCCCTCTTTGGATCACATGGCGCATCCGATGACGAATCTTTTCAACACAAATAATCCCAGTCGCGAGGCCTTAAAGCGAAACGTTACTTGGCGAACCCAGCCGTAGAAATGTCAAGAAGAACGCGAAGTGATTAACGATTCGTGCATCCTGTAAGCGGTTCAGTAGATGGCCGACCTGCATTATCTCTCAGCAAATATAAAAGGAAACGCAAGGCGATGGAAAGGAAGACGAGCTTAAAAGACCATAATTCTTAGCGGAACAGATTGAAGGCGATTGTGATCATGCCAATCGAAAGCGGTTGGTTGCATCGATAACTAAGTTAAGAGGATCAACGGGCCTCAAGATTTGAACCAGACTAAGACATGGTAAAAATTTGCGTCCCTTTCAATCAAGGGGAGGTAGCTAAAGGGTATTCGATCTTTCGCTGAAATACAAGCAGTAATGTAACTTTCAAGTGATGGTTAGCAGGGACGTCTTAAGACTCTTTGAGGCCCAGAGAAATCTCAAGATTTTTTCAGGCCCTATGCAAAATCCCTATCTGAGATATTTCAAAGTAGACATTATAAAGCGTGCACTGTCAAATACTCGTTCAAATGGTAATTTAAAACAAATAAATGGGCACGACTCCCAATCGCAAAAGCCTTGGCACAAACCGGCTCGACCGATGCCCCGCATTGCGACTAAATGAGTTGAATGATTGTTTATGGTATTATGCCTAGACTTGAACAACGTCATCACAAAACAATACAGCCTTACCACTTTTGCCAGTTGACATGCAGCTTGAAATTTCCTGTTTTTCGGAGAATAATCTTTGACCTCATTAAAATTATCCAGATCATGATTTTATTAAAAATAGTCGAGAACGAAACGAGGCCCCCATCGAGGGTGAGGCCCTTGGCCCAAGCCTTAAGACGTCCCTGATGGTTAGTTTAAAGCCATTCGAAAGAATATCACACTGGAATTGTGCAGTGGAAGGAGTGAGTCAGGGAATGTTTACTTACATCGTACTATGAAACAACACGAAGGATATTGGTGATGTCGTAATTTTGAACCATGGTCATGTGATAAGGACGACACCCGAGCTCTCTCTGTCACCTCTCTCTGAGCTTCCATTCCACGTCAACATGAGAACTTTGAGGCACGACAGATTTGACGTGCATCAGCCCCTCTACAAGGCGAGTCTTCAGTGAAACCATGACTCGAACCCGCGACCACCTAGTTCATGACTAACCCCTAGACTACCGCGACTACAATATACATTAAGAAGCAACTAATAATACCTCAGACAGCTTTTCCATTTAGTGGCACAGATAAACTGCTTTTTGACCATGAAATCGGTCATTAATTAGTTTTAGGAAGGAAAAAAGTAAATGGAACGATTCATCGGTTGTTTATTAGACCTGGTACGAGACCTCAATAAATTTTTATGAAGCGAACAAATAACAAATTCGTCAATGAAAACTTTCAACATTTCAATAACAAAACATTTTTTTTAAAATTCCTGCAGGGTACATTGAACATTTTTTTAAAAAATTCTTGCAGGGTGCATTGCTCTGTAACTCATCACAAACGATTTAAACGATTATATACGCATAATTGCTTTTATCAACAATTAAAGAAAACTATACCGGTGGTGCTTGCGATTGTTTTTAAGTCCTGAACGTTTAAAAAAATAACAAAAATCAAAACGTTGTCTATTTGTGCACAAACAACTAACTGCACCAATGAACCTTCCATATTAAAACCACCGACATTCCAGCGAAAAAATCCCAAACCAGATTTCCTCCCAAACAAATCTTTTTTTCCAAACTCAAAACGAAAACTAATTTCTCAAAAGATTCCACTGAACAAAACACAAAAAGAGAGGTATATATAAAAGCCAAAGCATACAATTCGAGGGGTGGACAATGAGGGAGGAAAAAGGGGTGGAAGGGGAAAAAAGAGGCAACTTGCGTGAGAAAGGCATACATTAATGGAAAACGCTTTTTCTTAGGCTGACTGTCGACTGCTTGGGTTCCGTGCTCGGCAGAGCATGCAGCAATACGGTCATTATGCCCAGTTCCTACGTTACAGAAAGACTATGGAAAAGTCGACAAAAATAACATTTCCTATTTTCTTTGGAGAAGATTTTCATCAACCGTGACAACGCTCTTAAACTGGAGTTTCTTCTTCGATACCCCCCTCTCCTCCTCCTCAGGTTTGAGAGAAGTTTAGAGTTTTTCGAGTCGTGTGAATGATAAAGGTTATGCGACGCTCCGTTTATTTTCAATGTTTTTTTTTCTTTTTTTCGTTAAGTGAATGACATTCTATTTAATTTATCACCTGGTGATGCATTTTTACAATAACAAGAAGAATTTACCATTTTAAAAACATTTCTCGACTTTAGCACGGAACACGTTTGAATCTTCAACAAATTCGATGTCATTCAAATACAGTGAAATACATTTAACGGCGGAAATGCTTAAGACGAAGTATCGGTTAAAACGAAATAATGCTACGGTTCCCCAAAACCACTAAGTATTTTCATGTATTTTTCTCTTAACACGAAATGAAAATTGCTTAACACGAAAAGATTTCCTTTCTGAGAATGAACAAAATACGGAAAACACCAGTCGGATCGGATTGTCCTACTGCAACACTGGACGAATTCGTTGCAGTAAATGATGATAATGTGTGTATAGCCTTAATTATGGCAGACAAAGATATTTTGGAGTTTGCTCAAAGCTCAAAAAATATCATTGATGCAGATTCCGAAGTCGAAAATGAAATGAATAACGCAGCTCCTGTTCCCACGTGAAGCTAAACGAGGAACAACATGAAAAGTATGCGCGGTTATTTAGACGGGCACACATTCCAATGGTGAAATGAATAACAAAATAGATAACATTGAGCAATTTGTTAACAATTTGATGCTAAAAAAATACTATGTAAAAAAAAATATCAGATTATTTTCCAAAAATTCAAAAAATGTTGTTTTGAATAGGACAGGAAATTTCTTTCATATCTCATCCCACTCTGCAACGTAGGAGATATCTTAAAATTTTAACGATTATGATACATTTGATGACGGGCTGCTGCCCATCTGCGCAACTGAAGCTGAGGAAATTGTTGTCGGAGCCAATGACTAACGATTCTGGTGCAGAAATTGATAATGAAACTCTTATCAAAACTGTTGCATTTTTTATGTTTTATGTTGTTTGGAAACTGTGAAAATATACCCATATGCAACAGGATGTAAATGACGCAGCATTTTTTTTTTTTGCATAAAGTCGGAAAAAGAACTCTTTCGAATTCAGGTACCTAAAAGATCGTGGGACATCTTTTTGGCAGTATTTTAAAATTTCCAATTAACTGATGCGTAAGAATTCGCCAACAGTATTTTTAGCTGTTGAATAAAAAGTGTGCAAAATCTAACTATGAATGTATTTGTTCTGTAGTTGCTTATATTAAAGCATTTCGAAAAAGTAAGTGTAAAAAATGTGTATTTTTTCGACCCCGATATAACGAATAAACCCGATTTAAGGAGCAAAATGGTCGGTTCCGATTAATTTGTTAAATCGGGGTCCGACTGTATGTATAAACAGGATATATTTGCAATGCGTGTGTGTATAACTTTTTTGTAAAATAATTTGAATAACTGAAATTACTCAACTTCAAGTTAAAAATTCAACCTAAATTAAAATTTAATTTAATAATACATTAAGAATTAATTTTTCTCAGTTTCAGGCGATTGTGTGTGCTGTACTTATCATTACGTTGCATATTTTCCTATATTCCGGGGTATTACGCGCGCCTACAAACTTCTAACTGTATTTTTTAGTTTTTGATATATTCGCCGTATAATGCGCATTTTTTTAAAAAATGAAATCTAAAATGTACACGCGCAGTGTTCTAATCTTTTAAAGTCATTTATTCGAAATATTCTATCCCTGTTTTGAACAACGGTATGCTTCTGAAACTAAACCCCAGAAGAGCAAGAAAAAAGGTTTTTAGAAAGAATGTGGATGTTGGAAGGTGAAAAAAACATTTACAAAAGGAGGTCGAATGGGTCATGCCAATCTCGAAATAGTGTGCGAATAAATATTATTGACATAATTCTTAAGTCATTTACCGAAAAAATATAGAAAAGATGAAACAGAATTCGTTATAACGGAGGACGAATATCGCGAACTTTTCATTTCCTCCAATAATAAAAGTTCATAAGGTATGTGTGACGAATCTGTACGGCACCTTTCCACTAATCTTCTTAGGCGTCTTTCTGGGGAATATAAATTCGCGTTTATTTCCAATCAACTCCAAAAAGAAGTTTGGAATATTCAAATTAGATAAGGTATTTAAGTCGAGAGTTGCGAGATAGCAAGAGAGATGATGGTAGGCTATTAAGCCAACAACGTTAAAAGTAAAACTAGAAGATTCAAAGAGATTAGATTCATGAAGACGTCTTGCTGCTAGACGTACCAGAAAGCTGATATAAGCCAGCGGTAAATATAATTCACGTACGCTTAAAGTAAGCGTCAGGTTGATATACTTAGTTAAAGTTAATGACAATTAAGAATTCGAATACGCGTATGTTTCTCGGATCTCCTAGTTTCGGTAAACCTTACTTGAGTTGAGCTAGATTAGTAATCAATCGTATTCTTAGTAATTTAATTTAATATAAAGGCAAATCCCTTTAGATGATGTAACATAATTATATTATTTGTTATCAGAGATTTTTGAGGAAATTATAACAAAAATAAATAATATTATTATTCAAAATGACTTTTGGTGGTTCTTTGCCTCAAATTAATCTTGGTGTTCAAGGTGTGACCCAAGGGGGTCATCACATATGTCGTTTCCTATAAATAAATAGTACAGCAATACCTCAACCTATGCGATTCCGGAGTTACGCGATTTTCAAATCTCGACGACTCGTCTTTTGACTGATATTTTTTTGGAAAAATCTGTGTCCTTTTATCTTCATCAATGAAACTCAGGTGGTGTCAGTGCCAGAGCCTGATGAAATAGGAAATGTGATTGAAGAAGTAGTCGATTTTGCTAGGCAAATAAGTTAAGAAGTGGATAGTGATGACGTCCAAGAACTGCTGGAATCTCACAATCTGGAGCTGCGGATGGATGAACTCACAGAAATGCAAGAGCAAGACATAGAAGAACTTGAGTCTTTAGACCCAATTCAATAAGAAGATCGAATGACGGTTGGGAATTTGACAGAAGGCCTCAGTTTAATTGAAAAAGGGTTTCAAATTTTAGAAAATAAAGACTCCAACGAAGAGCATATTTTTCTCACAAAACAAGGAATAATGCTCAATCTCTTATTATTTCTAAAGCCTTCATTTTTATGTCCGGCTTATAGCATGAACCCGTAAATTTCGATCTGGTTTTTAGTGATAAGAATACACGGTAAGTGTTTTTATTGCGTGTTTTACATATTCTCTATAAAATTACAAAATAAATCGTGTATTAATCAGAAACAATCGGCATCGTTCTACATGTTGACCAACTAACTATGTTGTGGTCAGTTTGTCCCAGTGGTCAACTTACAAAGGTTCTATTGTATTTAGAGATCATTCATACAACGACCAACTGGTATCGGATCGAAATTAGTACTTAAGGAAAGACCAAAAAGTTTGTTTAAACTGTTCCGCAATTGCTAATAAAAACAAACAGAACAAGGTATGCGCGAGGTAGTTAAAGGGAAAACACATTTTTTTCTTCGTGCAAAGACAGCTACAATCCTTGCATACCAGATAAGCAACGTCTTTAAGATATAACGAATATTTAATTCCCTATTTTCGTATGTAAATCTATTTCAAAATCGAACTCCCTATATAATCTTTTATTTAATGAATTGAATTGCTCTTTCGATAGTCAAAATGGAATTAAATTATTCAAGAATTGATCTTTATCAAAAACAAAACGGATGAGAACTCGAAATTAAATACGAATAAATATTAAATGCGATTTAGAAGCCATTAGAAACGCAAGTTGTCATTACATTAGTAATATTAATGATTTCAATTGTGCATGTTATCACCGAGCAAGCAACCACTCCTTCACAAGCATCTCCATTTGATGCTAATAACGATTTTGTTGGAAATTTCTGACGCATTTAAAGTCACACCCAACATTTTTTCCCCGCGGTATGAAAAAATAATATTAATTAAGGATAAATTATTTTCTTCACGGAAATATTAACGTAAGTCAGAGGTTCCTACAGACCCCTGGAGGTGTTTGTAATTTCCGAGGGGATCCATGGAAATTTAAAATTAATTTGGGGATTCATGGACAACGCTAGGGGATCTGTGAAATATTTCATAAAAAGTAAAAAATATGTGACCCATTTCCATTATTCTCAACTCAAACTCAGTGGCGCAACAGCCCGGGCCAGGGCCTCTGTGCCCATCCCAGTATACGTGACCATTGGGCGATGAGGTGCCCGATCAGGTGATCAGTCTGAAGCGAGACCCCCTGAATTTAAGTCCCCAAGCACTCATTTATCGACCCAATGCAGTAGGGATGAGGGGTGAGTCGACCTTGCCCAGCCTGGGAATAGAGCCCGGACCTGTGGTGTAGAAGCGCGACACGCTACCACTGGGCTTATTTCCATTATTATGAAAGTTAAAATGAAATAATAATGATTTCTGCGTGCTAAAATTTTTTCTTTTTCTTCTGATAGGTATATAACAGAGGTGGTTAATCCGCGGCCTCCGTGAGTTTCTTGCGCGGCCTTCATAAAAGCTAGTACTAGCAGTAGCTCACACAAAAATTTTTCAAGGGGGATCCAGGGTCGAAAGTCCACCATTTTGGTATCATGCTCCAATACACCACCCAACATATTCTTTTGATTTTGTCGATTTTCGGGAACAAAAACAATACAAAATTAATTATTGAATAAATAATTAGCATTAATTAATAAAATTAATTATTAATAACAAATACATAATTAAATTTTACGGAATATATTCATAGCATTATAACCAATCGAAAAAAAATCAAGGGCTATGAGGGGTGTCTGGACCCCTAGGGCACCCACCTTGTGTGCACCACTGAGTACTAGTATTAAATAATATTTAATTATATAGATTACAACAACTTTCAAATCAATGCAATTAAATAAAGAACGGGATGAACGTATGTATGCTTCATTAACTACTTGTGGGAATGGCCAGTTGCACATTTCAAATGTTAGAGCGCCACCTAGTGCAACACTACCAGACATGTTATACGCTCTCAACACAAAAACTATTTTCTTACAATTATTGTAGTGACTGATTCCATGTACGTTAAAAAGTATTTTTTTGCATGAATGTCGTTTAAATATTTTGAAAAGTAATGAAGTGTTTCATAATAAGTTTCGGTTGACTGAGATGCAACAATTACGTACTAAAGAAGACGCTTGTGGCTTATCTTACACAAGTCTGGTAATGTTGTTAACGGCCTTTGTGAACATCAAGCTCAGGGGTGCCGAACTTTATGGATCAACGTGCCATTTTTTCTAAAAAAAGTGTAAAATGAGATGTAAACGTGCCGTCAAATAATTTTGATTTGTGATTATTGGAAAAATACTAAAACTAAATACTACCAATTCAAAACTCTTTATTTACTACGAAAAAATACTTTTTGTACCGTATAGTTGTAAATGTTTTAGTGTTATACGTGTAATTCAAATTAAAGTAGCAATTGTGTGACTTCTGTTGTTGCAGATTGAATGACAAATAACTTTTATTAGGATTGTAAGATGTTATTGCTTCTTGCACTTTTTGTTCTTTTGCTGAACTAACTATGTTAAATAAGAATTAAAAATCGTAAATATAACACAAATAAAGTTTAAAATATGGTTTTGTCAACGAAATTGACTATGTTATACGTAGACAAGACAAACGGGTGTGTTCTCCGCCACCCCATGACCGATCATTCGCATTTGTTTGTAAAAATTCATAGTGAACTTTGTTATTTTTAAATAAAATGCAACCAATTTTGATCACTAGCGTGCCCAAAATATTGTGTCACGCGTGCCACTGGTTCGCCATCCCTGATCTAGCTAGTGTTTTACTTATTCTGTAGTTTTACACGGTGCTAGCAAGAAATGGCGCACACAACGGGGGTGTTCTAGGGGTCTGGACCCCCCAAAGCCCTTGATTTTTTTTCGATTGATTATAATTCTAAGTATATAGTACGTAAAATTTAATGAATTATTTGTTATTAAAGATTAATTTTATTAATTAATGGTAATTATTTATTCAATAATTAGTTTTTTACTGTTTTTTCTTCGCGGAAATAACCAAAATCAAAAGCAGCATGATACACACACAAGAATGGTGGACTTTCAACCCTAGACACTCCTCTTGAAAAATTCCTGTGTGCGCTACTGCTAGCAAGTATACACTTTCATAGAGAAATTTTTTTAATATTCGCTCCGTATGTAAATACAAAAATATTCTAGATTGAAACTTTTTCTGTCAAATAATAAATAAATAAGTATTCTTTTTTTTTTGTAATGTTTCTATACAATGCACCAAATTGTTGAAATTGTACACAAAAACTATAATAATTTCATAAAAGACGCATTGATAGGTACATTAACCTGCACGGCCTCTTTTATTATTACCTAATTTACATGTGGTTTCTAATGGTAAAAAGTTCTCCCTCTCTGGTATATAACGTACAAGTAATAATAAGCACAGTGAAAGTTGAGCCTATCGCAAGTGCCAGTCGGTTTAAATAGGAACGGAAGATCGTAGCTACATGCAACAACTTGTGTAATATATGGCAGTACTATAGAAGAGTCGTACATCTAACCAAAAGTTTAATTTTGTGCATGATCCCGTATGAAAGTGAATGTAACAAATTTTTCTTAGTTTAAAACAGAAAGCAGTATTATCCTTTGTTGTATGAAGATAATCATTTCATAGGTCCACGCATCTCATTGAAAGAAAAAATAAAAAAAGAATACATTTCTATATTTTAATGCAAAAGATATAATTTGAAGGCATACTACTTCTGAAAGCACAATGTTCTACGTTTTGATGTCAATATTTACCATTCAGGACATCAAAAATTTATAATTTTTCAATTATACATTGAAGTGCTTAATTCCCTCGGAGATTCACGGCCAAATTTTTGATGTAAAATGGGATTCATGGACACAATAAGTTTGGGAACCACTGGCATAGATATTCAATTTTATAACATTTTCCACTACTACGACATATCGCTTATGAACGGAAAGGAAGGGGAATTATGGAAATCTTAATGAATTAAAAAGCAAAAGATTAAAATAAACAGAGTTTAAAATTATCTGCCTTTTTAATGGATCCCCTCCCCCTTCCGCTGTTGCACAAAGATTAAAATAGCAACCTTCGTGATCGGCGCTGTGCGAATGGATGATGTCATGGATACAAATCCGATTTCATCAAAACCATAATAATGAACAATGAAAGCTGCTACATGTTGAACCGAACAAAGCCTCAAAATCTTCATGGGGTTTGATGTGATATTTAAGTGAGAAATTAGTGAGTTTAGATGTCCTCCAAATCATAAGACCGAGATATTGGACCAAAAGGCATATGTAGCTCTAAAGCAATGTCTAATAGCCTATAAATCAATCCAAGCAGTTTGCTCTAAAACTACTATGTTTTAAACTTTTTGAGAATAGTTATAATACAAACATTAGATATTTAAAACATGTCTGATCAAAACCAAAAATCAACTTAATTAACGGACAGGACAAATTTCAGTTATGAAGAAATAACTCAAAAACGAAAATATAATATATATTCTGTTCACTAAAAATGTCTACAGTCACAAGGTCTTGAAAGGACATTGACAAATATGAACAGTGTGTGTGGTCAGCTTACCAATAAAAACCAAAAACACTTATTAAACATTAAAAAAAATAGCAAAATACAAATATTTTATAATGCAACGTAAATTTACATTTAGGGGAGGAGATCTCCTGAATCCATCAAGTACATTCAAAATATCTGACAAACGAATAAAGAGAACCGAGAGAGATTTATGGAAGATTTCAAAATAGCAATGAAGTACGCAGCAAAATACTGATCAAAGATTGGATAAATTGCAATCTGTAATTTCAACCTAATTTGCAAGGCCATCGGTACAGAGGGACTACCTTTGTCTACTAGTTTAAAAAAGAAAGAAAGAAAACATCTAATTACCATCAAGGAGTGCCTAAAACACCAGGTATTTAAATCGCATCCTCAAACAGGTATACTTTCTTTTCTCCAACAACAAAAAAAAGTGTCCTTATTATAAAGACAAGAGGCGACGACCATAATCATGACCCGGGAACGTGCCCCCATTTCGGGGCGGAAGATAGTGGAAAAGGGCATCGTTAAAAACAAGCAAATATAATAATAACTTTCAAAGGAAGAAGGGGAGTTGAGGCTTTCATCCTGCCACGGGGTGCACAAGGTCGGGGTTAAAGGTGAAAGCAGAGGCAAATAAAGAAAGAAAGAAAGAAAAAAAATGGAAAGAGAAGTTCTTTGATGGAAAAAGCAACGGCAGCTGTTCCTACAGCTAGCAGGAAGCTCTGGAGGTGAATGGAGTTGCGGTGTGGTGCACACAGCTAGGACTAGGGTTGTGTGTGTGCGTAGTGTGAGATCACAGAAATAGGCTTTGGTGAAAGTGGAAGGAAGTTGAGATGCGTCACAGAGGATGAGGATTAAGAATGCGGTTGGGATTGTGGTGTCGATTAAATTATTGGGATTGTGCAAAAGAAGATTATGAGTGGTGTTCCCAATAATGTCAGAATCGAAATACTTCAGTGATGGAAAAATAGGGCTGATTTTTAATTACAGTAAATCGCTTTTAATAAACTTCTTCCGAAATTTGCTTCCGACTTCCCAATGAATTATTGCGAGGTTCTCCTGAACGTTCCATTTTGCAACAGTAAATCCGATCAATTATCTAAAAATGATCCTGGATCATTCTTTCCAAAATTTACCATTTGTTTCAAAAGATTAAGATAATCTCTGTCTAGAACATCATATCATATTAAATTCTGAACTAGTTAGTTTGAATTCGCATTATTTAGCAGCGAAAACTGGCATCGAAAATTAAAACCATGGTATTAAACTATAATCAAGTCCATTACAATTTTTGATCAAAATTCATCTAAAAATTAGTCCCAACCTAGTTTTTGCCCGAAGAGAAATAACATACTCCATCCATTACAGTAGCGTACACAGAAATTTTTAAAGGGGGAGGGGGGTTAGGGTGGAAAGTCAACTATTCTTGTATCATGTTCCAATACGTCGCCCAACATATTCGTTTGATTTTGTCGATTTTCGAGAATAAAAGACAGTAAAAAATTGATTATTGAATGAATAATTAGCATTAATTATTAATAACCAATACTTAAAATCAAAAAAAATCAATGGCTTTGGGGGGGAGCCGAGGACCCCCCTGTGTGCGCCACTGATCCATTATTAATTTGCAACATCGGCTTGACTTATGTTGTCGCTAATATATCCAGAACTATTTCTGAGCTGTCATGTGAAAGCTATGAAGCTTTAGTAGACTTCTATATGGCTAGATTGTTTAGCTGTTACGAAATAAATTGCACCTAAAAACCAATTCATAGTACAACAAAGTGTTGGACATCACTGCAATATTGAACCTGTGTACCCGACTCCCACACTAAATAATGCCCACTGACATCGCAATTTCGAACCCCCGGGAAAGTGACGAGGATGACATCTGAACTGGCACCACCTCTTCAAACTACCACGCCAAGCCAATGGGAGGATTTTAGACCACGACGTATTTAACGTGCATCAGCCACCTTCATGGCGGGTCTCCAGTGACCTTAAGATTGGAACCAACGAAACGCCGGCTACGAGTGAGTGAATATTAACGTCGCACTGTTCAGCTACACGAGGGCTTTTGGCGACGGACACGTAATTTTGAACTATGGTCAAGTGACGTGGACGACACCTGAGCTGGTACCCCCTCTCCTAACTACCACACCACGCCAACGGGAGGACGTTTCAGCTCTCGACAGATTTAACATACATCGCTGCCCTACACGGCGGGTCTTTAGTGGTACTAGACTCGAACTCGTGACAAAGCCAGCCACGATCCGATACCTATACCACTCGGATACCGCGGCCACTGACTACTAATTGGATTGCCAAAACGAAAACAATACTCATGTTAGTGCCTACATCACTGAATTTTTAAATCATGCTATGTTAAAATTAAGGAGCCGCGCTTATCTAAAGAGCAGTCGCTAGAATTATTATTATTGCCCACGCTTTATAACCATAACTTTAATAAGTAAATTAATATAAGTTTTAATGAATCAAGATTCGAAATGGCAGCTCTTAAGATAAACAAGCAATGAACATGTTATTATCAGTTCATTTTATAACACATCTAAGAGACAGTTTGCAACATTTTCCTAATTCTGAACCAATTTTCATAATAAATCCCGAAATTTTTTTAATAGATATAGAAAGAAAATGTCAAATGCAATATAGAAAGAAAATGTCACAAAATTTGATTAAAGCTATTCCGAAATATTACGATTTCACAACAAAAAGCACGCGACATCAGGTAAAAATTGGAAGGGGGGGGGGAATTAAACCATCAAGAAATATTTATTAAAAATAATAGAATTTCATGAAAGTATAAAAATACGTCACTTTTTGGCGGGTACATAACTTATTGATTTCTGACCCCTCCCCAAATTCGAAATTCTGCTTTTAAAAAAAATAAATAATTCACTCAAATTTTTTACTAGTTACTTTCAAAATAATAATACATTTCTATAATTTAATTAATAAAATAAAACTAATGCAAACTTACAAACGAAAGTCTTGAATTTTATAATCTACAGAAAGGACTTTTAAATAGATGTGTATTTTCTCGAATAAGAATACCACTTAGGTGATAATAATGGTCCCATTCTATTGGCGTACACAAAGATGGGAGGTTTGGGGAGTTCCCCCGCCCATAGACCAACAGGTTTTTTTATTTTTTATGATAGAGATTATAACCCCTTGGTGCTTTTTTTCTCTGCGTGTTTTTGGACCCTCTCCCCTTAAGAGAGGACTGTGTACGCTACTGATCCAATCCCACAGACAAAGACATAGAACCCCAAAGACATTTAACGCAACAAATCATTCGAACATCAAAGATAATTGACAGTACAACACAAATGAATCGACAAAATTTACAAACAAACTTATATTATAACGTTTGTCAAATTACAGAGACTTAAATGGGCTGGTCATCTGGATAAATTGAATAAAGATCGTTGCTGCAAGAAAACCGTTTTGGGCAAAGTCCATGGGAAATAGACCTTGGGGCAGATCCTCGTTAAGATGGATTGAATGTATCAAAAACGAACTAATTTTTTTAAAGGACAAAAACAGGAAAACATTTTCCAAAAGTAGAGATGCCTGGAGAAAACTTCTGGAGAAGGCCAGGGCCCTGTCGGGCCATTGAAGAAAAAGACAAAACAAGTGAATTACCAGAATCGGAATCTAGCCATTTAGACTTTATGGATAACATTTAGACATTTACTTCAAACAACCTCCTATATAAAACACAAACACTACAACCTATCCCATAGACTTTGGATCACAAAATACATATCAGAGGTTCCAATTAGGAAACAAATAAAAAAATCAATTTTCATGTTCCAAGGCTACAACAAAATGCATAATCTGCCCGGTTTAAAATCACGATTTGAATACTAAAACAGAAACTCCTACAAAAACCTACAGACACACCCGATACCTTCCCAAAACCAATAGAAACGAATCCTAATCCCGCGACAACACAGAATTAAAAAAAAAAAAAAAAAAAAAAAAGATAGAAATAATAATAATAAATGCCTCAGAGTGGATAAACAGAGCAATAATATATGTCAGGAACCACGGTTGTGCCGCCGATAATACAGAGTGAGAGAGCGTGCATATCCTACCGGATGATCCTTTCGGCAAGGTTATAAACTGCGCCTCACTAGTCAGGCTGATAAGAGTGGGAAAAAAAAGAAAAAAATAGTAAATTATGGATGGCAGAGCAAGGGAACAGCTAGAGCACAGGCAAGAGGTATGTGATGTTATCTGTAACACTGACACAACAGCGGTCACTGACAGGAATGTCACAGTGCCGTCCTTTTTATATAAGTGTGTGATGCTGGAAACTAGCGGGACGTGACGACAGGGTTTGTGGGTCTGGAGCGTTGGATTTTTGGAAATGAGTGGCTCGTCTGGGCTGCTCTCTTTCTGGGAGGTCCGATAAGGTAATGATGCAGGGCGTAATGATTGCTCAATGATTAAGAGTATGTTGGAAAAGAAATTTGGAGAAAAATTGTCTAAGTGCAGAAAAATTAAAATTTGGAAATAAAATACACAAGAAAATTGCATCACGCACCTTACCGACATCTCTCAAAAAATTAATAAATTATGTAATTGAGGGCAATTTCAGAAATTTTAAACAGTTTAATTACATTTATTAATCTATGTTGTTGTTACTAATGCCACCTGTCCGACGATGTCAGATCGAGACCCACGAAATTCAGCGCGGCTAAGGGCTAGATGTACGCCAGTCGTTAGTCATAGCTTTGAGCACCATACAGAAAACAATACGTTTCGGCTCGGTTCCACCCCAATTTTGAGGGAGAACATCCTAGGGGAGCTCAGGGGCCTCCCACTTCTCTTCCCTTTCCACCAACCTCACAAGACTTGCGGCTCGACGGCTATTTAGAGTACCCCCAGACAACAAAGGCACTATACCTTTCAAACATCCATGCCTTCTCCGGGATTTGATCCCAGGCCTTACGACACAGCAATCAGCGTCACTAACCATTGTACCGGATGAGCGACATTAGTTTATATATAGAGGAAAATAACGACTCACTCACTCATCAAACGATTTTCGGAACTATTAGCCCCAGACTTGGTTAGCATGTTTCTTTTTGTTCAGTATATATCCGCTAAGAAAGGATCCGCAGAAATCGACTCCCAAGGAGGGGCGTTGTAGATAAAATGTTCTGTTTTTGAACTATTACAACCTTAAAATTTGGTAAGCATGTTTTTTTTTTAAAAGAGATATGCTTAGAACAGGTTTTGTGGAGATTGGCATCCAAAAGAGCTGTGCCGTCATAGATTTGAATAAAATACCCGTTTTTAAAATATTAGACCAACAAATTTCAGATATGTTTCTTTTTTATTGAGTAGAGATCCTTTAAGAACGGATTTTACGAAAATCCACTCCCAAGAGAGAGGTTATAAGGGGGAGGGGTAGATAAAAAGTTTCCGTTTTTCATTTATTAGACCTACAGAAATGAAATTTGGAAACAACGTTTCTTCGTTGAGTAGAGATTAACTAAGAACGGGTTTTGCAGATATTGACATAGAAGTCGATAAAAAAAAAAAACATCCTTGTTTTTGAACTATTAGATTTCCAGAGCTGAAATTTGGTAAGCATGTTTATTTTGTTAAGTAGAGAACTGCTAAAAATAGGTTTAGCGGAAATCGATTTTGGGAGAGGCGATGTACGAGGAGTAAAAGATAGTTATACTTTTAAAAAGGAATTTAAGTCCTATCTTTCCTAAATAAAGAGGCGGGGGCTATAACTATCCCGTAGCCCTCCGTACGATATATTTCCACCAATCACAAGATCCATTCACGGAAGTCATGTGAATTTTGGAACTTCCGGTGTGTGTTTCATATAAAAACCGAGACTCTGGAAAATTCACGCCGGGCCTAGTATTTATCATAATGTAATGTTATTGTCTGCTGCATATGTGTGCTTTTGTGTTCTTTGTTGTGCCGTCGCCTAAATGTAATAAAAAAAGGAGTATCATGCAATAAAATGATTCCTCATCCATCCAAAATCTTCTACACACCGATCAAATGATCAATAGTTAATTACAAGAACTCATACCGCTCGCCGCGACGTTATATATATATATATATATATATATATATATATATATATATATATATATATATAGTCTAATTCTCTACAAACAAGAGATAAACATTCATCAATCACAATCGAAAAAAACACAGAGACAGTAAAGTGAACATACAATGAAGGACACTAGATTAAAAATTATAAAATGGATGATGCAGTATTATAAACATTGGTGACTTAGGACAGCTAATATATAAAATAATTTTTATAAAAGTGGGTTTGAACATGTTTTTTGGCCAGCCAACCTCTCCCTTTTATGTAAATAATACTGAGCAAAAACCTAATATATATATAGTATAATAAAATAAAAGTGAAAAAGTACTAGAACCTACAGTGCTAAAGAAGAAAGAAATTGGAATTCACCAGACACAACAAATGTAGATACAAAAAAGTCTTTGGACTAAACTGCAGACCTATTATGATCTCTAAAGCTGTCACTGAATTAGTCCAGCGAATTAGGGTTAGCAAATATATATATAAACATTATATAGTCATACAACATCATGAAATACCTAGCGACGCGCGTGGTTAATGGCTATAAATACTTATTATCAAGGCAAGACTTCTGGTTGACCCTATAGAAAATTTAGCACACAAAGATCCTTCCCCCATTCATACTTTTAAACATAAAATATGTTTTATAGATGACTAGTTTAGTTGAAACTGGTGTATGAATAAAGATTATTAGAGTTTTTCGGCAAAAGAACAATAAAAAAATAACTGGCAAAGTAAAAAAGAAAAAAATTTACTAATAAATTCAAGTTAGGTAATTTTCTAGGAAAGGAATACAAGGACACAAACAAGATACGAAACTTTTAAAAGTCCAAATGAAATTTCCTGGATTTTAATATCTATCACAAGCAAACGAGCTTAAACGACGACACATTTCCTGCGTCACAGACAGGAAGCAATGACACAGCTAAATTTGTTCATTAAAGCAAGTAGAAAAAAAAGGAGGGCAAGTTGTGGGCCAGGTGTTTAAATGTTTGTTAACTTTTATAGCGAAAACCTCACGCAGAAACAACTGTCTACGATCAACACAACACATTTAAATCACCTGAGTTAACATATCAAGAAATGGAAAACAGTTTCAGCCTTGAATGAAGATTTCGGAGTCTCTGTTTTATGAAAATGAGATTTCTGTTACATAACATTATAAACCAACAAAGTGCATGAAAATACGCACATTTATGTTCAAAAAATAAATATTTTAGAAACTACGATAAGATAGATTAATGTGCAATTGTTTCAAATTCGTTCAAATGTGTTGAAAATATAAATACTTGAATAAAAATGAAAACTTAAATATCACAGATAACGGATTGAATAAAAATGAAAACTTAAATATTACAGATAACGGACAAGTACTAACGCGGAAGAAAAAGTACTCAAAACATTTTTTTTTAACTTAACTATTTGCTTTCTCAACTAAAAATAAAAACAATTCTCTTTCAAAAAATACAAAATCATAAGCTAAATTTGAGAAACGTAAATATTCTTAATGGAGTAACGTATACCCTCGCGTCGCGATGGGGGGAGGGGAGCAAAACCTGACTGACGTCAAGTACGGCTTGGGGCCCCAAACCTGACTTTACAGGGGCCCTAATATTCTCCATTACGCCACTGTCTTAATGTACAGTTAAGTAAATATTCCCACAGAAATTCCTTATTTCATCTTAGTTAACCATTTGAAAGGTTCAGTTGACACATGTGCAGTGGTTGTACACAATGGTGGGGTTTGGGGTTCAACTCTCCTCTCCCCCATGGACTTACAGATTTTTAATATTTACCATAGATATTACTCATCAGTAGCGCACACAGAAGTTTTCCAAGGGGAGGAGGGGGGGGGTCCAGGGTCGAAAGTCCACCATTCTTGTATCATGCTCCTTTTGATTTTGTCTATTTTCGGGAACAAAAAACAGTAAAAAGCTAATTATTGAATAATTAGTATTAATTAATAAAATTAATCATTAAAAACAAACATTTAATTAAATTTTACTTATTATATACTTAAAATTATAATCAATCGGGGAAAAAATCAAGGGCTTGGGGGGGGTCCGGACCCTTAGGACACCCCCCTTGTGTGCGCCACTGCTTCTCATTCAAATGTTTTTAGAATGTCCCATTAGAGATCTGTTTTCGTTATTGCACACGCATGCACAAGACCAAAAGGTCGCCCAATCAACAGAAACATTACACCTCACTAAATTTATGATGAAGATTTCATACAATTTAGTCAGAGTCCAAATAATCAATAAAATACAAGGTAGTCAGCGTAAAATTGTCAATATTTCTCTTAGAATATGACACACAAGTTGGTTGGTTTTATTGCCGGACGGCTATATTTGGCCATGTTTAAAAATTAATCGTAAATTAAATTTAAAAAAAATTGTAAATGTAAGAAAATAAGCCATAAAGGTGATAAAGAAAAGGACAGAAAGAAGAAAAAGATAGCTAGGGCATCCCGGGAGTAGAATGTCCATCAATGAAAATATAGTCGAACCTCTCTCTATATAACAAACCTCTATACTTCGAATTTTTCTATACAGCGAACTTTTTCTTTTGTGATTCAATTTTTCTCATCTTTTTTAAAGTGTATCTGAAAAAATTTCAAGTTATCATCTCCTTAACACATTTCATGGTGGTCATGAATCTTAAACTGGTTTTATTAGATCCTAACTCGTCGAGAACAATAGAGTTCTTGACGTTTCATGCAAGAAGGGCAACCTTTAACCCTCATTGGCCAGTTCACAAGAAATATCTTCGATATCCTCTTCACCCCCAGTGGAGTTGTCCCGTGTTCTAATTATAAATTAATGTATGTTTAATATTTCTTGTGTGCTTTAAATTATAAAATGTCGTCCTTACCTCAGAAAATGAGCCCTGGATGCGTTAGTAAAATAAATTCTGTTGGATATTTTACTCCAGTTACTTCAACAGACAGATAGCAGTTTCATGTCTTAAAAGACACTCAATAGAACGTTCAAGAGTGTAACAGATGTATCCCTCCGTCCTTCATGTTATTAGGTTTAAAAGACGCATACCTTAAAGATTAAACAACCGTTTGCAGAATATTATTCTGCCTTTGAATATCCTTACGAATATTAAGTATTAAGGCTAACCCGTATACAAACCATTTTGAATTGGAGAACATATTACTTTTTATATAGTGATGGGAGGCCAGAATTGTCCTATTTTAGAATTCGCCCCTGAGACGGCTTGGAATTTGTATGCGAGTCCCCCGGACCGGATGTGGTGAAATTCCTTTTGGTGGGATGCGTCAAGAAAGTTCCCGCGTTAAAAAGTTCACTAAATCCATAAATTGTGAGGTCGTGTAACACTGCGCCGGCCTCGGGACCAATCAGAGAAATTATACTGGACAAGACAAAGAGTCCTGTCCTAGGATTTTTGGGTAAAAAGTCGCCGAATATAAACGGGACGCACCCCGATTTTAGAGACAGAGAGCCGATCCCAGAACTGCAGATAATCAAAAAAAAAACCGAGATTCCGGGCATCAACCATGTCCAATCCCAGCACCCTACCTCTCTCAAGCTAAGTTAATTTTTGATCTTCTTGTAGAAAAGTAAATTTTCATATGCGTGTGCTTAAAATAAATTTAATAATGTTTTATATAAAACTATACGATCAGTGTTTGATTTAGTGTGAGATGAGTGTTTTAATTTAGAATTTAGTTAACTTGTAGTCATGATGCGATGTTAACTTATAGAACTTTTGGGTCAATGCTAATATTAATAAGTTTTAATAGCGTCGCATCAGTTTATATTTCCCCCCTTGGTTTCTTTAATTAAGAATGTAGAAAATGAACGATTAACAAGAATTACTCATATTTTGAATTATATTAGTGGCGTAACACAATAGCTGCATAACACTTAAAGAAAGACATTAGTTTTAAATTTAAAATTAAAAACTGTATATATCTTTATAAATGAAGTTTTGCAGACTAGGTGGCGTAGTTGGTTTGTCGCTAGCCTTCTGTACCTGAGGTTGCGGATTCGACACTCGGCCCACGTCGGTGGATTCTCATGATGCAGAAAATCGACAGCGGCCATGTCGTATGATTATGCGGCATGAAAAAAATCCCTTGAGTGTCCATTTGGCTTGGATGCTTTCGGCAAAGTTAAATCCTAGTGGTTCGCATCATCAGAGCTCATGTGCCTCCCTCTAAGGAAGAAACTGGGCGACAAAATTACTTGTGGCAATTGGTATCGCCTATGTGGTGCTGCACTAAAAAGTGAACCTGGAGAATGTACTAGATTTGCAAAGGTAGAAATATCAATACGCAGCCCCATTAGTGAATATATATATATATATATATATATATATATATATTCCCTTTGAATCTACACATGTGCATCTGTTTGAATGCCATAAAAACATCAGAAAGAACAAATAATAATAAGATTAGTAATTCTTATATAAAATTTAAATAATAACAAAATCCCCTAGAATCACATTTTTCTACCCAGTATTTCAAGATATTTCTTAAAAATATGAAAACCCACACATGAAACATTTAAATCAACATAAAAATATTTTCAGAAATCGAAATATAATTCCAGACAAAGCTCCGTTATTTTTTTTACTCCTTCGAATGCATTTTATTGCACTCGGATTGATGGACTAGCCTAAATTTGAAGAAAGCTGTACAAATTCTGTAGAATTAGCATATCTTTTTAAAATTCAAAATTGCTGCTAAAAGGGTCAAGCTGTCTTCGCTTAATATTAAAGAATATGACACGAATTTGGAATATTTTTTAATATATAAAAGTACCCCAACACATTAATATTATATTCTGGTTTAACGATCCCATAAACAGCAGCAAATTAAATCATACTACTCAATTTTATCTGAATTGACCTATTTTTTTTCTGGAATAAAAGGTGTTTTGCTTTTTTTCCTCCTATATCATAATGCTAAATTAGCTATCCGTTTATATGTTAAAAGGAAAAATTAATTATTTATTGAATATTTTGAAATTTTAAAGACGCATCTGTTTAGCAGTCGGCAAAATTAAATTCCATGTATAATTTTGCTTCGTCAGAGCTCAGGTGGAAACTGAGCATCAAAATCATATTGTGGCAATTGGTAGCTACCAGTATGGTGCCCACTAAAAATGATACCAGCTCCCGGGGTGTGAATTGGATCTGCAATGGTAAAAATACGAATCCGCAGCCCCATTTGCAAAAAAAATTTTAAAAAAATATTTACATAGCAACAAATTTACTACTTCAAAATTAGGTGTAACATTTTCCCCTTCTTAATATTCACTTTTATTAATCTAAGGCAGAGAGAAGTGGTAAAACATGTCAAAATTACAATTCTGCTCTATTTTTTCTTCTAAAAACCAACATGGTTGGGGCAACAATTTAAAAAAAAAACACCCTGAGAGATACCAAAAATAGAAAGTAAAACATGATTGTGTGAACAAAAAAGGTAGTAAAAAAAAATGAATATTTTGTTTTGACTAAAACCACCTGCCAAATTTTATTCTAATTCGTCATTAGAAAAATTGCGCAGATGGAAACGGAAAAACCAAAACCGGTTATAAGTGCTAGATAATCAGAAATACTTCAATTAACGAGAAATATATGTATAGAACACTACTTATAATTTCTCTCCCTATTGAAATATGCATTTTTTTAACGTGACTATGAGACTTTTGACTTTCATGTCTTTCACTATCACATTTATTTATTTCATAGACACAAGGTGTGGGCAGCATTCTAATGTAGCACTGATTTGATTTTG
Source organism: Trichonephila clavipes (assembly GCA_019973935.1). Classification (NCBI taxonomy): domain Eukaryota; kingdom Metazoa; phylum Arthropoda; class Arachnida; order Araneae; family Nephilidae; genus Trichonephila; species Trichonephila clavipes. The sequence continues at coordinate 434,236 of BMAU01018672.1, read as the reverse complement.
CTAAAAATCCGAGCTATAAAGATACTTATAAAATCCACACAGAGTGAAACATAAAAGAAATTTAATTACAGCTATAAGATTTTTCGTAAGAGTAATTAATACAAGATGACTATATAAATACGATTTTAAATTTGTGTTAGCTCCGATCTCAAAAAAGAAACATCCCCCAAAGACCAATAATATTAAAGGACAACAGTAATCAATGGACTAAATTAGTAGCGCACACAGAAATTTTTCAAGGGGGTTCAGGATAGAAAGTCTACCATTTTTGTATCATGCTCCTTTTAATTTTGTCCATTTTCGGGAACAAAAACAATAAAAAAACTAATTATTGAATAAATAATTAGCATTAATTAGAAAATTAATCATTAATAACAAATAATTAAATTTTACGAACTATATACTTAGAATTATAATCAATCGGAAAAAAATCAAAGGCTTTGGGGAGGGGGGTCAGGACCCCTAGGACTCTCCCCTTGTGTGCGCCACTGGACTAAATTCATGACGGTCACATGATAAACATAATCACGTGTTCTCCATTGAATTCAAAACTAATACTAGACTTGTTGTAGTTGAAAAATTTAGATACAGTTTCCAATTCGACAATTGGGTCAAAAAAAAAATGGTCAAATATTAAAAGAAATTCTTCATAAAATTTAAAATATATATATATTATAAGCATGTAACTTTAAATCAAGTGCATTTTATTTACCTACGTGCATTATTATTGTTTACAAATACATAGTTTTTAAAAGAATCTGCATAAAAGCAGAAGTTGGCAACAGCGTAGTGCATGAGCTACATTCATCATGTGACCATGACGTCACATAAATTTATGAACTGATTGAAAACACGTGTTTAGAGTTATCATGTGACTATGACATCACATAAATTTATCCCGTTATTGACAAACGCTATTAATAATCATGAAACTGAAGGTTCGGAATAAGAACTTTTACAGCCACATAAAAACACTTCCTAAAGAAATGCTGAAGTTTTTCAATTTTTTTTGCACCCACAACAAAATAATTAGGAATGCTCAATAATCGTTTTAAAAAAAATCAGTTCCTCTTTAGAGGGCTCTCACGCACATTTTTTAAACTAACCTCTGAGGCTATTTTACTACAATGTTCGATATGAGAAAAGGAACCGTGATTTATGCAAAGAAACATTTCTATTGAAGTTTCAAAGAGGCAGAACGGCGGAGGAAAGATAGGAAAAGGATAAACGAGATAGATTGACGTTTGCGTTATGAAAGTCATCCTGAGAATGGGGAAATTTCCCCTGCAGGGATTCACAGTGCAGGATCTGAGTCTAGGAGACTACTACTTCGTTAAGTTAAACCAGAGGTTCTCTCAAACTTTTTTTGTCTCATAGACCCCTTGCCATGTTTTACGATTTGGGGTAGACCCCCTGCTTATCTAATATTGCATTTTTGCAATTTTACGAATTTAAATGTCTTTTTGACAGCTGGTATAGATCTACTTACCTTAAGCGATTTCAATTTCTAACTGAAATGAAGTATGATATTTAAAACTAAAGAAAAATATGTTAATTAAATTAAAATTTAATTAATACATAAAATAACTGAGCAACAAACAAATGCTTTTAAAGGGAGGAATAAATCTGGTGCTTCAATAACAATTTTTCAACATTTGGAATCAATCATGTCGGGTTTAAAGCTAAATCTCCTCGGTTCCGTGGCGCACACAAGGGGGTCCTGGGATCCGGAACCCCCCAAAGCCCTTGATTTTTTTCCCGATTGATTATAATTCTAAGTATATAGTACGTAAAATTTAATTAATTACTTGCTATTAATGATTAATTTTATTAATTAATGCTAATTATTTACTCAAAAACTAGTTTTTTTACTGTGTTTAGTTCCCGAAAATCGACAAAATCAAAAAGAGCATGATATAAGAATGGTGAACTTTCAACTCCGGACCCCCTTGAAAAATTTCTGTGTGCGCCACTGCCTCGGTTAGTAGTGTCCAGACCTTATCCCCCCCCCCTTTTTTTTTTGTTTTGGGGATTGGCAACCACGCTGAAACTCCTCCTCACTAGGAAAAATAATTAAAAAATTTCTTACGATATTCCATAACTAGCTGGTATACCCGTTCTTCGCACGGATGAACTGAAAAATTAAACAACGCAGATTGAAAGAAAAAGAAGTTTTTTTAATGAGTTAATTTTATGTGAATTGAAAATTAAACAAAAAAAAGCTTTTTGCATATCTCAGCTAAACAAGAAAAGAAAGAAAAAAACACCTTTGTTAAATTTTAACTATGTAGATCTAATAACCGATAAAAAGGATTTTTTAAATTTATAATTCCTCGTAACACTCTTGAGGGTCGATTTTTCAAAATACCTCCCTAAGCTGATCTCTGCTCAGCAAAAGTAACACATTCTTAAAAGTTTTGCGTAATGAACGCTTAAATTAGTGGAAATAATTTATATCTGAAAGTGTAATACATTAATATTACTTTCTGTTGTATTTATTTTATTTTAAAATTGTAATATTCGCAAGCAACGCCGTTTCTTAAATTATAATAGCGATTCAATGAAAAACATAGCGAAATGTTAACGATAGAGTCAAGTTGGCAAATGCCTAGCTACTTTCGTAGCTGGAGCTTTATTAGAGCTTTGTAAGACCCGCCGTGTAGGGGCGCGATGCACGTTAATACTTTATCCAACCAAATTATGATTTACTGCAGTTTTTTTCATACAATATTTTTTTTGGATCACTACATGTACAAATTAAGGGATATACATAAACAAAATACTCCACTTTGGAAAATTTAATCCGTTAGAGCTAATTAATTAATTAAAGATATTCCACTGTAAAATTAATTATGTACACCGACCGTTCACTTAAAATAAGTAGTCAAATCATTTTCCAAGGTCTTCATTAACAGACAAAACCATAAGACACTTAAATTTTGACATTAACTATTTTTTTGCGACAAAAATAATAATCTTTGCAATCCGCTGAAAACGCAATATCTGCTACAAAACTGTTCGCCTTCCCCACTAAAATACTCATCATAGAACCCGTGCTGCCATATATCTTGGAGAAGAGTGGATTTCAAAGAATATTCCTGCTAAGTTGGTGTGGTGTGGTAGTTAGGAGAAGGGAGGTGCCAGAGCTCAAGTGTCGTTCCCGTCACTTGACCATTGTTCGAGATACATAATATGTCTTTTTAAAGCCGAAATTGCGGACATGGCCTTTGTTTTATTAAATTGTATGCTGTCATCTTGTAACTGCAAATTAACCTTATTAAAATTAGTAAATAAATCTATTAAATAGAAAAAATCTGGTTTCCACTTGAATAAATTTTCTTTTAAAATTAAAATAATGATTTAGTTTAATGAGAGCCGCCAACATAGACCCCCATTTACACCTCATGGACCCCCAAATTATTTTTTTCGCTGACGTAGACCCCTGGAGGTCCATATGGACCACTTCGGGAATCATGAGTTAAACCATTCCCCACATCTAATTTATTTTGATGTTGACATATCAAAGACTGAATAAACGCGTTAAAGATAAAAAGGTATAACGTCTGTTACTAATAACGAAGATACCAACAGCACCAGTAGCACACACAATAATTTTTCAAGGGGAGGGTCCAGGGTCGAAAGTCCACCATTTTGGTATCATACTTCAATACGCCGCCCAACATATTCTTTTGATTTTGTCGATTTTCGAGAACAAAAACTATACAAAATTAATTATTGAATAAATAATTAGCATTAATTAATAAAATTAATTTTAATAACAAATACATAATTAAATTTTACATAATATATACATAGGATTATAACTAATCGAAAACAAATCAAGGGCTGTAGGGGGTGTCCAGACCCCTAGGACATCCCCTTGTGTGCGCCACTGCACAGCACACCTCATGATAATTTTCACAATTTTTGTTGCAGCTGGGCAAAACTACTATTCTATGTTAACAGTTCAAAGAAAACTTTAGAAAGAAAACTTTTAAACTTTCAAAGAAACTTTAATCAATGCAATTATAATCAATTTCTAAAATAGAAATATTTCCGTTATAGAGAATTAGTATTTTTTGCAGAATTTGAAAGACGTTTCTGAGTTTCTCATATCCCAAGATTCATTCAAATTCAAGTACAACACAATTTAAATGGATCATTTTCTGCAGTTGTTTCGTGCAAATGATTCATAAATTAAAATACGAAATAGAATATTTCTTGAATTATTATTTTGATATACGAGTATAATGACACGAGTAATCCAAGCGTGTAAAATAATACATATTTTATAATTCACTTCCTTTTCCGTAGCAGTGTATTTATAATTCATATTTTTCATTATTATAATTGTAGGCGTTTTAAATAAGTGAAAAATAATAATGTATTGTTGGATGTTAAAAAGCTTTCAAAAATGTTGATTTTTTTTTTTTTTTTTTTTACTTCTGAAATTTTAACACGTATATGACATTAATGAACTCATTTTTCCTCAATTTAGAAACTCACCAGTGGAATTTGATGAAATTTGTTATTTACGTTATTTTTTAAGATGAGGAACTAGTTATTACCAAAGAATCGGTTGGAAAACAGCTGTTTTAGATTAATTAATTCATTAGCATAATTTTTTCACTTTGAGAGCTAATTAATACCATTGATACAAATTTTGTTTAGCTGTGAGTGTATACAATAAAAAGGAATTCAAGAAATTAGAAGCCCAGTGGCTGAGAGGTTAGTGCATCGCGTTTCCACACCACAGTCCGAGGTTCAAACCCCCGGTGGGCAAGGTTGCCTCAGCTTTCATCCCTTCAGTGAGTACCATCCTTTCAGCAACAATCTTACGTGGGAACTTAACACTGGGGGTTTCGTGTCAGACTGAACACCTGACCGGAACATCTGCTCATGCATCTCAGGGTCCAAGGTCGCGTACATTGAGTTGGCCACAGTAGGCCTCGGCCCTCATGGGCTGTTGCGTAACTGAGTTAAGTTAAGTATTCAAGAAATTAGGAGCTTTCAATGTGTTTCAAAATTTACATCTATTCAAATATTCTCAGTAAGCTTTCAACAACAAAATAGAATGCTATCCCAATATTTTTTCAAAGTATGATACATAGTTATGTCAATGTTTCAATGTACTTCTAAAATACATTTTAAATTAAAAATGAAATGGTCACCAACTGAAAGATAAACATTTATGAACCAATATCATTGAAATACAAACAGTCTTTGATTATAACACTACAGGGGTTAAAAAACATTATAGATAATTTAATCATATATTTTGATAAATTTGTAAAGAAAACATTAAAACCTAATCAAAACGCTATTGATTTCCGTACCAATACTAATACGCCTAATTAAAAATACATATTCAAAATATAATAGCTATTATACTTAAAATATCTTGCATACTACAAAAACACTTTTGATGTTCTGTATATCATGTACATTTTGTGAGTCCAAAAATACATGAAAGACAATTGACTTTTCTCATAAATGATAAAAAAGAATAAATAAAGGTTGTGTCTTAAATACAAAAACACATAGCGCCAAACATTTAATTAAATTAATCATCCAGTGAAACACACCATGCATGTTGTTTTCCCAGCAACAACACTCTCATTGTGGGAAAAACAACATACGTGGCGGCGTTTCAATATTATTTAAAAATCTATAGTTTTAATGACTTAAACATTTCCTTTAAAGAACAACAATAATCAATCTCTTGAGTTAAAAGTTTGAACCAAAGTTTTTAATTAATGAAACACGAATGTACATTAAAAGCGCTGCGCTTTTAATAATAATAATAAAAAAAATAGTTCAAGCGTTTCATAACATACAAGACATAACAGTACCAAAAAAATGAGATGCAACAAATAATTTGCGGATTGATACATATTACACACAAAAGCACGTCATTAACTAATGCAAAGTAACTCATCCAGAAACATTACGATTCCACTTCGATCCCTAAATAAAAGATTGCGAAAGGATAAAATTAAAAAAAAAAATGCACGCTTTCCCATAGGAAAACAGCAGTCTTTTAACTTTGCCCAATGCATCCCCCTCCCCCTACAATCGCTACGCCGTAATAAAGTTTTCCACTCAGAAAGCGACACCGCAATAAGAAAATGTTAGGAAAACAGCAGGCATTAAATGCAGCCAGGAGCGTTTTAAACGCAATTTTATGCCCGAGCAACTTTGCGGGAGTTAAAATTCGTCCAACCTGAAAGCATTCCCACTCACCTGAGTGCAGATACATGGCGTTAGTGTTACACAATATAAAAAAACTGTTTCCAGGGTCTTGATCAATGTTTCCTTTTCAACAAGCAAAGTGTAATGGTAATCCAGTCTTCAAATGGCTAAAGGACATGTTCACAGAAATGGTGTGGAGTATTTATGTCGATTCAATGGCAACAGGAATCAATTTGAAATCAGCATGTGAGAAGTATACAATAATGTGGTTCTAAAAATACACACACAGCCAGAACTTTCACACTCTGTGGTAATATCCCCCTTTCAGTAAGGACAGAGTATGACATTCACAATTATTGTAGATTATTCAAATATTCTGGAATTCTAAAGTAAATACAAACCGTTTAATTTTTTGAACACTATTAATAGAATAGTGATCATTCAAATTCGTTCTATTTTTAACTTGCAGGAATTGAGTTAATAGAATCCATAGCATTGATGTTCTATCCTTAACCGCTCAGCATTAAATCCATTGTTGACAGACCAAATCGATCACAAATTTTGAATCAAAACACAATCAATATAAGAATCCGACATTTGTAGTACACTGGCTTATTCCATACATGAATCTTGAATCCAAAAGGGAAAAAAATGATTTATATATTCGATTTACAATCACTCAAAACACTCTTTCACAGAAGCACAATTTGGCCACTTGTTCTCCAAATAATCACATCACAAATCCATTACTACTAAATCGTTATTAGTGGAGCAACAAAAATTATGAAACGAAAACCTCAGCGACAAAAATGGCACGGCATCCCTTGCAGAGCAAAACTACTTTTTAAAGCATCCCCAGCAGGTCCGTTCGTACGTCTGCAAAACTGGGCTCCGTTCGACAGCTGGTAGATCTTGGTTTCATGAAGGGGGGGGGACACCAAATGGGGGGAAGGGCAGGTAACGACCCCACGAAAGAGCGACTTCCCTAAGAGACGAATTTCATTCATTCATACTTGATGGTTTGGTTTATTTCTGCCATTTTTTTTCTTTTCTTTTTCTTCTTTCTTTCTAGCTGAGGGGTCGCGAAAGGTATATGTTACAGGAAACGCTTAACCTCGTCACCGCCACTGCTGCCTCTATCGAACCAGCTGTCAGGGGGACTTCCACCGGAACGTTTGGGCTCTCAACGTAAACAGTGCACTGGCTTTTGGGGTGGTGTGAAGGAATATAGAACGTCTGGCAGTGTTGCAGAGAGAACCCCCGTGACGCATACCCTCTCACAAGAGCAAACGATTTTTGAAATAACACACATGATGGTAAACAGTTTGTGGTTCGCTTGTTTTGGACAAATATAAATAAGTGATACTTTTAATTAGGATGCAAATTAAAAATTTGTGTTTCATTATTATTTACACATCTATTAGGATTTGCTTTTGTACAAAATAAGGAATTCAAATGAATCTTCAGTTCAGGTACTAAATTTGCATTTGCAAAATTTCCTACCAATCAAAAAATAAAGATCGTTAAATCCGATTACACAAAAGGAATCTTGAAGTATAAAAGTTCTTTCACTTTAAGAGATTTTCTTGACAAAATATCTGTTCGTTTAAAAGGTTATTTCATATACATTTCAAATGTGAAAAAAAGTAACCCTTTCATAAATTCTTAACTCAGTGTAACAAAAGAATTATATTTCTTCCATATTCTAATCAGACATGGTTAGAGTGTATTTGTTTTTTTAAGGTGACTGATATTTAGTGTCTGTTGAATTAAAATATACACATAAAATTGTTTTGAGAATTTTAATAAAAAAAAGAAGATTTAAATGGATTTTTTATTGCAAAAAATGATCTATTTTTAAAACATTCTCCTTTTAGGAAAAATATTTCTATAATAATATTTTGGCTAGCTATATGACTTATCTACAGAGGCTGAACTGGAAGTTTTGAAAAATTCATATTATTTTCAGAGCTAAGATCAATCGAAATAATAACGGGTGTGTTTTGTTAACATTTCTCTACTCTTCATATATTATAAAATATTCTTTCAAATGGGGCTGCGGATAGGTAATTGTCATTGCATTATCTAGGTAAAAAATATAAATAAATAAATACACTTCTGAATTATAAGTTTCAAAATTTTTCGTTCAACCCCGGTTAGAGGTCCTAGCTATTTATAGGTAACATATTATTACAGAACAGTAGCGCACACAGGAATTTTTCAAGGGGGGTCCGGAGTCGAAAGTTCATCATTCTTGTATCATGCTCCTTTTGATTTTGTCGAAGTTCGAGCCCAGTACCACTAAAGACCCGCCGTGTAGGGCAGCGATGCACGTTAAATCTGTCGAGAGCTGAAACGTCCTCCCGTTGGTGTGGTGTGGTAGTTAGGAGAGGGGGTGCCAGCTCAGGTGTCGTCCACGTCACTTGACCATGGTTCAAAATTACGTGGTTCGCCGCCCAAAGCCCTCGTGTAGCTTAACAGTGCGACATTAATAATCAATCAATCAAATGATTTTGTCGATTTTCGGGAACAAAACACAGTAAAAAACTAATTATTGAACAATAATTATCATTAATTAATAAAATGAATTATTAATAACAAATACTTAATTAAATTTTACGTACTATATACTTAGAATTACAATCAATCGGAAAAAATACCAAGTGCTTTGGGCGGGTCCGGACCCACAGGACCCACCCCCCTTGTGTGCGCCACTGTTACAGAAGCATTTTTCATCTCAAAGGATGATATTTTGAAAATCGTTCCTTCTTCGTTTTTTTGCCGAAAAAGTGCATCTAAATAATTTTTTCTTATAATACTATTCATAAAACAATTTTAAATGTATATTCTGATTCAACTGACATTAAATATTAAAATAATTATTCGTTTATACGGTGTTTCAAAATAACGTTTCTGAAAGTAGTGAATCACCTAGTAAAGTTTACGCACTGGATTTCTTTTATAATTATATCATTCATACAAATACTTTTCGAAAGTGTCACATCAGTTTTTAAAATCTGCAAATTAATACAGTTTTTAATTTCAATCATCCGTATTATTCATTACGAGATACAAAAAACGATAACGTTTACGAAATTTCAATCTTCAATCATGGCAAAATTTGAAATAATTCTATTTTTCGCGGTTAATTTCCAATCACCAACTGAGATGATTAAAAAAAATACGAAATTTAAAAGTAAATTATACATAAATTACATTAATTCCAAACTGGAACAAGATTAATTAACCAAAGTGTTCTTGTACGATTCAAAGCGAATGCTCTTTTTTAAAATATTCAAATAAATTTATAACAATTCAATTTTGATTAATAAACACAATACATCATGCAGAAAAGTTGGAGGTTAAAAGAATTAAAATATTCGCAGCAAAAAATTAAGTTTTCAGCAACTTCAACGAATTTATTGTTCGATACAAGAGTAAAAATCACTAGCTGTCTTTAGATAAGAAAAATTTACCAAAACAAAAATACACATATAATAAAGAATTTAACAAACAGTTCTAAATATGTAAATAAAGATCTTATAAAAACTACTTTTCAATTTTTAAATAGCATACTCTGCTTAGTTTTTACGTTTTCACACACTGGTAACATAGAATTAATGAAAGAGATTATAATCCAAGCCTATTTATTTAAGTTATCAAAACTTTAAGACCAAGTATAAAAGAACTTATTCGCAAGTAAAAAGAATTTGTAAATAGATTCCAGCTCGGCTACCTTATGATAATATTTTCGGAAACATAAAAGCCGATTCTGGAGAGAAAATATTATTCTTATTTAATTTTCTTTTTTTTTTAAATTTTGAAATTAAAAAAGTGAAGGCAACTACAAGCAGATGTCTTAAAACGCAATGTAGGTAAATTTGTGCATTGTAACATACTGTCCAAATAATGTTTTCGTAGGCGGTATTAGTTCTTTGAAATTTTATTAATAACGTTACGATTAAAAATGCCGATTACACACCCTAGAAAAAATTATCCAATCAACTCAAAATACGCAAATAACGCAAAAAAAAAAAAAACGCCTGCAAATTACTTTAGTGTAAAATTTTTGCGCATACGAATTACTTTATATTTAATATACAAAGTCATTAAATTTTCAAATCCATGAATATTAAACCAATTCTATTACTTCTAACGTTTCTACTGTTCAATTCTTCTTCAATGGCGTGACAGTCACAGATGTGCCCTGGCCTTTCACAGAATTCCATTCCAAGCCCTTATATGCATAAGATGACCAGGTATTTCCTTCTTTCGATTTCGTAACAAAAAATAATAATAATAATAATAAATTCTGGGGCGGTGTTGCGAGCTTCAAGCTCAACTCCTATCCGGGAGTTCCCTGATGATGGGTGCCTGGCTACACCCCCAGACGCTGAGTTCCCATTTTAGTCGCCTCAGTTTGAACTACACTGGGACTATTCTTTCACTTCCCTACAGTACTTATGGAACATGATTGTTCCATAAGTACTGTATAAGACAAGTAACGATTTTGTAGGTTTATCATTTTTCATTGTCGGCGATGCAGTACCCTGGAGATACAACCCATAATGCCGCTTTGATGTTGTCGAAGACCCTACAACCAAATGTACGATTTCATCGGAATGCGTGAAGCTGTTTGGTTATACCAAGCAATAGGACTTGAATACCACCATACGGAAAAATGTGTAAAGTTAGTGGTAGCCAGTGACGTCGAAAGACTTCTTGGGGCCCTATGCAAAAGTAGGCCCCATTTGCAACCCTATTAAAGGCCCCATCACACGTACACGTTTCAAGCAATTTTTCGTCCAATTCGTGCAATTTTTACTCAGTTGCTAAGGCCAAGGCTTTCGAACAACTTTTTGTTAGTGAGCTCAAGAATTGTTCCAAATAAAAGTTGCTCGAAATTCTAGCCAATTGGGTTCTTCGGCGCCCCCCGTCATAAACAACATGGCGGCTTCGGTTTCGACTGAAACATCAGGTATGCCGTATAATATTTTAAAGGCGTATAATATTTTAAACAGGATGGTGCTCCATTTCTGTGAACGTCCATCAACAAAAGCGCAAGCGAAATAAAAGAAATAATTTCGGATGTTCGTTTCGTGATGCAGAAAAATCGGCGAGTAATTTTTCAATGTGGAAAGAGAGCGCGGCTGACGTCAGAGTATGTTGTTTTGTTTACGGCAACCCTCCCCCTCAGATTAGGCCAAAAATTAGACGAAAAAGTTGCATGGAAAATGTACGTGTGACACGGCCTTAAGTAAACAGTATATAGCATACGCTGTCATATACTCGTAAAAACGGTAACGCTTAACAAATAAATGCGTGTGATTCGCGGTACAAACCGACTGCCATTTTTCGACTAAATGATTATGTATAGTGGTGGGCCTACGTCTAGATACGGACATGACATAATAATGCAGTCTTGCCACTGTTGTCAGTCGGCATATAGTTCGAAATAACTAATTTTTTTAGACAACATGCCCGGAAATAACATTTGAGGATTAAAATTATTCGGATCACAATCTTAGTCTTCAAAGTCTAGAACAAAATGAGGCCTCCTCCATGCTTTAAGACGACCCTGCTGGTTGCAATGGTTGTTGAAAGGAATTCACCGCGAAATGAAAGCTCTGGAAGCATAAGGCGCATGAATGCAAAGCAAGATCGGATGACTGTGCGGAGGCTCGAACTGACTCTAGCCAAAGTGTTACAGCATCTATCATACCGCACCCCTGATACCTCTCATAATCTCACGGCGATTGGTTGTGGTAAGGTGTCACTCACCGGGAATCTTTAAGAGACGTCTGCTTTTTACTCAACATAGTCAGATTCATCTAGAGTGGTGCTGAGGCCGATTGACATCGCAATGAATCCCGCTTCAGTTTTGGAACAAATGACCATTTGATCCATGTGTGAAGGCTAGAACCAAGTGGTCCTAATCAACCTTTGTTTAACAAAGGCATACAGCCATTATTCGAGATGGCGAAAAGTGCAATTCTTACGATTACATGTTACCTCTAATTCTTCTGCATACAACATTAACAGCTCAACAGTACCAACTGCATTCCCCTTCGCGGCACATCATCAAGAAGACATTTTTCAACAAAATAATTCCAAGCCTCATATGACTATATCTCTGGAGTGCCAGCGCGCAGTTGATATTTTATAGACCAATAAATTCGCCACACCTTTTCTCAAAAGAACATGTATAGCAATGGTCTTCAAACTGTGTTCCACGAGCCATACCCAGGGGTTCCCTCGAGTTATCATAGAAAAAAAATATATAAATGAGCATGCAAATTGGATTCACGTTCTCTGTAAAGTTAATATAATAACAAGTATCTAAAACTCCTCCCATTTATTATAAAAAACTAAAGTTTTTTAATTATTATAAAATTATTTAAATTATTAGTTAAAGAACTATTTTTGTGTGAGTCAACTATATAAAGATTGCATTACAATTTTTTAATAAATACAATATTTTTTCAATTATTTTTACATAAAGTATCTATAAAATGTTGATCTACTTTTAAATATTATTTTTAGATATTCTTCTCGGTGTGTGTTTTATTTTGTAAATTTTTATTATTTTTTAAATATAATAAAAGAATATAATATAAAGTGTGTGTTACTCGTTAGTACAATGCTTTGGAAAATTAAATAGTTTTCTAATGCGAAAAGAAATAATTTTTTTTTTCACTTGCAGAAAAAAAACCCCACTTATAATGAAGAAAAGGGAACAACAACAACATTTCAACAAATTCAACTTTAAAATCTAAATTTAAGCAAGAACAACTCCTAAATTTCAGATTACAAATTCATGCAAAATACATAGGATCTCTCTCACAGCTTTAAGCATTTTCATACCACTCAGAACAATGCGTTTCAATGAAAAATATTTTTCAACATAAGGGCTACAAAAACAAAATATAAAAATAAATTAGAATATGAAATGCAACTGCAAATAACTTCAACAGACCAAGACTTCCACAATTTGTGTAAAAAAAAATGCAAGCACATTTTCCAGTTACTAAATATAATGTATAGGTAAGCGACAATTGCATGCCAAATTATTTTTGTGTGAGTCAACTATATATAGATTGCATTACAATTTTTTAATAATAAATACAATATTTTTTCAATTATTTTTACATAAAGTACCTATAAAATGTTGATCTACTTTTAAATATTATTTTTAGATATTCTTCTCGGTGTGTGTCTGCATGTGTGAGAGCAGTAGCGCACAAACGAGTTTTTCAATGGGGGGTCCGGGGTCGAAAGTTCACCATTCTTGTATCGTGCTCCTTTTGATTTTGACGATTTTCGGGAACAAAACACAGTAAAAAACTAATTATTGAACAAATAATTAACAATAATTAATAAAATTAATCATTAATAACAAATACTTAATTAAATTTTACGTACTATATACATAGAATTATAATCAATCGGAAAAAAAATCAAGGGCTTTGGGGGACCCCCTTGTGTGCGCCACTGTGTGAGAGAGAAGGGTTGTTCCCCGATAACACATTAGAGTTCCAAGGATTCTGTGAGTCGTAAAAGTTTGAAGGCCATTGATGTATCAGATACATTAGGCCAGCAGATTCGGGCACTCCCAAATTGTCACGGATTTTGAATAATAATTGACAAATGTGTGTGTGTGTGTGGCGGGCAGAATATATTGCATGTGAAAAGATTAGGATTCTTTATGACTCCTTACAACGTTTATAAGCAGGCATCTTCACCAGGGAATGGGAGTGGGGATCCATATTGCCGAGTTAAATATTCAAAGTGCAATTCTAACTTTTGACGGGTTCTACGGCTTTGATTTTTTAAAAAATCAATTCACTGTGTGATTATGAGCTCGACACGGGTTTCTTTTCAACAAGAACTGTAGGAGTTATCGAACACAAAACCAATTTCATCAATATTAGAGCATCAATAAATATTAAATCTAGGGCAGGAGCCAGGGACGTCTTAAGACTTCTTGAGGCTTTTTATGTAATTGAGTACACAATATAATTAGATATTCTTCGTTCGATTTCAAAGGTATGCATTGAAGATGGTTCCGGAATTTACCTTTATAAGTAAACGCATTCAAAATAAAACCTATGAGATAGTTAAGTGAGTGAGAGTTTTATTAACGTCACACACAAAAGCTTAGGTCAAGTGACGAGGACGACACCTGAACTGAGTCCCCCCCCCACGGGAGGAGATTGAGCTTCAGATTAAACGCCCATCGGCCCCTATACCTTGCGGGTCTTCAGTGGTACTAGGACTCGAACCCATGACACTCCAGCCACGAGAGTGAGTGAGAGTTATATTTATGTCGGACCAATAAAGCTGCAAGAGGACTACTGGCGATGGACCTCATAATTTTGGACCATGATCAAATGACGAGGACGACACATGCGCTGGCATCTCTCTCCCTCCACACCAACGAAAGGACATTTCAACCTAGGCATAATTAAAGTGCATCGGTCCTCTCAATACAGTGGGTCTTCAGCGGTACTGGGCTCGGACTCATGACACGCCAGCCACGAGTTCGTAATCTTGACCACTAGGCTACTGAGGTCACTACGAAATATATATATAGTTAAATCCCCAATAAAATTCCGTATCTCACTACTTGAATATATAAAAAGAAAAAGGTAAAATTGTAGTGCATCGAGGCAAAGTAACAAATATACAATCGATCTCCTATTCCTCCCTTCAAATAATTAAATTTACTTAGATAACAGCAAGATAAAATGTCCCTCACATTCTTTCTAACTACAAGACACGCATCACAATAATAATATACTACCACCTCTTTTCGCACACAAGGGGAGGGAGGTTCTGGGGTCCGGACCCCCCCACACACACCAAGGCCCTTGTTTTTTTTCCGATTGATTATAATTCTAAGTATATAGTACGTAAAATTTAATTAATTACTTGCTATTAATGATTAATTTTATTAATTAATGCTAATTATTTATTCAGAAACTAGTTTTTTACTGTGTTTTGTTCCTGAAAATCGACAAAATCAAAAGGAGCATGATACAAGAATGGTGAACTTTCGACCTCGGACACCCTTGAAAAATTCCTGTGTGCACCACTGACCACCTCACATTTTTTTAAAATAAAAGCTAAAATAAAAATTTAGGCATATATATAAAAAAAAATTTTACAGTTTAGAACCGAAATAAAAATTCAAATTCTATTCTCTTTAATTACAACTCGTTGGATTCACCATAAAATTTTAAACATTAAAAAAAACTTTTTCACACACATTACACATAACGTTCAATTTAATACACAATAAGGAAAAAGCTAAATAAAATTCGTGAATTAAATGAGAGTTTTATTATTATTAAATGTAGAAATTCAATTAAGATAATCGAATAAATTATACAGAATTACAGAAAAGACATTTTTAAAAATCCAATAATATATATAAACGAATTAAGCTATTCATTAGAGTTTCGGAAAACTGAAACCACAGAATTTTTTACTTTGCATGATATGATAATAAATTACGAAAATTGGCCTTTAAAAACAGACATTTCTTTTATTCTCGAATAATTTGAGATGTTTGCTTCATAGAATAATAGTTCTATAAACGCTATAAAATTACTTTAATGATAGCGTATGCAGGAAACCAATACTACGAGAATTTCACTTTTGTAGATAAAAAAAAAAAAAAAAACTTCCCACACAATTCTAGTTATTACGAGACAGATGTTTAGATTTAAAAGAATTCAATTTGAAAAATAAAGAACATTTATTTTGCGCATATTTGGCACACACATACAGAAGAATAAAACAAAAAACGAACAAAACATAAAAATTCTATTTTTTTAGAATTCAAAACATGCAAACGATTCAATAGAATTTGAAATTCAGAAGAGAAAAAAAAAGGAAATTAATTTTATTCAAAGTGAAAACAACTCCATATATTTATATTAAAAAAATCGAATGAAAATAACACTGGTTCAATTTAAACTATTTTCGAAGAATTTCTGTAAAAACAAGGGGTAAAAAAAATACATATATATATTTTGCAAAATTAAATCGAAGGGGTGGGGAGGGTGAAGAGGATTCAACAAAAGGGTTTAAAATAAACAAAGCAAGACTATAAAACGATATTTAAATGGTTAAAAAAAATGGCCTCAAGCGACCAATATTGAAAAAGATCGCAAACCAACACAACAATAGAATTCACATCCCAGGGATGGGGGGAGGGGTACAGAAGGGACAATGCCACGTGAGTTGGAAATGACCTATGCCCTCTCTCACGTCAGTCCCAAATAGCAAAAAAAAAGAGAGAGAGGGTAAGAGAAGGCTAAAATATAATATATAAAAAAAATGGAATGGTTTTGTGTATACAGATATAAAACGAAGAGTGGAAGTTGCCCTTGCTGAGCCAGCTTCATACCTAACAACACAAAAAAAGTTACATAACAGCCAACAGTGATAAAAACAGGAACAAAAAAAAAAAAAGCAGCAAGACTAGTGTAGGGGGTCAACGGGAACTGTGAACCGCAAAAACCACTTACGGTGTTTGACCGTCTATTTTTCCTTTCTATTGTCTACCCTTTAATGCAGTGACCTCCGACTTCACCCCATATATATATTTTTTTTTTTTTGTAATTTAGCCACAGCAAAATTCCTTATCTTTTATTTATTTTTTGTTGCTCTTAACGTCAGACAGAGCAGGGAAGAATGGATTATACTGCCGGTAGCAACAGATTACAGCTCACACAGATGACTTGTATACCGGACGTGATAAATAATGAATTTGGAATTTTATTTCAGAAATTTATACCCAGACATTTCGAATTCGGTGGCCGTTTTTTTTAAGTACCAAACGATTTTTTTTAAGTTATAAAAAAAATCGTTATGCATATAAAAAATATTATTTTTGAGAAAACGGTTCTTATAAATATTAACGAAAATAAGATAATATAACATTAAATTCTCGCTCGATAAATTAAAATAATTTATGAAACGATTAATAAGAAAATGATTTCCTATTAAATTAAAATTGAAACAGAGGTCATTTATGCTTACAACAAACCTAACGTGAAAAAATGTTAAAAGACTACAATAAAAAAACCTAATTTTTTGTCAGTAAAAAAAAATAGAAAATATTTTTTTAAAAATATCCATGCCACATATTCATAAGATTTAAATATTCACCATAGTTTATTTATACTAAACATATTGCCAAATATAAAATCTAAAAAAAACTTATTAAAATACTTAAGGTGACAACGTTTGGAACCGTGATTTTGAAAAAGTGCATAAAAATGTGAATAGTTTATTTTTAAATACATATGTTTAGTGATAGTTAAATTAGAATACGCATATAAAATTGTTTTAAGAATATTATTACAATAGAAAACTATCTACGCGTGAAATTTTTTGACAAAAAATGAATAACATATTTCCAAAACATTCTCCTTTTATGAATAATGCTACTGTAACAATCATACTTTGGCTAGAGCTTGTGTTCAAAACCTGAATTAGGATTTTTGAAACAAATAATTTGAGAGGATTTATTCATACTTTAATACATCAGAAAAGGGAATTTTTTTTTTGGGGGGGGGGACATTATTTCAATTAATTGTAACTCTGAAAATGATGTGAGTTTTTTCAATGTAAATAAATTTTATTTCAACCCCGGTATAGAAGTCCTCTAGATATATATATATATAGTTAAAATATTATTATAATACAAGGATTTTCAATAAAAGGTGAATGCTTTGAAAATAAATCATTCTTTCTTCACTTTTTGCCGAAAAATTGCATTAAAATAATGTTTTTTCTTGTAAAAATATTCTTAAAACAATTTTATATGCTTATCTTATCTCAACTGGATATCAAAAAATTATTCATGTGTACGCTTTTTCAAAATCATGGTTTCAAACGTGGTTAGTCATGTTAAATAATTTAAGGAGAGACCTCTTAATAATAAAAAAAGTGATTTCCTAATAAATTAAATTTGAACCCGGTTATTTATAACTATAACAAACCTATAATATGCGAAAAAATGTTAAGAGATTATAATATAAAAACTCTTTTTTTTTTGTTAGTAAACAGAAAATATTTTTTTAAAAAAATATATACCCATATAACACATTCAAAATATTGAAAAAAATTAACCATAGCTTATATATTCACATTAAAAATATTGTTAAATATTAAATCTTATGGGAACGTTTTTTTTAAAAAACTTGATTTGATCCGCGTGAATGTAAAAGGATTATTTGAATGAGTTAACCGAGAACTCCCCCCCCCCCTCCTTCAAATGGTCACACAAGCCTTTGCAGCATTTCAGTGATGGCACCATCTAGTGGCGGCTCTCTCTACTAAACTTTGACGTTTGAGTTAATTTTAATTTAAGCTCTCGGTGGATGCTAAATATTCGGGTGATTTAATTTTGCAGAGTATACCAGAGCCGAATTGATACCCAAGGGTTCTTTTGCATATCACATAATCATATGTCATGCGTGACTACGACTTCCGCATCTAGAAAATCTATCGACTCCAGCCGGGGTCGAACCCACAACCTTGGGCTTACGAGATGGGCACGCTACCTCTATAAGCCATCTGGCCAATTTAACCTATTATTAATTTCATTTTCCCGAGATTTATGCAATGGTGGAGGGAAGAAATTGTTAAACGTGTAACAATTTTAGCGCTAGGATATACATCGAGTAACTTTTAAAACGATAGTTGATCTATCTGAGTATCTTCGCCTCATCTGTGCAGCTCGTGTGATGACGTAATTAACCAGATTTGCTGATAAAAAGAGAAGGGCGTGTGATCTCTCTCCTGATCAGAAGCACCAGTAAAAGTTGCAACGCGCTTGTTTGTGAAGAGGGATTGTTTATTATCGCCGCAGTATAAAACAACTCAAGGGCGATCGGCGACAGGCCTCGTAATTTTGAACCACAGTAAATGACGTGGACGACGCCTGAGCTGGCATTCCTCCCTCCAAACTACCACACTACTCCAATGGGAGGATTTTGAGCCACGGCAAAGTGCATCAGCCTCTCTACAAGGCGGGTCTTAAGTTGTGCTAGGACTCGAAATCATGACACGCTGGACACGAGTTCGCGACCATAACAACTAGGCTACCACAACCCCTTTTAAAATGGAGAATGTGAGTGAGTGTATATTAACGACGCACTGTGAGGCAACACGAGGGCTACTAGCCACGGTCAAGTGACGAAAACGACACCCGAGTTGGGATCCCTTTCTCCAAACTGCCATACCACATCAACGGGAAGACTTTGAGCCTCGATAGATTTAACGTGCGTCTACCTCTCCACCCAACGATCCTTCAGTGGCACTGGGGCTGGAACTCATGACACCCCAACCAAGAGCTCCTGACCATGACCACTAGGCTGGCTACCACGGCCACCATCAGCTATTTTGCATTCGTGAACTTATTGTTCCTCTTATGGAATTTATCATTTCCTTTCTAAATCTAAACTTTAATATTTATATGAAAACAGTAAAAAGCACAGCTGAAAGAGCCAAAAAAATAATTAAGGTTTCCTGGAATTGCAATTTTCTACTGGTTTCTGAAAGTATTTTTACCTATTTTACTGATTCCAGTAAACTCCAGGGTTATTCCAGATTAACTTTCATTGTTCATTTCATTATGGATAGTAGAATATTCACAGGATTGACATTACGTTAACAAAATAGCTGGTAGATACGACAGCCTTAAAATTATACTCACAAGATCAACAACAGTATAAAAAAAAAGTTTTGTTACAAAACCAAATGAGAACGGATGTTATTAACACTAAGCAATTATCACTACGCATAATACTAATCCTTCTATCCCACATAATCACAGAAAGCAAACGCAATACTACTTGAACGAGATTTAAAAGCACTAACAAATAAGCAACACACCCTTATTGATAAGCGCGGTCACACACTGCACAGAGGCGGCAGATGGCATCGCACAATGCAATGCACTTGACAACAAGTCAAGAGTTCGCCAGAAAATGGTGACTTCCGTTCCCGCCAGATGCTGTGAAACGGAAGACATGAATGGGTTTTATTCTTTTGAGGCGATTATTAATAGAGACGGTGCAATTTAGGAGTTAATTAAGATGAACAGAAGTGTCTAGTGTTGAAACGTTCATTATGGTAAAGGTCATGATACTTTGTATGCTGATATTGAAGTGTGCAAATGTTTACTGACAGGAAACTGGACTGAAATCAGGATTGATTGACTGAAAACTGACTTAAACCAAGTCAAGATTATCCTATAAATTAAAATACAAATTTACAATTCAGATTAAACGGGGAAAAAATCAAAGCAAGCAAAAACAAATCTGAAAGGTGACAGAAAATTTCAGAACATTAAATTATTTAGAAGAACATAGCGAAACAACTGATTATAGAGGCCTCAATGAAATGGATAATTTAACCCTTTATCAGGCCGTGGCAGTAGCCCACACAGGAATTTTTTAAGGGGTGGAGGGTTGTCCAGGGTCGAAAGTCCATTATTCTCGTACCATGCTCCAATATGCCGCCCAACATTTTCTTTTGATTTTGTCAATTTTCGGGAACAAAAAACAGTAAAAAAATTGTTGAATGAATAATTAGCATTAATTAATAAAATTTATTATTAATAGCAAATACTTAGTTTAAATTTTACTTAACATAGTATTATAATCATTCGGAAATCGAGGGCTTTGGGTTTATTTGAGTCTTAATGAACATTTTTCAGTATTTTTGAGCATATTACAAAAGAATTCTTTGGATAATGAGCAGATTTGTTTATTTCACTTTACTTCACATAACGAACTAGAAGAATGGGTTAAATTAATTAAGTCACGTAATGAATGCAACCACGTGTCCTCCATTGAATTCAAAACAGACAATAGATTTGCACTTGCTTTTTTATTCGTAAAATTCAAATAATTTTTCTAATTTGATAATAGGGTAAACATATTCAAACATTAATTCAAAATATTAAGATTCTTCAAAAAGTTTTTCATAATAATAAAAAAAACCTTTTTAATCAAGTGGATTTTGTTCCCGTATGTCATCGGTGGACAACTTTTTTGGCCCACCCCTGACATATTGGCAGTTTTATTCAATTTAATTATTGTACTAATATCATATTGCCTATAACCGCAAGCACATTTAATTTTGGAATTAGTTTAATGAGACAAACGTACCCTATCATACTTTTCAACACTTTTTTAAAATTAGAATTGAGATTGCTTGTCTAAATTATCTTCAAAGCCTGCAAGTTTATGTCATCTTGTTGTATTTACTGTTGTTGATATTCACGCAAGGAAAACTTTCACAAATATATGTCGACTAAAATATAAGGAACAACTCCCCCCAAATTTCTTCAAACATGGAAATTTTTCAGCTGACAAAGATTCATAAGCGTCAATAACAAAATTAAACATTTTCTATTCACTGTGATCTGACTTTAAGTCAGTAAGTTCAAGCTGTAGCTCCTCGGATGCTGTATCGATATCAGCAGTAATGAGATAACACAGCAAATTGAATTTATATAGGCTCAATTTTCCTAAAATCTTCGTGGGTGGTGACTTCGTCCTCTAAACTTTGCAAATGATCTCTTCATGGAAACACTTCAAGGTACTTTTTTTCCTAATAGTGAAAAATAAAAGACGAATCTTTGATCGACAACGGGAAAGAAATCTCGGTTCAAAACGGGTGTTTTGACTATCTTGGAAAGCCGCATAAAAACTCATCTTTGCGGGCCGCTGGCTGCCCACCCCTGTCCTATGTTCATTCTTATTGTTGATATTTTTTTTCAAAGAAAGTATTTGCAAAATGCAAAAGTGCGCAAAGTCAAAGCGGGTGAACTAATTGGCTGGAAGCAGATGATTATATTCATCATGTGACTATGACGTCACATGAATTTAGTCCATTACACTTGAGTATCAATCATATCACTTGACATTTCACAACGTATTATAAAATAACTAGGAGAAACCAAACTTGTATAGCACTCATTAATGCAAGTTTTCCATAGTATTAAGATTTGAACTCAATGACCACCGAAGTCTCCGACTGAATATTCTATACTTCCTTCTTTACACACTCGCAATCTCAGGTTATCCCCCCATCAGAAGAATTAAATTACAGTGAAATACGCTTAACGCGAAAACGCTTAAGACGAATTATCGGTTAACACGAAGTAATGAATTTTTTTTCTCATAACACGAAAAGGTGTCCTTTCTGAGAATGAGCAAAATGCGGAATACACCAGCGACGCAGGCTAGATTTAAAAGAGGTGTGAAATGAAAGAAAGGTGGTTTCACATGTTTCATAAAAAGAGACTAACTTGGCTTTGAAATACCCTCGGAAAAACCTGTGACACTAGCCAAATTTGTTTATCTAAGTTACTTTCACCCTCCATCCCTGCAAACACCACACAAAAACATCTATCTCTTATCAGTTGGCTTTGAAATTCGCAGACAATTACATCGCAATTCGAGTAAAAATCAGTGAGTTTGGTCCGCATTATTATTATTTTTTATTATTTAAGAAGATTTCTGTGTGTGTCAGCACAATGGTAAGCTCAGGAGGAAAGTGATCTACTATTACGCTTAAAATGCAGATGGAGTTTCTTAATGCTGTTGATCAAAAACAGAAATCTGTTAAGATTTTGGTATATAGCTAACTCTACTTTATCAACAATATTTTTAAAAAAGAGAGCAAATTACGGAAATGTTTGAGCGGTTTTTATTAAATATATGCATATATGCATAGGAAAATAAAATGTACTCCAATAAACTTAATTTTGTTAAATACGTAAATGGCGTTTTTTTCCAATACCCTTTAACACAAAATTTTTTTAAGAGGAAAAAATTTTTAGTCCCCCCAGTTTCGTGTCAAACTATTTTTACTTTCATTCCATGTCATATTTTAATGAGAAGCATTCAAACAACTAAACATTTTAAGAAGAAAACTTTAAAAGACATCCCAAATCCCGGTTCTAAAATGAAATCGATAACTGTGAAATTCAATTACAAATATCAATATTAAAATAAATCGACAGATGAACACAAATCCCAATAGCACATAAAATCGATATCATAATCACAAAAGTTAAAAGCGACAAAGTTACAAATGATAATCCTCTGACACGAGCAAAGAAGACGAACGGGCAAAGAGAAAAAAAATTTCAACTTATGAGAGAGAAACCAGCTGCCAAACCAAACACCTGGCACAAGCGAATGACACCAGCAAAGTTATATTGATAACAACTCTAAACAAATATACATAAATATGGACTCCAGTAATAACAAAAAAGATAAATCAGGTTTTACAGTTAGGATAAGAATTGGAGCATAAAAAGAAGTCACAAAACGTTCAAATAAAGCAGATAGTTAACTTTTGGGATTATACTAAAGATAAACAATAAATGTGTCAAAACAGATTTGTCTTTTTCTTAGATGGCGGGTTAGTGTATTGTTTTTTAAGAGTTACGACAACTTACGCTAAAGTTGTCATTTCCGCGTCTGTACTAACTCGAACTGAATTCACTTCGATTCTTTTTTCATGAAACATTTTAGTTTAAGCACGATTCAATTGATAAAAATCAAACAAAATGTCTTTAGCCTAAATTATTGTTTACATATTTTCTATAATCTAAAAATTTGAAAGCACTAAATCAAAAAAAAATTCAGAGTTACGATAAACCTTCTGTTCGTTCTTATTCACATCCCAAAAGCAAATAAAAACTTTTAAACTGATTTACCTCAGAGACAGAGAGAGGGGAAAAAACGCTAGTTTTTCTTCATTTCAATTGTTCATGTTTTTTCCCCGATGTGCCAAATGCTTTAATATTTTTCTATTGCTATTAATACATGCAACAAAAGTTGGTATGCATTGAATCCAAGGAATACTTTTAAAAAAATTGTGTGTAGAATTTATAATTTACACATTTTTTATGGAATTTTCAATAAGTATTTACAAAAAAAAAATGTTTTACAAATACCAATTACGTTATCATAAAATCCATACCAACTTCTGTTATATACATGTGGCATGCAGCCAAAAGCAAAACACAGTCTTCGCGCGCAGGCGCATCAAAGTAAAAGCAGAACTGAAACTGTAAAAACAGAGACTCTTGAGAAAAAACTTAGAATTAGAGAGAGAAAGGAGAACGCGAGAGGTGCGCGAGCAGGCGTTACCTTCTGAATATCATCGTCAAACTTATCTGTAAAAACTTATCTACCTTTTTAATTAATTTTTGTTTAATGTTAAATAAACCATAAGAAAGAGAAACGTATTGGACCCCTTGTTGTCTCCCACAAATTATGGGGGCTCGGCCGCGATAGATAAAATTTCGATTTTGAACCAAAGTCTGGACAATGAACAACAGCGTCCGTGAAGGAGACGCGCCGCCATTTTTCGGAAACTTCGTTCAACCTGTGTAGAGGTTGAATTTTTCAACTTCATTCCGCCTGTGTAGAGGTCGGAACAAATAACAAAATAACCTGTGTAGAGGTGTATTTTTCAACGAACCATCGACAAATATTCCGCCTGTGTAGAGGTCGGAACAAATAACAAAATAACCTGTGTAGAGGTGTATTTTTCAACGAACCATCGACAAATATTCCGCCTGTGTAGAGGTCGGAACAAATAACAAAATAACCTGTGTAGAGGTGTATTTTTCAACGAACCATCGACAAATATTCCGTCTGTGTAGAGGTCGGAACAAATAACAAAATAACCTGTGTAGAGGTGTATTTTTCAACGAACCCTCAAAATCCCGCCTGTGTAGAGGTTGGAACTAACTCAGTGTGAATAATCCGCCTGTGTAGAGGCCGGAACCACAATTTCAACTATATTACCTGCGAAGAGGTGAAATCGGTGGAATCAACGTTTTTATTGGATACATCGTACGTGCGAGCAACAAGGGAGCCAGAAAAAAAAAAAAAAAAAAAGGTAGGATCTTTCTAAATTTTTCTAAAATGTATAAAAACGCTCTTAAAGAGGGATCTCATAAGAGTTGTTGAGGAGCTAGACGGTACTGTAGAGAGTACTGACACTATAGTTAAACTAAAGACTAAAATTGAGAACAGTAGTACATTTGAAAGTGATCAGATTTCGTTAAAACTTTAATTCAAAACTGTATAGATGAGAGAGTATCGCAAAACGAAAGAGAGGTAACTTCAGAACAAAAAATTGAGCTCGCGAAACTTCAGTTAGCAAAATTAGAAAAAGAAATCGAACTTCAATTGGCTAAAAATAAAGCATTAAGTTTAAATCCTGCAGCTAAAGTCGAAGAAAAACAGTTCGAAACTAACATAGAAAATATGATAAAAAGTATAAAAACTTTATCTCTTCCTGTTCCCACCAGATCTGAAAATTTTAATCTGTTCTTCCAATCATTAGAACGCGCATTTTTAACCAAGAAAATAAATGACGAATATAAATCTGAAATTTTAATAAATCTTCTGGGCGAAAGAGCTCATAACGTCTTACTGTATATTAAAAAAGAGGAATTAAATGACTATGAAAACTAAAATCTATAGTACTCAGAGAATTCCAATTAACCCCTCGCGAGTGTTTAAACTCATTTAAAAATGCTGTAAAATCATCAGGCGAGACATACATCCAATTTGCTGCAAGATTGACGGCAAACTTCCAATATTATTGTTCGTTAAGAAAAGTTAATTCCTTTGAATCTCTATGTGATCTTATAATTTCTGATAAATTATTTGAAACTTTAAATAAGGAAACTGCAACTCATATTGGCATTCGAGAAGCAGAAGATTGGTTTAGGCCTATTGATTTAGCTAAAGAGTGTGATATTTATATTTCATCTAGAAGCGGATCACATAAAGAAATTCCTATTACTTATAGATATACCCAAGACCCCTTTAAAAATAGATCACAAAACTTTAAACCAAAGGTTAAAGAGAACTATCCCCAATATCTTGAAAGAGAAAAATAAAAATTGCTTTATATGCGGTGATTCATCTCATTGCGCAAGAGACTGTGAGAAGCGTTTTAAACCTAAAGAATCTAATGATCACATCCATAATAAAATAAACGTGAATACTTTGAAAATCGAGAGCGAAAAACAAAATAGCGATGAATGCGCAAATCTTCAATACGTAAACATTTTTGTGGAAAATCAGCCCGTAACAGCATTGATTGATTCAGGTTGCCAGATCCCAGTTTTAAATTCCTCACTAATTAGAGTGCAAACACCTTCCGAAGAGATCATAACATTAAGTTCATGTTTTGGCGAACAGCGTATGGTAGAAGTTAAACCCATAAATATTTCTCTTAATCAACACTCTCCTAGCTTGAGTGTTGGAACGGCAATATCACCGACCTTGACCGAAGAATTTATTATACATCCCAGTGTATATTCTGAAATAAAGAAACTAGGCCACGCAAAGAGCGATGTTTTATTGAGTGAAAGTGGATCCTCTTTGAGTGCAGATTGTGGTGTTTCTTTTCCAAATGTTTCTGTTTCAAATGTGATAGAAAACTCTAGTTATGATTTATCACATGTTAAAAACTTTAATACTAGAAATGATTCAAGTTCTCTAATTAAGGATTATAAATGTAATAAAATTAAGAGTACTAAGCTAAAATTGAGTATTGTAAGAGAAAAATGTTCTGATATAGTATTGTGTAAGAAAGCCAATGGTGCCATGAAAACGAGTTCCGTGGAATTTATCTCCCGCTCACCTACCCCTTCACCTATGAATAGTAATTATAGACGGTTTGTGTTGCTCCGAAGGATCTTTGAGCCTTGGCAGTGGAAACGAAGGAAAAAGAGAAATCGTTTTGAACAGACGTCCAGAACTCTACAGAGGAAAATATCGATGCGTTCAACCAAAGATCAACTTGTTAAAAAAGACGTTCTTATGCCTGTGAAACAATGTTTTCCTGTGGAACCTTCCGGATGTCGAAGAGGTGCCTTCACATGATGGAGAAACTGTCTAGTTCAGAAAAATTATGATATGTTTAATCTCTATATATTTGTCGTATAGTCCTTGTCTGTTCCGTTTTTTTTGTATGTTTCAGATTCTCCTCTGGTCTCCATGGAAATACCGCTGCGGACAGCGTACAGTCAGGCTGGCCGTTGTGGCATGCAGCCAAAAGCAAAACACAGTCTTCGCGCGCAGGCGCATCAAAGTAAAAGCAGAACTGAAACTGTAAAAACAGAGACTCTTGAGAAAAAACTTAGAATTAGAGAGAGAAAGGAGAACGCGAGAGGTGCGCGAGCAGGCGTTACCTTCTGAATATCATCGTCAAACTTATCTGTAAAAACTTATCTACCTTTTTAATTAATTTTTGTTTAATGTTAAATAAACCATAAGAAAGAGAAACGTATTGGACCCCTTGTTGTCTCCCACATACAGTTTGATGTATTGGTAAATCAAATGTCATGTGTGCAAATCAATTATTGTAGGAGGAGTAGCATTTTCAAATCAACTTCATGAACTTTAAAATTTTACTTTACAAAATTAAATGGATAGCTTTTTGTGGTATTTTGAGCACAAAAACTGTTTCACATAATGCAAATACATAGGAGTAGTTGAAAAATCTATAAAAACCATCACATTAATTTTTTATATATATAAAATTATACCATGTCCCTTTGAAAATTGTTCACATTTTTAAGCATAGCGGATGTTACACACACACGGTTTACTAATTTACAATAAGATAAGTTTGCAAAACTGTGATTCCCCAATTCTTGATAAATAATGTTAAGGCACAATTGCACAAGATATTGGGATTTTTTAGCTACTGCAAATAAGACAATAGAAAATTACATTTTTATTTCGTAAAATATTTTTAAATAAATTATTAAAATCCACATTTTACATACAATGTATATTTATATCAAAGACAATGAGAGATAAAATTATTATTATTGAGGTTCATACAACAAAAGTTAGACTTGTGAAAAAGTACTTTTTTTAAACAAAATACAATAGAACAACTGGTCAATATACATAAGATGGTTGAAAAAAAAATGCGGTTTTGTTCAATGGTTCGATGAATCCTGAAAATATGATCAAAAATTCAAAAGTTTCTCTAGAAGTTTATTAACACTGCAGCAATACGGGACATCACTGACAACAAAAATTACAATTCATACAACCACACACAGGTTGGGGTCAGGGACATTCTAAGCCATGGGCCCCGGTCCAAGGCCTCGGCCACAATGGGGGGAGGGGGGGCTCGTCTCATTCTCAACCAAGCCTTTATAAGATAATGATTCAAATAATTTCATTAGTCAAATGTTTTTCCCGGTTGTATTCTCCGAAAAATTGCGAATTTCGGACAGTATGTCAACTGGCTACATCTGATGATCGTCGTCCATGTATGATCATTAATTCCGGAAGAAAAAAAAAAGACGCAATGTTTAATTTCAATTTGGTTAACCTTATCACAAGGGTAAATGAAGGAAAAAACTTTTCCACACACCTCAGACTGCACACATCAACTCCCCCCTTCCCCTTGGTTATTTTCTCACGGAAAATCACTTTTAACTGCACATCTCACAAATATATATATTCTAATCCTATTTTTTATTTTTAACATAAATTAGTATAACTTTCAGCCGTTTTTTTTTTACTTTTTATTTGTTTTATTTTCAATAACAATATAGCATGCTTATCATTAAGAGGAAAAAAACCTTTCTCGTTAAAAAAAATCATATTGAAAAACAAAATATTAGGACTTAATTTTTTACTTATAAAAGTGATGAAATTGCGATGAAAGTCAATGTCTTTTGTTTTATCGCATTGACTTGATTTAACTGGTTAAACTACAATAGTTAAATGAACGGTAAATTTATATTGTGCGTGTATGTGTGTCTGAGAGAGAGAAAGAGACAGAAACAGGGAGAGAAAGAGAGGAAAAGAAAGGGTAGAGAGAGAAACAGTCCAAATATTCATCAACTAACAGAAGATTCAATTGTGTGGAATATAACATGGATTATGGGAATTATATCTACTCACGAAGGTGGTCAATTTCGGATGTTACACGACAGCGGTTCTTAAACTGTAGTCAGCGGAACCCCGAAGGTCCCAAACGCCTTTAAAGGGGGTCAGCAAAGGTATCTCATTTTATGTTAAACACATTAATTTATTTCAAATTATTTTGTTTTGGAGAAATTTTTAAGTGGATGCAAATGTTTTCTAAAAGACAAAACAAAGATTCTGTATAAGTAGCATAGGATAATCGAGGAACCTTTAAATCACTCAATCACGCGTCTGAGAGGGGTGTTTAAAATCTTAGGGGTCCCGATTTCAGGCTGATACATAAAGGGGTGGCGTGGTGATCGAAAGTTTAAGAACCGCTGTTCTATGATACATACACACCCTAAAACGCGTTTCTCTTCTTATTTTAAACCGAATATGCGAACTTATTACATTACATTTAAATCACACACAACCTTTCAGTAAAGCTCCCAACCTCTGGTAATTCATCCAACATCCAATTTTAATGAAAAAGCCCAGAGACGCAGAAGTAAACAAACCGAAAGAAAACAGATACTAAATACACATATTGCTGTAGTAAACTTCCTTAAGGAGAAAAAAACCAAACAAAATTCCTGCTGCTTTTGACATATGCCACCCCCATACAGAGAGCGATTAGTACATTAAATCCCATTAAATGGTTTTATCCTTTCGCATGCGGCAATCCCAGTGACGTAAATGTCACCACATGACCCAATTACTCAGCACAGCTGCCCAAGCAAAGCATATCATTTACTTAACAGCTCCACAAGTCGGCTGAGTTTACTTTTCAGAGAAACGCAATAAAATTCCGCAAATAAATCAAGCCACGGTAACGAATTTTCAGTTGTGACGGTTCTTAAACGAGTTAAACGTACCAATGAAATGAGCTTTCATCAAGAAATATGAACAGTGCTGCAAGAGGTATTTGTTATACAATAGTGTACGTAAGTATACATCTATAATCTGTTCCAGAGCATTGAACTTATATCATATTGGCTCCCAAAAGAAATAAAATGAAAATGATTCCTCCGTTATCATTAAAAAATATAGGAAATCCGAAAAGTATGATTACACTTTCAAAAATGAATTCTTTTTGTTTACGGTTTTTTGTGTTCTATTAAGAAAAGATTAAGTTTCTGTTTAATGAAATGCAAACTAGATGGTGCAACGTCCACGTTTTGCAGCATTCTCGTTTCAAAACAGCTTCACCGCAAGAACAAAAGCAAATTGTAGCAAGGTTTATCAAAGAAACTGCAACACATACGCAGCGTTGATTTCAGACAACCTTGTACACCAAGGGTATCAAACTCAAAGGCCAACTTGGGCCAAGCAAATCAGATTTAACTTCGGGTGGGCCGCAAAAAAAAAAAAATAAATAATCAATATTCATTGAAACGTAGGGACCGCATTTACCTAAATCTGGTATATTAAAAATAAATGTATGCATTTTGTTTAATAATAGCAAAAGGAAAAATATAATTAAAAAAACGTTACCTATATCTTATTTTTATTTTACGTAGGTTTGTTATTTTATTATATATTATTGTGTGCCGATACATTGGTTGGGCCACAAATGCCCAACAAATGCGGGTCACATGCGGTCCGCGAGTTTGATACCCCTGCTGTAGACCAAGGATGCCAAACTTAAAGGCTAACTTGTGCCAAATAAACAAGGTTTAACTTTAGGTGGGCTGCAAAGAAAAATCAATAATCATAAAAACGTAAATTTATTTCGAATACATTATTCTATAAAAATATATAAAAGAACAGCAAAAAATTAATGTTAATATCCTGAAGACCACTCAACTCTGATTCTATCTTTCAGTTTTCAGGAGAAATTTCGATATTTTATTACATATTATTGTGTGCCGATATACTGGCGGGGCCGAAAAAATGCTCATTGTGGGTCTCGAGTTTGACACCCCTGCTGTAGACGAAGTCCACCCTCAAGATGCACAGTTTATAAGTGGAATGAAAGATTAATGAGGATTGGTAGCGTATTGTCAAAAAAAAATTCTGGTCCCCCTTGCAAAAGCTGAGACGATGTTACTTGTGTAGACTGGATGTGTTGCGCGCGACTTATGGTGTGCACATTGAAAAATCGCGCCATAGAATACTTTGGTGGTTTTCCTTAAGAACTACAAAAAACCGTCAGTGAATATATTTGTTAGTTTGTTTGTAACAAAAAAATTAGAAAGTAATATTTTTCGAACACCCGATACATTATTTCCATATGATACATAGACGCACTTGAATAAAATCGTTCAAATAATGCTTAATACTAATATATATAAATCCAAAAGTACTTAAATAAAATTTTAAAAAATTTAAGATTAAATTTTCTTGTTACTTTTTCCAACTAAACCTGATTGAGAATACTCAGGATTAACTTTTACTAAAAATACGTCCAAAGCATTACTTCCACCAACTCCTTATGATGCATTGAAAATTTGACTGGTTCATTCTAGGCAACAACATTGTGGCTTTATTAGGATGGTACTTCTCTGCAAAATTTCTGACATTCATCCATCATCCAAGGTCATAAACACGTACCATTTGACGCACAATGGTCCATACAAAACTTATGTCCAAACAGGACATTCATCAAGCTGGACTTACTCCAAAGCGGATGTATATCAAGTACACGTATATCGAAGATGTACTTCAACTGTATTAAACGTTTTCATATTACACCACCTATCACTCATCAAATAAAAATTCCAACATCCACACACACAAAATTATGCATATACCACTAATATTCTAAACTCAGTCCTAGAACAACACTATACGTCAAACTTTTGAGCCACGTCAGACGCGACACCTAAAACTAGTACTGCAGTACATATTAACTAAATCCCTAAAAATCTAAACAATAAGCATGAAAATAGTAAAATAGTAAGGGGACAAATTAAAAAGTCAGCAATACATTAGCAAACTCTAATAAGATTGAAGAGTTAAACAAAGTTTTAAAACGTAAAAGCCTTCCCTTTTAAATGCCTCTATTATTGAGCTGAAACAAAATTCAGAAGAAAAATAATGAAAAAGAAATTTTAAAGAATTAAAATTAATTTGTTATGAATCTACTAACATCCATATTCAAAGATTATCAAAAAGTAATCCACATCACCTTCCCCCAAAAAAAAAAAACGAAAACAAAGTATACTACTTCTGTATGTGTTATGAATATATTCTTTAATGTTATCAGCATAATATTATTCAGAGAAAATAAGAAAACACAATGTGCATATAAAAGTTTATATTTTATATAATTTAATAATATAAAATTGTAATCCTGCCGTAATAAAAAAAAAATATTAAAACCGATTTCCTTTCGATGGTAGTTTTCCTAAGTCTCAAAACTTGAGGTTGTTTTTGCATTAGAAAAAATAAATTATGGGCTAAATTAATACTTGTATTAAAATGAAAGAAAAAAAACAGATAAAAAAAATACAGAACAAATATAATTTTATTCTAATCTATTAAAAACATCTTTTCCAAAAGATAAATAATTTATTTCACGTCAATCTATTTAACAATTTAAACAATAATTATCAGTCGATTTTTTTTAATAAATACACAACTTTTCAGATTCATAAAAAAATTAAATGCCTTACAAGATGCAACAATTAAAATCTCTCCAAGTATATACTTTTGCTTAAATGCTATTAAAAAAAAACTAATGGATTGTTTATTTTTTTATTCTTCCATCTAAAACAATAACAAAGGCTTAATATTTTGAAACACGTTCAAAGAAAAATTAAAATATTCCAAATAACTCTACATCAACCAAACAAAAAAAGTGTTTTGAACTCATTAAATTAAAAAAATAGTTCAGCTCATAATATTGTTCGTTATAATTAACAGCAAATCGAACAAAAGAGTTCGTAGAATTCTATTTATTTTTAAAATACCAGAGATAGTTATATATAAACTGTTATTGTATAAATCATTCCGAATAATTGTTTCCGTATAGTGGAAAAATAAAAATAATATATTTTTTCTTGTTTGATCTTGCAAAACGAATGAAATTATTTCGCCGAATCTATACTAAAGTGGAAAAATGTATAACGATTATGCTCTGATACTACTTTCAATGGATTTTTTAAAATATGCCAGATTAAATTTTTCGTATATAATCCCATTTTGAACGATTTATGATAATTATATGGAGATTCGGGAATCTTAAATCCCAGCTGTTTGTTCTGAATTGTAAGATGATATACGTAATAAAAATTTCCGCATACTATCCAACTTCCATTTTTATGCAAAACCAATTCTTTTTTTATTATTGCTTACTATAATGATTCACCGATTAATAATTTTGTTTCTGAACGACATAAATTGCTAGTACATATATACGTTGTAAAATAAAAAAAAATACTTTTTTTAAATTCAAACATGGAAAGAATTTGAAATAAAATAATAGGAGAAAATTAGATTCTTTCTTAAATTAAAAATTATCAAAGCAATTTATTTTAATATGTCGAGTTCTAAAGGAAAAAATCTATAAAAATATATCTTAAAATCTATAAACGCAAGCGACCTACCAAAACCATGCTAAACGCGCTAAATAAAATTTGCAATTCTCATCATTCGATTTTAATTTTTTCCTTTGCTATTTTTTTTTAAAAACTGACTACTGTAATGTGAACCGCACAATTTGGTAAATTCCACAAAGTGAAGAAGCTGCCATAGTATTGTATATATTAAGAAAAAGAAATCATTTACAGAGATAACTGAAATGTGTTCATCAATTGTAAAAGATATTTCCAATTTCAAGACGCCGTTAGGTTTCAATTTTGTCTTCAAGCTAAATATTTTATTTATTTATTTATTTTTATTTATAGAAAAATTACCTCGCTGATATATATATTTTCGAACTCATTGTATTTTGAGAGGTTGCTTTTTAAATTCGCCTTATTTCATATTCATACTTCTAGCGACGAAAGGAGTCGCTGTGGAGGAATGGGCAAATTCCTGTGGCATCATAGTCACATGATGAATACAATCACGTGTATCCAGCCAATTTCATGCGCTTCGATGTGTTGCCACCTTTTACTTTTTACAGAAATTTCCTTTAAAAAGTACACATTCATCATCAATAGCAACCCACACAGGTGGATAGAATATACTTAATATAAAAGTACATGTTTAAGTTTATTTTTTTATTTTTGAAGAATTTTAATACTAGAGCATATTTACACAATTATCAAATTTGAAATTTCATCTAAATTTTACAAGTAGAACAAGAACAAGACTAATGGCAGCTTGAATTCAATGGAGATCACGTGACTGAATCTATCATGTGACAGTCATGAATTTAGCCCATTATACCCCATTCCAATGAGACAAAGTTTCTTCTGATAATAGGGACTTTTTCAGAAATGAAAGGGAAATAAATGAGCAATTTCATCATTAAAGCTCACAAATCAAAAGTAGAATTCAGAAAGCAATATTTCCCACCAAAAACAATAAACGTCCCTATTATATCAGCATCACATGTTTCAAGTGACCATTTATAAACATTGAAATGTCAAAATATCCCCCCCCCAAATGAGTCATTGATATATGAATCAAACTTCCTCAGATGACTTTAAAGGGGAAGAGAAAAGAGGGGTGAGAGAAATTCACTCAACACCTGTTCAAATCACACTAAACAACATGAACATTACCATCCCGTTAACACAGAACTTTAAGCCCAACACGAAACCACCAGATTTCCTACTTGCCTACATAACCATTAATTATTCATCGATGCGACTCCAATATTTATTTATTTATATATCCTTTCTTTTTCTTTCGAGTGGTTAAAAATCAGACAGAATGATCAAAACGTCACAACAGCAACGAATCATAATCGATAAGCTTTAATATATCATTGGGAGAGAAACAGACAGATGGATATATATATATATATATATATATATATATATATATATGCAGTTATTAGGTTAAAACGTGTCGATCGATGCCGCTCGCGTGTTCCATCTGACCAGCAGGACTTCCCTTTAGGGTCTCTGGACCCTGACCTCTGATTATGCGATGCCAATCTCCAGCTCGAAAGAAAGAAATGAAAACAATAGAAGGGGGAAGGAATTGCTACATGGGGGCCTCGCTCTTGCTTCATCACGATGGGTCAGATAGAAAGGATAAAGGTAAATGATAGCGTTCATTTGTTTCTTTTTAAATTTAAAATCAGCAAAAAAAAAGTGTAAGGAAGTGAAGTGAGTAGGAAAGATGGATGAAAAGAGATACGTCCCCGTTATGGTTATATCATTTATTAGAAATAATATTTTTTAAGTGAATAACCTCTAATTGTAAAGCATAATCAAAACTGGCAAATTTGATAACAATAAAACAATGACTCTGTGCGAAAATTTAACTATAACAGACAATGGAAGAAAAAAAAATATTTACTAAACAGTCTTTTTCCCCCATCGCTATATGTGAAAATATTTTAAATACAATACATATAGAATGATCGATTGAAACGAAGAAAAACACCTAGCAAAATGTTTTGTTTTTAAAAAGTTTGTAATTTAAAAAATTAATTTGAAAAAAACTAATTTCCTGTGACTTGAATGTTTTTCTAACACATTGCATATTCATGCGAAGAAGAAAAAAAAACTGAAAAGTTGCAAAAGAACTCACAAATGTTTTGAAAGAAAATGTGTAAATGCATTAAAATAATTTAAGTAGGACTCCTTGATTGAAAACTTTGAAAAATAAACTATTTGATCTCAAAATAGCTGTAATTGGAGAACTATAAAAATTATTTTTATTTTAAACTTACAAACAACTTACCAAATTTTTAAAGTGATTTCTTTTCATTTAGAACACAAAAAAAAATTACTTTAATAATTTAAAATATAATAGTAAGTCCAAAATTAGATTAAATAAAAATTAGGACAAACATACTCGGGTGGGGTCGAAGTGGAATTAGAACTTATACGGCGGAAGACCTTAAAAACGTTCTCAATTATAGGGGAGGGATATCGCCTTGAAAGAAGGTGAAAATTAGTTATATCTATTTCAAAAAGTACTAAGCCTACAGTGCATTTCATTTCAACCCCCATTTTGCTCTACACCAGAGGTTCCCAAACTTTTTTGTCTTATAGATACCTTGACTGGTTTTTCGGTTTGGGGTAGCCCCTACTTACCTAATATTAAATTTTTGCAAATTCATCAACTTAAATGTGTTTTTGACAGCAGACAGTGGCGCACACAAGGGGGGGGGGTGTTCTAGGGGTTCATTACTTAATGATAATTATTAATTCAATAATTATCTTTTTACTGTTTTTTGTTCCCGAAAATCGACAACATGAAAAGGAGTATGTTAAAAGAATGGTGGACTTCGACACAGGACACCCTTCCTTGAAAAATTCCTGTGTGCGCTACTGACAGCAGGTATAGAGTTAATTACTTTAAAAGATTTAAATTTTAAACTGTAGGGAAGTATAGTGTTTAAAACTTAAGAAAACACATGTTAATTAAATTAAAATTTAATGAATGAAGTAACTGTTACATAAAATAACTGATCAACAAACAAATGCTTTTAGTGAGAGAGATGAATCTGGAGATGCAATAACAAATTTTCAATATTTGGCATCAATCTTGTCAGGTTTAACCCTACATATCTCGTCAGTTAATAGCCTTTTTTTCTGTTTTTTATTTTGGAGATTGGCAAGCGCACTGAAACTCCTTCTCAATAATTAAACTTTCTCAAGATATCCCATAATATGGAAAAAATATAACAGGTATATCTTTTTAAAGCCAAAATTGTTTACATGTGCGCTTCTAAACTTTATTTTAAGATCTTCGTTAGTGCCTAATCCTTGTAATCTGACATTCTTTTTTCAAAGTAATCACAAGAATTCATTGCATACTATTGTATTACAATAGTCAAAATATTCTCAAACCCAGTTTCAAAATATACAAAAAAAGGGCATTAAAATGTTGAACGTAGGTTAAAACGTCTTTTTCCTGGCAAATTGTCAATGACAATTGAGAAACTGCGAAAATTTGCAAAACCCAAAAATATACTCCTTTAGCTTAATTTTGGCAAGAAAGGCTGAAATATGGTTTTTGTTTTAATAAAATTTATACTGTCACCTAGAAACTGCAAATTACCCTTATTAAATTTAGTAAATAAATCTGTTAAAGAGGTAAGTCTGGTTTCCACTTGATTAAATTTCCTTTTAAAATTAAAGTCACAATCTGGTTTAATGAGAGCCACTGTCGTAGATCCCCATTTACATCTCATGGACCCCCAAATTATTTTTTCGCTGGCGTGGACCCCTTGTAGGTCGTCGTAGACCCCTGGGGGTCTATATAGACCACTTTGGGAATCACTGCTCTACACTCTAAATAGAAATATCTGTAACACATATTTCGATCTTTGCGAGCAATAAATTCAATAGTTCTTCTACAAACAAATATTTATTAATCTTATATAAAAGGTAGCACTTTATATTATAAGGAAAAAAATCTCAATAAAATACATTCTTTTCTATAAATAGCTTACTTCTTAAATTTAAAAAGGGGTCTACGATTGAGATTCCCCTTAAAAAAATTGGACGAATTAAAAGTTCGGAGTAATGGAGATTAAATTATTTTTGTATCGATTTTTAATTATACTTCAACTTAAATACTTTTCATTCGTAATCATTTCTCACGATTGAAAAAATATTAATACTCGTTTTTGAAAGCGAAGTTTAAAGCATGATTGTGTAAAATTTATTTATAAATGTCAAAAAAAAATCCCTGATTGTGTATGCTTTATTTATTTATTTTATTTATTTATTTATTTTTTTTTTTTTTTTTTTTTGTACATCCAATATGAGCTCAAAGAATAAAAAATTATATAATTACAACCAAACAGAGTTGTTTTCTTTCCCCTACAAATCAAGATTCTATTTCGACTGCTAGGAACTACGACAGCTTCTTTTCAAATTATCCCTTATCGTAGAGAAAACAGATGTACAGTAGAAATTAGGGTTAAAGCTCATGTTACTAAAGAT
The DNA here is from genome assembly GCA_019973935.1 of Trichonephila clavipes. Taxonomy (NCBI): domain Eukaryota; kingdom Metazoa; phylum Arthropoda; class Arachnida; order Araneae; family Nephilidae; genus Trichonephila; species Trichonephila clavipes. Next base: position 396,021 of record BMAU01018672.1, on the reverse strand, counting down.
AAGGAAAAAAAATTTCCCAATGAGATTAAAACCTTTTTTTTAACAATCGCTGATCATAAAACTTTATTTCAAAATCAACTCTCACAATCGTGTGTATTAGATTGCTTAGAATCATGTTTGCTCGATTTCCAACTATCCCATCTTAACAAGATATCTATTACAAGGCTTTGCAAATTGTAGGTCGTGCTCTATTGAAAAAAATTGATATTTCAACAAAAAATTTTAATTTCTGGAAATACTACCACTGAAATAAAATATTAAGAAAAAAAAACGTCAAAGAAAGCTTTTGTTTAGTGATTACCATCCAATTAACATTCCACACCATGCTATATAATTAAATGTGAATTAACCTACCATGTACTTTAATTCAGTGCTCGCCAAACTTTTTGAACTCACGGACCAATAAATTCTTAATTTAAATCCCGCGGACCACTAATAGGATTTTTTAAGTATTAAATATATATTTTTTAAAATTGTGATCTAAGAACACATAAAATGTACCTAGTTAATAAAATGAAACTATTAACTGTAACCAAATAATGAAACGAATACAGGGTGTGCAACGACACAAATACTGGGCAACTTCAATAGCGCGTTGGACCACATCCAGCTGCAATACATGCCGCCACACGGTCCAGCATTGAGTTGATTAGATACTTTATGTTGTCCTGAGGCAGATAGGCCCACAAATCTTGAACAGCCAACTCTAAATCATGTACAGAGTGAAACGATGGCATCTGCCGTTTTAGCTGATCCCACACGTGTTCTACAGGGGACAAATCGGGGGAGTGGGCCGGCCATGGAAGAGTCAGAAAATGACGTAGGAAGTCTTGAGCAACTCTTGCGGTATGCGGACGAGCACTATCTTGCTGGAAAATTGGCCCTGGGAGACCATTTAGAAAAGGTCCTACATGGGGTCGAAGAATATCATCAACGTAACGTTGGCCCGTTAAGGTTCCACGCATCACAATTAAAGTGGACCGGCTGTCATAGGCTATGGTCCCCCAGACGATTACACCAGCTGTGCGGGCAGTGTGACGTAGAACAGTGTGGGGGAATTGTACCGCTCACCAGGGCGCCTCCACACCCGTACACGGTTATCATCTGTCCCCAAAACAAACCGGGATTCATCACTAAACACAACCTTTGCCAATCTGTGACATTCCACATTGATCTGGCTTGGCACCACTGTAGACGCAGTTGCCGATGTTCCGGTGTTAAAGGGAGTGCACGGAAAGGGCACTTGGATTTAAGATTTGTTTCTGCAAGGTGTCTGGAAATTGTTTGTGGAACAATTGCTACGCCTACGTCTGCTCGTATCGTTGAACGAGTCACTGTGGGGTCCCCAAGTGCTTGCCGCACGATCCTTCGATCCTCTCTCCTTGTGGTCTTCCTGGTCGCTCCAGACCCGGTTTTCCGCGCGTAGGTACCTTTTCGTGTCCACTGCTCCCAACAATTTCTAACGGCACGCTCCGAACGATCCACCTGGCCGGCAACACGGCGCGTTGACCAGCCTGCAGTTTTCATCCCGATGATCAGGCCTCTCTCAAACTCGCTTAACTGTGAGAAATGTCTTCTAGCACGTTTACCTGGCATGTTTCGCTTACCAAAGTCTTCCTACAATCGGCGGGTAATAGTCACGTTTATGAATCTTCGAATTTGCGCTGGCTTATATAACACCCTCTTCCTGATTGTAGCGCCACCTCGGCGTGTATAAGCATGCGTATTGGCATAAAACTTGGATCATTTGCATATCACATTACGCTGTACTTATTTGCAAAGTTTCGCCATTGTACTTAGCTTCCTTCTTGGGTCTCCTATTTTCAATGTTCCTGAGTGTATAACAAACTATCAGCATTATGCATTCTGAGAGTGTGATGGATGCTCCTGCTTACTTGAAATAAGATTATGGATATTTGGATCCAATGTTGTTACTGTAAGACATTTATTTCAAGCTGAGATCGGTACCGTGTTTTGACAGATGAAAAGGCCTTTTCCCATAAATAAGTTGTGGAGAATTAAATTAGAATTTTCATCGCCTGTTCAGTAAGAAAAGGGTATTCACTTTTTATGGAAAGCCAAAACTGAGATCTTGATAAGGATGAATGAAATTTAAATTTGAGAGTTTCATCGGACGATAGGTCGATGAGGCTTTCTTTTAGAGGCATGCTTAAATTATTATCCTGAATTTTCTCTGCAAACGGATCTATTATCCACATATTACCATGTCTGGAATCTTCATTTTTTGGGTAATAACGAGCAAAGGATTCTGTAAGTGATTATTCCAAAGTGCTTTTTAACTAAACTTTACTACTTGCCGGTGTTGTTAACATCATTTTCCTTCATGTACGTTCCACATTTTTATCTGGGAAACAGCGAAAATTTCTCGTGGACCACCACTTTACCGACCTCTGCTTTAATTTATAAAAAAAGGAGTACACAATTTAATTTTAGCTCACGTGCAAATTGATCTCTCTTATTCAAGACTTAAGTATGAGAGAAAAAATAGTCGAGAACTGAACGATAAGAACACAAGAAATGTCCATTACTTCAAAAGAAAAAAATAATAAGCGAAGAAATGACGATAAACCCTTGAAGAAAAATATATAATCTTAAAAACACCTTTAATTGTCGATAATTAATTTCGACAGACAGGTCAGATACAGGTTTTTGTCATAAAACAGACAACCGTTTATCTCTTATATTATTGATTAATGATCATTATGTTGAAACATGTGAAATAGCACGTGATTTCATTCCTTGGAAGTTCTTTTTATAATCTTAATGTATCATGCTAAGCTATCAATAACGTTGACTTCTACATCGACACGTTTTATTTATTTATTTTTTTGTCAGTCATAAATTTGGTGAGTTGGTTCTCTGTTGCACTGTTCATAAAAGAAGGAATAATTAATTCTATTTTAAAGATTACTTGAAAAAAATAATTAGTTTAATGTGTGTGTGTGTGTGAATAAATATAAAAACTCCCTGTTGGTCAAAGAGCAGGGGGATTTTCTTTTTACTTCCTTTATCGATTAATATAATCGAAATGCTTGAAATCGATACATATCATTACGTTTCAGTTACGTTAATAATCAAAAATACTAGAGATAGAAAAAAAGGCATTTTTAACCGTGAATGTTATAAATACGTTAATGTTAAGTGAACTAACGAATAATTATTTTTCAAATTTCCAGCATTTTTCTTTCTAAATAAAGACAGAACATAATTTTTTAACCAAAAAACTCATCCAAAATATATATATATATATATATATATGTTGTTTTTTTTTAAAAAAAGGTTCTATAGATATACATTTATAAACAAAAATCAACCTACTTATATACTTGAAATACAAAATATGTAAGATAAGGTCATCTTACCAAAATCAATCAAATCCCCCCTCTACAAGTAAATGATATTAAATAAGTTAAACATAATTAATGAAACATTTTTAAAAAAATATAGAACAAAAAAAGAAAAGAAAACACGATGAAGACCTAATCATCAAACGAAAAAGTAATCCTTTATTAAATTTTAATTTTAAAATAATTGAAAAACCGTCAATATTTTTAGAAATAAATGATATCTTCTATCAAAAAAATAGAGAATATATTTTTTGCATTTCATCATATGTAACGTTGGGAAACCTAAATCTCATTATTCGAATAAGAAAAATTTCAATTGGAAAAATAATCAGCGAAAATAAATCGTTAAATTCCATCACACATCCAATATGAATTTCCTAACAGTTTTTGTTGTTGTTGTTGTTGTTGAAAATTCGACTTATGTAGATGTATAAAAATGTATGTATAGAAATTAAAATTATTTCTTAAACGACGCTAAGAGAGCGATTTTTTACCCCTAAAAAGAATAAATTTACGCACAAAGATAAATAAGGGCGAAGAGTGGGAAGGGAATACCTTAACAGAAACTTGTTTTGTTTATAGAAAAGAAGAGACTAAATAATGTATATTTCTTAGGAAATCAGATAAGGAGAAAACTATTCATACACATAAAACTCAATTTTCTTCGAAAACTAAGCAATTTTTCAAACTATGAGATTTTACAATTCTTTTAATGTTTACAATTCGATCTGAATACACTGCGTTTCAAATTATTTAACAAGTTGGGCGCGATTTCAGAATCACCAAGTTATAAAATATTTCCCTTAAAAAAAATCATCCGTTGAAAAGTTTACTCTGCGAAAAAGATCTTTTTAAATGACATATTAAATTAAAAATCCTTTGAAAAAGTACAAAGTACCTCTTAGGGAAAAAAATTCGACGCTGTCTGTGTAGAATTTTTAAACCAAATTTTCATGTAAATTAAAATTTTCTTTTCCACATACATATGGATTTTAAATATAATTAAGAGATTGAAAAAGGAAAAAATAAAAAATTACATATCAGTACATGCATGGATCTTCAAAACACAACAGAAATATTTTAATTTCTTTAAAATTGCAACATAACTGTATATTTACTGAAAATATCGACAATACCCCCGCAAAAAAATAGAAGGATTCAAATAAAGAACGATATCACAACGGCATCTAATTAATAACATATATTACAAAAATTTAAAAATTGTAATTATCAGGCCATAACAGCATTAAAAAAAAATGTGATTTTCCAGCATGCACGTGGACATGCATCTAAGAAATTCCAAAACTTTTTTACAGAAACATCACTTACCTTGTAAAGCAAGATATTCGAAATATCCAAAAGGCCTAGGAACAAAATTATCTTTGGCGGCGAATAAATTATTAAGAGCCATCTTTTCTTAATGACTTTGATAATGGGATGGGATAACGATCAAAACTGACAAACCCAAACAACTTTCTTCATAAAGTTTCTTAAAAAAGAAAAAAGTCAGTTTTCCACAAACTACCTAACATAAGTAACCTTAAAAGACTAGAATTTGGTCGGTAACAGACTTTTGTCCATCTTTAGTTACTGCAATCACAGAAGCGCATTGTTAGAGGCACCGTATGAAGAGGAACTACTGTTGTATCAGAGCGTGCAAGATAGACAACAAAACAGTGGATAGGAATTATGAGATTTTGCGGTGGCTACATTTGGCGATTTAGCGCCAAATGTGGTAATCAAATATTTCAATGAAAGGTAGAAATAAACATCCTTTCGGTTCACGTATCCATTGACCGTAAATTGTTTGTTGTTGTTTTAAACTTTTAAATATAAACAACGAAAGGTAAATTAAACAGAATTCGTAAACTTATGGAACAAGTAACAGTATTAAAGAATTTAGAACAAGTATTTTATAATTGTTTGATAATATTCGTATACATATAAGTATCTTAATTAGAGTAAGCCAAAAGATATTTGCCGAATGAAAAAATAGTCAAAACTAAAAAATAAAAATGTCAAAAGAATGTTTATATAAAATACATGTAGTTGAAGCATCAATGATGAATACAATAATATTTTTTTTGATACATAGTTAATGTTAGATGAGAAAAAATAAACGTGCAAAATTGTTTTAAGAATATTAATTCGATAAATAAATTATTAAAATTTAATTTTTAGGCAAAAAATAAAGTTGGATTGACAAACTTTCAAAACATTCTCCTTTTATGAAAAATGATTCGATAATAAGTAATATTTTGCCATACATAGCAAAGACTTCAACAAAGAGCCTGTGAACTATGATTTTTTTTAAAAAAATTATCTTTATTTTCAGAGTTATGATTAATTGGAATAATAACATGAGTTTTTCGTTAAACTTTATCTTCCCTCTTGTATTCAAATAAGAATCCCACACTCCCAAATTATATTTTTCAAAAATTCTAGCAGAGGCCCTAAACAAAAATTTTAGTTAAATATAGGCAAAATATATAATTAAAATATAAGCATTTTTTCAAGAAGGTGAATATTTTGAATATTTGTCATATTTATCATTTTTTACCAAAAAAAATAACCTTTAAATATTTTTTCATTATAATAATATTTTTTTAAAAAAATTTCTATGCTTATTCTTATTCAAATGACACTAAATATCAAAAAAATTATTCATTTTTAAGCTTTTGCAACATTGCGGTTTCGAACATAGTCAGACACCTTAAAAGTACTTTAAAATGTTACCGACAAAAAATTATTATAAAACAATTCTATTCATAAAAATTTTAATAAATTTAAGAATACTTGTGAGAAAATTAACATAAAAATTGTCTAGAGAAATATTTTGTACGCATTAAATCCAAATTATAAATCTTTTTTTCCCCTTATGAAAACTTTGAAGCAAATTGAAGATCATTGACTCTTTCTTAAAACGAGAGAGAGAAAAACTAATGACGCCCTATAAGGCAACACGAGAGCTATTGGCAACGAACCTCACAATTTTGAGCCTCGGTCAGGTGAAGAGTACACCTGAATTGCCCCCTTCTCCAAACTACCACAACAGTCAATTCAGCTCGAAAGATTTAACGTGCATCCGCGCGCTGCCTCTACACAGCGGGTCTTCAGTGACACAGAGGCCAGAAGTTCGTGACCATAACAGGGCTGCGGTAGCCCAATGGTCAAGGTATCGGATCATGGCAAGCATGTCATGAGTTTGAGCCCAGTACAACTAAAGACCCACCGTGTAGGGGAGTGATGCACGTTCGTTACATCCGTCGAAAGCTCAAACATCCTCCCGTTGGAGTGGTGTGGTAGTTAGGAGAGGAGGGTGCCAACTCAGGTGTCGTTCACGTCACTTGATCATGGTTCAAAATTACGAGGTTCGTCGCCAAAACCCCTCGTGTAGCTGAACAGTGCGAAGTTAATATTCACTCACTCACTCGTGACAATTACCACTAGGCTACCGCGGCCCCATGTGTAAAGTCAGAGAAAAAATATCTACTTTTACTCAAAATATTAACACAATAAAAATAAAATACCAAAACAGTAAATTAAATGAGTAAAAAAAATTTATATTATTATGTAACGCTTAAATATATTTAACATGAAAAATATCGGATAAAAAATTAGTTTTTATAAACATGTCTTAGTGAAGATTTTGATGTAGATGTTTAGTGTAACTTCATTAAAAAAATTAAATAGTTATGTTCTTCTTGGAGATAATTATAACTATTACAACCACAAACTATCATGCTTATTATTTAGACTTAGAAAAACAGAAAAAGAGAAACTTTTTTTGAAACTTATATATCAAACCAATGACTAATTGAGAACTAACACTTTGAAAAGATCAGAATTTTCCATTAAAATTTCCCTTCTTTTTATATAATTAGAGCAGATTAAAAATATTTTACTTTTTTTAAAAAAAAAATCTTAAAACATACATCGCCAAAAACAGTTCACGGAAAATATTTTATCTAGCACTAACTATTTTCCAAAAATTCCAAATAAAACAGGAAGTCAGAGAACAAAAAAAAAGCCTCTCAGACAATCAAGAACGATGGAAAACATAACAAATATTTCCACGAAGTAATCAATTACTTTCGAACTTTTAAAAGAACAAACACATAAACAAAAAGGAAATTACGATACAAATCGTTTCATATGCGAAATCATCAGTCGGAATTTAAAATAAACGGTGCAATAACCCACGAGCCACATATCAGGAGAATTTGACAAACCACATTAAAGAACACACAGTAAAAAAAAATTACTTTAAATAGTAAGTTAAAAAAACACACAATCACGAAATGAGCGAGCAGCACTATTTCCAAGCGATACCCCAAGCGAAACTGTTTCAACAACGAAAACAATCCATCAATGACTGGAAGGAAAACAACACTTGTTAAACTGGAGTGTTTTGTAGAATTCCCAGATTCTTGGAAATGAATTACCCGTAGCGAAATAAATGAAGTTAACAGAAGAAAAAAAAACAATTACAAGATATATCAGGTCAACATTAAAGAAGAAAGGACACTGAATGGCCCATTACACAACCAACGGAAGATCCGTGAACATAAAAAGACAGTCCTAACAGTAGCAGGACTACTTTTTGTAGACTTGAATCACCAAACAGAGAGGGAGGGGGGGATTAATGAAGATTCGCACTCAAATAAATGGCATTTGCTCTAGTATCAAAATTTGGTATCCGAAACTTGTTGCTGATCAACTACAAAGTAGGTTTTGATTTCATTTCAAATCCTGTTAGAAGCCTAGTTCTTCAGGGCCAATTTTTATGCATCAAAACATCGAAAATACGTACTAAAGAAAACAAATTGAAATCATTGTAGGAAAAATTATCAAGTAATAATAAAAATTATAAATTTTTAATTTACATCCTGTTTGGGAGAATAATTTTTGAGATATCTTTTTACCAAATTTTGAGAAACAGAGAGAGTTACGTAGATATCAAGGCAAAAAGTAGTCAAAAACTAACTATTGATGTTTCTTATCCTTGAACGATCTGACATGTTGCTGACCACCAAAAAATCTATAATAAGGGGATCGGATCTTAAGTCCCCCTTAAAAAGTCCAATGAAACCCAGAACGTGTGATCCGGTGAAGCTGGGTGGTCACAGTACTTTTTACAAGTGGGGTGGATTTTTCTGCCACTATTAAAAAAAAGACATTTAAGGTGGCTACTTGTTAGTCTAACCAGAGCAGTCTAGGAGCCACGGTCGCATTTGATTTCCAGCAGAGAGCCAGCCAGAAGATGTTCATGTGTACCATTGGTGCGTCGGTGGAATACGCCATATTAAATAGAGTTTAGATCTTTCATTTTAGTATAGTTCTTGATAAGTAAGCGAAGAGCCAGTGGCCGTTTCATTCCCATGACCCTCTACGGCCAGTCTATCAGCAACCTTATTATCATTACTGTTAGCATGTGATAGGATCCATTGTGAAGGTGGACGTTGTGATGACCCCCTGGGTCACACCTTGAACACCAAGATTAATTTGAGGCAAAGAACCACCAAGAGCCATTTTAAATAATATTATTTATTTGTTATAATTTCCTCAAAAATCTCTGATAACATATAATACAAGAATGTTACGTCGCTTAAAGGGATTTGCCTTTATATTAAATTAAATTACTAAGAATAAAATTAATTAATAATCTAGCTCAAACTCAAGTAAGGTTTACCGAAATAGGAGATCCGAGAAACACGCGTATTCGAATTCTTAACTGTCATTAACTTTAACTAAGTAGCTCAAACTGACGCTTACTTTAAGCGTACGTGAATTATATTTACCGCTGGCTTATATCAGCTTTTTGGTACGTCTAGCAGTACGACGTCTTCACGAATCTAATCTCTTTGAATCTTCTAGTTTTGCTTTTAACGTTACTGGCTCAATAGCCTACCATCATCTATCTCTCTTGCTATCTCGCAACTCTCGACTTAAATACCTTATCTAATTTAAATAGCTCATACCTCTTTTTGGAGTTGATTGGAAATAAACGCGAATTTATATTCCCCAGAAAGACGTCTAAGAAGATTAGTGGAAAGGTTCCGTACAGATTCGTCACAACGTCATATGTCTGAAGCCGCATTCACACCAAGGCAGCCAGCGTGGAGAGTTTAGCCAATCAGGGACTTCATCTCGGACTAATGAAGTCTCTGATTGGCTAGACGCTCAACGCTCGACACTGGCAGCTTTGGTGTGAATGCGGCTTGAGAGATCTTCTACAGTTTGAGCAGAATAGATATGCTGGTTTCATCGTTTGCGGAGGACCCGCCACTAAGATGTTGTAATGCACTGCAGCAGTGTGTAATAAAAACCATAGTTCCACAAAATCACAATCATAAGACATGATAGCATCAAGCCCTACATTAACTCGCTCCTGAAGAAAGAGCGGGGTTGGATTGCTTTACTGTAGTCTCAAGGTGGGGAGTCCTAATAAAAATACCACTGCCAGTACGATCTTCTACACGACTACCGTCCGTATAGACCTGCACTGCATCTTTAGGAATAAACCTACAAACAATATAAATAAATTTTGATATTCTTTTAAATCATGTTATTAATGCCTGAGTAAACAACTATTTCGGCACGTTGGCGCCACAGCTTATAGTACAAGTACTATCACATGGAAAATATATAAATTGTTAAAGAGTTTAACATCTGGCAACGCATAATGTTTGCTGCAGTAATGTTTTGCCTCAACTTTAATGCTATTTGTTAAGAGTTCAGTTTGTTCAAAAGGCTTTATGAAGGGAAGTCGTATTAATAAAACGAATGGATTTTTAGCTAAAAAATGATTTAGATCCTAAATTAACTTCGTTACAGTCCGCTTAATAAATAATCAAAACACCTGTTTAGATCCTAATGATAGGGACAAATTCTTAAACTTCAAATATCAAAGATCAGAATGTATTGAAATAAAATAACTAAAAAAAAAATGTTATAAACATCTACAATATTTTTTTTTAAAAATGGCCTTTGTGAGTATGTGAATGTTGATGGCACACTGTAAAGCAACACGAGATTTTGGAGATTTGAATCTTGGTCAAGTGACAGAACGACATCTGATCTGGCAATCCCTCTCAAAGCTACCACACCACGTCAACAGGAGGACTTAATCTCGAGAGAATTAGCGTTCATCAGACCCTCTACAAGGCAAGTTTTGAGTAGCTCTAGGGTCGAGCTCATGACTCACCAGCCACAAGTTCGTGATAATAACTACTAGGCTAATACGACCACACGGTTTCTGTAATTATTAGCAGTTACATATATCAGTAGACTCAAGTTTTATTTTATTTTTCGGAATCTTAAGCACTTCAAGAAATTTTTCTTTAATTATTAATTCTTAATTTTGGACGATAACCTTTCGTCATACAGCATATAACAGTTGTAAACAAGTTTTTTTAGTAAAAAAAAATATATATATTGCAACAAAAAATAATTTTATCAAAAATAGTCGTAACAAATTCTTCAAGAGCGAGAAAAGGAAAACGCATTGAAAATATTTCAAAACGAGGTAAAATTTGACACAAAATACAAATGTACGTTTTAAAAAGATCACGCGCGATAGCAAATTCACTCAATGTAAGAGTATCATTCGCAAGTACTGAATTTTAAAAAGCCCAAATCCTTTGCAAAAACGCTTTCATAAAAGTTAGGGAAATAATGAAATGGTTCAGTTATAAAAAATTAGTTGTTATGGTATAGTAAATACCAAAACAATCACAGCAGAAATTTTAAATTCAAATGGTATGCGGATGAATAATCTTCCTTGAAAGACGCCTCCAATTAACATATTTAAAGGCTGAATAAACAGGAAATTTAGCTAAAATTATCTTTAATGCTTTAACACTGTCTGCTTGTATCTTAGTTTTTAAATGACGTCATTAAGGGAAACCTATGAAATAAAATTGTTAGTATAAAAAAAGAAGCCAAAAGGCAACCCATACTTTTGAAGCATAATAATGTAGGAGTCCATAAATTACTGGGTGTGTTAATTACTTCGAATTATATACTCAATACAATATTTTTTTTTCTTTTCTTTTTCCCTCAATGGGAAAGCATTTTAGCAACTTAGCCTTTGCAGACACGGTTAAGTCACCAAACATGAAAGCCATTTCATGGTGGCACCATCTAGTGGAGGGCTTGTTACCAAATTTGGATTCTTGAATTTATTTACATTCCAGCTCTCGTCGGATGCTAAATGTTGCCATGATTAAATTTTGCCGAGAGTACAAGAGCCAAAATGATATTCAAGGAATTTTTTATGTGCCATATAATCAGATGACATGCGTGCCTACGATTTTCGCATCCAGAAGATCTTTCCACTCCAGCCGAGGTCGAACCCGCAACCTTAGGCTTACGAAGCATGCACGCTATCAATATAATGTAATATAAAAATTCATAAAACATGATTATAACATGTTGAGGATGTTAAATTATTGAAAAAGGAAATCCCATGGATTAGTAAAAATTCTATGGAACTATTTTTGTATATCTCGCTTATCATCCAGTCCATAGTTTCCCAAAGTAATTACTATGGACCTCTGGGCGCCCTTGTGATTGCTGAGGGGGTCCATGGAAATTAAAATTAATTTGAGGGTGCGCGGACAACGTTAGGGGATCCCTGAAAGGTAAAGATTTAATATAAAGTAAAATACCTACACCTCATTTCTATTATTATGAAAGTTAAGATAAGTTAGTAATAATTTTTAAGATACAAGAAATAATTTAGTAAAAATTAAAAATGTTAGAATAAAAATTTTTTTAATAGATATATAAAGCAAAATAATGAAAAGTGTAGCACGGTGAAAGTCGGGCCGATTGCGAGTGCGATCGTCAAAGTAGGTTTAAAAATTATAGTTTAAAAAAAACTAAAAAAAAACCATTTTACGGTTAATCGAACAATATTGTAACTTGATCTTTTAGTCGCCAAATCTGGAAATGGGATCGAAATTAGTTGCCACATCTGGAAATGGGAAATTGTTAATCCTAAGGATCCTGATCGGGACAATGCAGCAATATTATTAAATTATTGTATTGTCATCGGTCCTGGAGAAGTGGGCAAAATTTCGAATAAATCTGACCTTTTAAAGTGGGTAAGAATTGAGTTCAAAAATTCTATTACATACAAGTGAAGCTTATAAAAGGGTGTTAAAAAGGAACGGAATCTCGCCATTACATGCAATAACTTGTCAAAAATGACAGTATAAAAGAGTCGTACATCGAAGGACCAGTTTAATTTTGTTTTGTGCATGATTCTGATATATGAAGTGAGTGCAACAAATTTTTCTTAGCTTTGAACATAAAGCAGTGTTATTCGTTGTATTGTTACGATGATAGCCCCCCTCCCCATCTTATTGGTTCATCCTTCTCATTGTAAAAAATATGTGCTTCAATATTTTTAACTCCTTTACTGCCGATTAAAAGTTACGCGATCCAGTTCCACCGTTTTTCACATAGGCGCGAGTATGCAGTGTATTGGGGGGAAAGAAAAAGAGAAAGAGAGAGCGCGCACAAATAGGCAAATTTTTCTATGAAATAAGTAAATCATTTGCAAACACTGTCAAGGTCATTTTATTACATTCCAAAGCCTACGGAATAGTTTTACTGATAATCGCCCGAAGAAAAGAATCGTATTTCAGAAGGACGAATATATACGTCCGGTGCACATAATGCATCGGTTGAGCGAGACGGATATATACGGCACATAAGGGTGAAATGTAAAAGTTATAATTTGACTAAATTCTTCTTCATATACAACAATGTTTTGCTTACATCTTATTTTTAAGTCAACATTTGACATTCAGGGTATCAAATTTATAATTTTTACTGTTATGCACTGCAATAGAAGTGTTTCACTCGGAGGTACAGGGTCAAAATTTTGGTATAAAAAGGGTCTACGGACACAATATGTAAGGGAATTTCTAATCCAGACAATAGGACCAGTTTGCTTTCCAACATTTCAAATGTTTTGGAATGTCGTGGGCGTGTAATAATAACAGTGATTTACTCTTTGAAGTTTAGTTTAAAATCAATGCAGGAGAGTTCTACATACATCTTTAATAAGACATGAAAAAAATTCATCTGGAAAAGGAGACGGGACAGGCTAAAGCACTACCTTGAGCAATCCACATTCAGTTAAGAGATTTGGTTGGCATCTGTGTTATAATTGTGATATCTTTCAAGGACAAAATATTGACAATTACTGACGATTGTTGTTGAAGATCAAACTGTATATAAATTTAGGTTTTAAAAAATAGTTGTTAGGTTCATATACCTAACCCGTTCTTTTAATATCTGATATGAAAATGAATCCAGCAGTTTATATAAATTTATTTTTTCCTATAACACAATCATATTTTCTAATAAGAAAAATTAGTATTTTGATCATAAGTTACTGATGCAATTAAATTATTACACACTCATTTTAATTTGTTCAAGACCCTAAGTTATAAATTATTCGTGAGAAGAAAACTATTTGAGCAAGTTTATAACAGTTGCAAGCGAGAAACACGGGATACATCTGTTGAGTTTGTATTATTTTGTAAGAATGCTCTATAGAAGAAATAATTGTAAAAAATGTTGCGCAATTTATTTCCTCTTATTTGCCTAGCAATTTACAATGATGTGGCAAATTTTTCGAATCAAAATTTTTATGGTCCCTAAAATATTTTGTTTACATTTCTTTGAAGAGCAATGCAATTATAAATACCACCAATAGCATTGATATCACTATCTATATTAAATTCGCTAAAAGCTTTCTCAACAAATAACTTTATTTTACAATTATTTTAAACCAAGCTATCCCACTCCTCATACAACATCACACAGATTCACTCTCAAACTTTCTCTCATACCGCTCTTCAGGACCTTTACTTCCGATGAACTTGTGGCACACATAACAGATGGAGCAGACAGTCGAGAGCTAGTTTTGAATAGAAATCTCCTGAGTCCCTTCAAACGAGGTATACTGGAGTGCCATTTCCACAAGCATTCGAAAATCCCGTTCTCCTCTACACTAGTTGATTCAACTAAAAGGATACCGTGGAAGCTACGCTCTTCATACGTAACTACTTGTGCATTGAAAATGGAGAAAGCTTCTTATTGTTTCTTCGAACTTAATCACACTGTACACATGAATCAGGTAATCCCTTTTCAGTCAACTTTGTGTCCGCACGTGAAAGGAGTTCTCTTCCCTTTTTCACACTAGAGGAGCGAAGACAGAAAACGAGTTGACTGGCACAATGTTGCCTCATGTGAAACCCCGACTTTATACATATCTCTTTTTCTCTGTGCAGGATACAATTGTACAACACCGCTGTTGAAACAACGCCGTCTATTTCCTAAAGTATAGGCACCGTTTTGGTTTTCTACGGAACAAAAAAAATGTTTTCTTTCCCTTTCATGTTTCAGTTTAAATGGTTTTTACAAACAGAATTAAAAACATAATTCTGTAAAATGTGTGTTAAAGGTCACTTCCTGTAATTTATTTTGCTGATGTTGTTCTTTTGAGCTTAAATATAAAACCATCCAAACAAACTTTTGTTTTGTTCAATGCAATGGCTGGCAATTTATTTGTGTGTGAACCTGAGTTATATTTTCATTTCATTAGTCCTCACGAACTTATGTTGTTAAAAATGAAAGCACTGGTAAAAATGGCACTGAAGCGTCTTTTAAAAACAAAATTATACCATTACCAGCTCGTTATGTACTCCTGTATTATTCTCTAATTTCAAAAGAATTCCGAATATTTCTTAGAGTAGATATGCACTACTGATTGATAAAGCGAGGTTGCACCTCCTCGTGCAAGTCGACACGAACAGAAGGCGGGAGTAAAGGTATCTAATAATTAGCCTGAGAGAAATTTTCTTTTTCAGTCTGGCTATACAGGGCGTTTTGAACACAGTACAAGTCTTCAGACTCGAAGAGGATAGTTCAAATTCCATGCTTTAAATTCAAACCATAACCCCCTCCCCAGTAGCTAAGGTCACCAATAGCATTATCCTTAGTGGCGACTCGAATATTGAATACACACACTCTCTCTCTAGATCGTAACACAATCTAACACTACAGGTTGAATATACTCGCAATGCAAAAATTGCCTCAGAGGCTAAAACATTCACTCATAAATCACAGGTACTGATATAAACGTTTACGGCCCATACACCAAACAGATACGAAATCTCTCAACAAAAGACTGTCAATCCCGTCAACGTAGTGTTTGAAATGAAGCTTGATTTAACAGGGATTGTATATCAATTGCAATAATGGGTTGAAAACAACCTTCTATAAAAGAGCACAATAGCACGAGACTTTCCTTTGCGAGGGAAAAATGTTTGGCGATCACCTCTACTGCGAAATGAAACTAGCAATGACAATAAAAGTGTCAAACAATAAGTTCGATGGAAAACACATTTATGGCTCAGTTGTCCAGGGTACATCAGGGCGAGTCTGCAGACCGGCTGATAGGTAGTTCAAGATTGATTGGTTGGTTGGTTGGGCGATTATTTAAGGTCACCGCCCTTCGAAGCAACCCAAGGACGAACGACATTATAATTCTGAATCGCAATCATGTGATGATAAAATCTGAGCTAGTACCTCAATCTATACACTTTGATACCACCCTAAAGAGAGGACTTGGAGCTACGACAGACAACGTGCGTTAGCCCTCTACACGTCAGGTTTTTCCTGGCACTACGACTCGACTTGATAGGTAAAACTTTGACTGTTAGGGAAATAAGCAGTTTTCGTTTACTTAATTCGCGCAGTATTACGAGTAAACGGTAGTCGAAAGTGGCAGTTTTCTCCCGCCGTTCTTCCGAAAATATCACATTTCTCTGGCGATGCAGTACACAGCTCGCTTTACGAGTTTTAAAAATTTCTTAAAGTATATTTGTAGTACATAAATAACAGTTTTTACGTACTTTAAAATAATTAATAAATGATAATTATTAAATAGTAGATTATAAATGATTATAATCAATTATATAAATAATAATAGTTAATTATAAATATAAGACAAATATTAAATTGAAAGGACAAAATAAATACGTCTTGAATCGTCTTCTGAGCTTAATATACTGTGAACAAGATCTTCAACAGACTCGAAGCTTGATAAACTTTCTGCATCATAATCATCATCATAATTATCTAGCTTTCGCTTTTGAGCCATTTTACTTTACAAACACCCTAAAAAACACACCAAAATACGCATAAAAAGAACAAGGTAAAAAAAAAATCCCCCCATCATTATGAAAAGAAATTCATGGAACACGTACTGCCATCTGTAGACAATAAAAATAACAAAATTTCGCGAGTAGGATACGTTTGTAACATAATCAATGCAGAATAATAATGGCGAACGAGCTCGGCTCGTCAGCGCGCGTTGAGGAAAAATTTCACTACACGAGTAGTGCTCGTTTCTAACCATTTTGGTCGATATCTTGCTCCTGAGCGGAACTCGTTTGCGCGCATTATGAAGCACGATTCGATTGCAAGCTGAACTCGTTCATAACTATCAAAGGGTTAAAATCAAAAACCCAAATCAAGGCCAGCAGCTTATCCTTAGCTTTATTGCAATAAAAGTATTGACAGACACAGGAAGGTCTAAAAATTCTTTGAAAAATAAATAAATATTAAGTGAAGGAATTGAAAGTATTAAGTTCGCCATTTTTATTTTTAAAAAATATCCGAACATGTTCTGACGAATAAATTTTAAGTGTTCATAAAACAATCAAGAGTACCATATATAGCCCATATAGCCAGAACTAGCCAAAACGGGTACCATTTAAAAACATTGTGTTCGAACATACCAGGGAACGATTTCCACTGTCGGCGGCATTAACCGACAGCTTTTGAATTGACGAAACTGGACGACGGTAAAATACCTAAATGCCAAGACATGACAACAGAAAACTGAAAATCTGATCCACAAAAATCTAGAACCAAAATTAGTACCTTACGAATTTTTATTTCGGGAGTAATGGAACTTGCATTTAATAAACTTTTCCTAAATGAGAATTTAACTATCAATAATTTGTGTTACTTAATTTCCTTTGAATCTGATAATGCAATAATTTTTCACGAATACTAATAACCATATCGATATATTAAAAAAAAGATTTAATAATATTAAATAATTTAAGATCATGGCTAACGCACAAATTCTTTGAAATAATCTTCTAGGTTAAATGGAGCTATGAATATATTTTATTTTTTAATGTGGAATATCCGGGAGTATATTATAAGAAAAATATATAAACATTAATCAATGCATTTATGACCTAACAAAGAGAATTTTAAAATAAAAATTCATTTGAATCTGGATAAGCCAAACGATCATCAGTGGAAAAATTTTACAATTTCTAATAAACAAAACAATTTATCCGAAGAAAAAAGAAAAGAAACTTAAAATGAGACCACACACACCAACAAGAAACCTCAATTAAATTTTTAAAACACGTAATAATCAAAACCGTTCTTTACATTCATTAACTTATAAATTCCTGCTTTGTGAATATTTTTTTTTTTTAAGAATCGTCGGCATTCAGAAAATAATAGGTTTGGTTTAAGAAATTAGAATGCATTTATGTTTGAATTTCTTTTCTTCTCCTTTGATCATTACCATGTTGAAAATGGTGTTATTTCAGCTGTTTTTCTTCACTCCGTCCAGAATAAAACAATTATGCCTAGACTGTAATTTAGACACAACTTTCTACTACGAAAAAAGTACCAGAAAACAATATACCACACCTATTTCGCCCTTTTTTTCAGATCTTTTTAAAAATATATGACTTTTCCTTTGGCGGTATTTTTTTCCGTTTTTTTCTTTTTCAATAAAAACAAACCATAAATACGTCTCACTATTTTTCTAAGCTGAAATCGAAGTGGGAAAAATAGCAACCAGCACTATCAATTACGTATTTATTTCATTTTTCATTACATAATCCAGCGTGTTATTGACTTTTGAGGTTAATGCTATGAAAAATATGGAAGGAGAAAAAACGCCTTGAAAGACTACATATTTCAACATTCTTTTACAATACGGCGGTCTTGAGAAAAAGAGAAGAGTGATTCCTATTTGAATTCAATCTATTTTTCTAATTAATTTTAACCTGCTATGTTCTTTTGAAATTTAATATAATTGGACGTTTTAGGCAATGTATTTCTGCCCGACTTCACTAACCCAATAAGTTTCTCTATTTTGAACCATTCCAATGACGAAGTCGACACCTGAGTAGGTATCCATCCCACTATCCATGTACACAACAAACCAATGTGGGCGAATCCTAACTTATTTAAAATGTCCCTGCTACATCAGAATCTTTATTACAAGATCATAACCATTGGGTAAGAATTCGTTACTCAACCGACCTATCAGGCTAACACAACCCCAGTTTCATATTAATGATACATTATTTGGTATCCAAAATAAATATTGGATCAGGATTGAAATAATAATTAGAGCCTTAATCAATTATATTTTTTAATCACGTAGATGTCGTTGAAAGGGGCCGTGGGTAGCCTAGTGGTTAGAGCATCAGACTCCAAATCGGAAGGCCTGGATTCGATGCCACCAAATACCCTCCGAGTACACACGGAGTACGTGCTCGTTAAATCAGTGGGTCCGAAGTCTTGTGGGCTGAGTCACGAGTGCAAGGGACTGGAGAATATTTCCCTCCCCTTCAGTTCCATGCAGAAATTGTGGAGGTGGAGATAGGTGGTGTCGCCATCTATCGTCCTTTCGGGGAATTTCACTGAGCTAAAACGTACTGTCACCTATATGGTCCTCAAGACCAACGACAGGCGTACTTCTAGCCCCTTGCCACGATGAATTTCGTGGGCCTCGATCTGACTACGTCAGATGATTGATTGAACATTAACGTCGCACTGTTCAGCTACACGAGGGCTTTTGGCGACGGACCACGTAATTTTGAACCATGGTCAAGTGACGTGGACGCTGACTAGGTCAGACAGGTGGCATTAGAAACAACGACAACAAAATACAATCCGGACTACGTAATTCCTGTTATTCAAGTAAGTTTGTCTTTCTCTCATCTGGCAATGAATTTTACTTTCATGTTGTAGAAGATGCTGAACTTTTATCGGTCGGCTCTTAATCGTTATTTATTCCAAGTGACATGATTAGAAAAGAGGGGGGGGGGTAATAATAGCGATGAACAATTGAATAACTACGCGACATATAACACTTGGAACTTTGACACAGAGTTATGTGGTCGGCGCTCTGTTACCAAAAATTTATTAATAAAAAGTCATAGACCTGATCTAGCCCAGCTGATATCTAGGAACGTGCAACAACAACATATCCATAAATAACTTTGCGGCGTATAACATTTATTTACAACAACAGAACTGGGTGATGGATATGTCCAAGCAAGTACAAGGGACATAATTCAATTTCTGTGCAAAGAAGGTGCAACGATAAGCTAAGTTTGTTGTCAAATGCAAGCCATGTATGATGAAGTGTGTTTCGAACAGAAAAGTGATTTTGTATCATTACAACACAATGCCGCACACTGTAATACCAGTCACTCTATATATTTTTCACAGGAAGATGTTGAATCATCCACCTTAAAATCCAGGTCTATTGCCTTACAGTTACCGTATGTTTGGTCTTTTAAAGAAAGCTCTGAAAGGTCAGCGTTTCCCGTGATCAACCGATGCATGATGCGGTGGGAAAAACAGTTGCATCCTTCGTCCTTCTTCACAGAAGGAATAGAAAATTTGTACCCCGTTGGGGCAATTGCCTGAACAATATGGATGATTACCTGCAGGATCTTCCAAAGTTTCGTAACTATACTACTCGGCGAACCTGTATTTTTGAAATACTAATCTACATTTTATTTGAACGATCCTTACCCAAAATTAGCACAACAGTCTATCTCTTCCATGCAAAGGTCACCAAACGCGCTAAAGAAATAAAGAGTGTTTTTTTTTCCAGGTATAGAAGTTTAAGTTGGAATTACTTTCCAAGATGGCGACCAATTTAACAGCTGTCAAGTCATTTATTCTCAGTTTGGTTTGGCAATTCATCAAAACGATCATCAAGCAAGGCGTACATTCGTCGAATGGGCCCAAAACGTGATTGCCGTTGTTCCCGATTTTCATAAGCGAATTTTGTTTAGTGATGAAGCGCACTTCTGGTTGAATGGCTACGTCAACAAACAAAACTGCCGCATTTGGAGTGAAGCTAATCTACAAGTGTATGTCGAAACACCGTTACATCCAGAAAAACTGACTGTTTGGTGCGCTTTATGGGCTGGTGGAATCCTTCTTCAAAAACGATGAAGGCCACAACGTTACAGTCAATGGTGATCGGTATAGAGCCATGATTACTAACTTTTTCATTCCTGAATTGAGCAATCATGATGTCCGGGAGCTGTGGTTCCAACAAGACGGCGCAACATGTCACATAGCTCGTGCCACAATCGATTTATTGAAAGACACGTTTGGTGACCACCTCAATTCACGTTTTGGACCTGTGAATTGGCCTCCAAGATCTTGTGATTTAACACCGCTAGACTATTTTCTGTGGGGCTATGTACAGTCATTGGTCTATGCGGATAAGCCACAAACGCTTGACCATTTGCAAGACAACATTCGCCGTGTTATTGCCGATATACGGCCACAAATGTTGGAAAAAGTCATCGAAAATTGGACGTCCAGATTGGACTACATCCGAGCCAGCCGTGGCAGTCCTATGCCAGAAATCATATTTAAAATGTAATGCCACAAGATTATCTTTCGAATAAAAAAAAATTCATATCAATCGAATAATACATCGTTGTTTTATTGCAATTTAAAGTTCTATAACTCTAAAAAAACACCCTTTACATATTTAAAGGAATTTTTATTGGGAGAAACTGGGAAAACTATACTAACATTTTTCAATATCAAACAGAGTACTACTAATTAACGTCAATTTGAAATGACGAAAATTTACAAGAGAGAGTGTGTGCGTGTGTTACAAACCATAACAAATAAATCCCCCCCCCCCTTCCAAAAAGCCCTGACCATACACGGTAAAATTCGGGGCAAAAAAAGACTTTGGCTCATTTAAAAGGAACATCATAATTTCTAATTATGCAAGAAGGATAAATTAAACGTAAGAACAAGAAGACTAAGTAAGTAATACTCAGTACCAAGAAAAGAGACACATTACACTAATACTCATGCAAAAAGGACACATGAATGTATATCAAATTCATGAAAAAGTGGTACTTAAGGCTCCTTTAGCAGTGACGCCTTTTCTTGAAAACCTGGACCTCTACACTAAAGTAGGCCCCTTTTAAGTAGACATAGCATACGTAATCGAATACTGGTGGAAACGGTAACCTTTAACGAATAAATGTCGGCGATTCACAACCTCTGTAACCTCCAACCAACCTAGGCACAAACCGACTCGATCATTGCCGCTTTCGACTAAATGATGGTGTATGACAGGGATGAGCATTAAGTCAATCGCGATCGAGCGGCGGACCGCGAAGATTTTTTAAGGTGACCGCCTTTACAAGGACCTAAGACACGTATACTAAAAGAAACATTTATGGAAAACCGATGCCAGCCAGACCGGAGAATCGGCTTTTTGCATTCGATGCAATTGTGTTAACTTAAACAAATTATTCGATAAATGTGTTGATTACACATATCATGACGACACGAATCATTAGAACCGCACGATGACGCTTAACACGTTCACTGCCGCTGTAGGAGAAAAAGGCAATCAATGCGATGCCAGCCGTATAAATGAATTTTTTCCCATACCGAAGCTGAATAAATGTGGATGACGAGCTCTTCCCGCGATAGCACGGGATTGGCAATTGAGACATCATCCCACACCCGCACTTTCACGGGATTGAGTTCTCGTTTGATGTCACGTCCCGTGATGACGTGGGACTCGGCAGCTCGATTTCAGATTCATCGGTTCGAGTATATTCTCTGTTTTCTGCATTGAATACGTTCACGCTCTACGGTCTAGTAGTAATCTGGCATATTTTAAAAGAGGGGTTCAATGTCGAAAACAAGTGTTAAGAAAAGAAACATACAATTTTAGTACAGAATAGCCACACCTACGACACTGGGTGGCCGGCAACACATTAAAAAATTTAGAGGTAGCCCGTACCCTGGGAAAGTCCCCCACCACTGGTGTTTGGTGATAAGTCTTGGTATAGATATAGACGACGGAAATGACGTAAAAATGTAGCCTTGACACTGTTGCCAGTTGGTATATCAAACGAAATTCCCAGAATTTCAGAGAACATGTCCAGAAATAGCATTCAACGATTAAACTTATTCGGATCATGATTGTCTAAAGCAGGGGTGTCCAACACGCGGGCTGCATGTGGTCCGCCAGTACGTAAATTGCGGCCCACCGACTCTTTTTTAAATTTTTTTTAAATATCACATTTTTAAAGTTTTTTCATTTTGAAATTTATTTGAGGGAAAATTTATATTATATATATATATATATATATATATATAAATGTATTTGCTTGTTACCTGTTCTTGTTTTAAAATAAATCCTTTTTGGTAATAAAAATGTACTCTGGATTAAAATAGATTTATATTTTATATCAAACAGTTACATTTGATTTTACAATAGAAAATTACTTTTTTAATAAATTTCGAATTACATTATGCACATTTTTTACTATGGATGGCACATGATTCTCTGTGTGTGCGACTTTCATTTCTCCTCCTCCTTTTCTGTTTGGAGTGTCTAAAAAGCAGGAGGCAGTCTCAGAGATGTTTCTTAAAGTTTAAAAAAATATTCAGGATGGCTAAGATAAAGGCCAATGTATACTTAATCGTTTGCGAATGACAGCACAATCAAATTTCAACAATGAGTAACGAAAGATCAATTAAAAAGGACATTATTATATTATCTATGTCTGTATACATGAAAAATAATGAAAACAATAATAACAATTCATTCTGTTTTAAATTTTTACTACAATAAATGGTTTTTTGTTTCCAAATCTGATATAAAGGTACATATTTTTTATGTGCGTCCCGCGAGATTATGTTTTTCCGAAGTGGCCCGCAAGGTCATTTGGGTTGGGCACCCCTGGTCTAAAGGCTGAATCGAGGCCCTGGGCCCGAGCTCAGTCGGCCCAAGCCTCAAAACGTCCTGTCCATAAGAATAGGTTTGAAAACCAATAACATACTCAGATCTAAAACTGTGACATTTATCAAATCCACCTTAGCAAATTATTCGTTCAGTGAAAAAAATTCACCCAGATACAACTCAAAACCATTTTAAAAAGAGCATATAAATATGTCAATACATATTTATATTTTCTTATGAGTCACCCTATAAAGTAACACGAGGGCTATTGACGAAGCACTTCGTAATTCTGAACCTCGGTCAAGTGACGAGGACGACACCCAAGCTGATCCCCACCCCTCCCCTAACACTACCAAAACACGTCAATGGGAAGACATTGAGCCTTGGCATATTTAACATGCATCCGGATCTTTTACAGGGTGGGACTTCAGTGACACCAGGGCTTACAACCATGACACTTCGGTCACGAGTTCGAGACTATAACCACTACGCAACCTCGGCCTTATGAGTTTTATTTCTGAAAAAATTTCAAGTTATTCTCTCTTTAACACATTTTATGGTCATAAATCTTGAACTGGTTTTATTAGATCCTAACTCGTCGAGCAATAGAGTTCTGGACGTGTCATCCAAGAAGTGCAACCTTTAACCCCCATTGCCCAGTTCACTAGAAACATCTTCGATATCCTCTTTCACCCTCAGTGGAGTTATCCTGTATCCCTGTGTTCTAATTATAAAATAATGTATGTTTAACATTACTTGTACGCTTTAAATTATAAAATGTCCTTCAAATTCATTAATTTTAGTACAAAATTATTTTCTTTATAGAAAATACAGCAATTTCTTCGACATTCTTTTTTCTTTGTTTCCTTGCTGTTTTTCTTTCTTTCTTTTTTGATGGGTAAGATATATAAAATAGACATATTAATTTAAAAAAAGGTCTGAATAATTACTTTAACATATAGTGTTTATGAATTTAAAATTTATTCTGTATGGTTCAAAAGGTATATTAAAAGATGAACCTCTATATCATGAATTTTCCATATAACGAACTTTTTCCCGGGATTTTGCGACTTCTTTATATAGAGGTCCAACTGTATATTGGGAGCAGTGGTGCACACAGGAATTTCTCACAAGAAAAGGAGAGGGGGGATTCAGGGTGTAAAGTCCATTATTTTCGTATCATGCTCCAATACGCCGCCCAATATATTCTTCTAAATTTGTCGATTTTCGAGAACAAAAAACAGTGAAAGATTAATTATTGAACAAATAACTAACATTAACTAATAAAATTAATTATTAATGACAAATACTGAATTAAAAAAAAATTTTACGTACTATATACATAGGAACAGAATCAATCCGGAAAAAAATCAAGGACTCTGGGGTGGTCCGGATTTGTGACCCCCCTGTATGCGCCACTGATTGGGATAAATACGAAAAGAATTTAAATCACAAAAAAAGGTAATCATTCCCAAAGCTACACCTGATGACTCAGAGGTCGCGGGTTCCTTACCCTTAAGTAAAGCAATAAAAAGAAAATTGTGCATGCCAAAATCGAAATTCAAAACAACTGATCACAAGAGAGGAAGAAAAAAAAACCCCAACTGGCGACAACTCGACTTCTTCCAACAACCCTCAACAGAAAACATCGCCAAAAACCGCCGGCACGAGATGTCGCCGAAAACGAGCAATCAATGGACTTACTTTAATGAAGCCGCTGCTTTGACGGAGTGAAAGAGAAGAGGAGAGGAGAGAGAGGAGGAGGTGGCGAGCGTGCGTGAAGTCGAGCGGTGACAGTGGAAGGTGCGCGCGCAGTGGTTCGAAAACGGCAGCACTCACGCGCGAAGAAGCAGGTGTGCAGTTTCCCATTCCCGAAAACGAGTTCTCTCTTTTCTGCGAGCATCGGTTATCGTAGCCAGTGGAAGAAACGGAGGTTATCAGCGAAAAAATAAGAAAAAGAAAGACGATCAGTGCTTGTGGTTGAGATCAGGGGGTCGTGGCTTTGGTAGGGGTTGTGTTTCTCACACTTTTTTTTCACTTATTAAAGGAAAAAACAACTTGATTTTTTTTTTCTTTGCCCACACGCGTTGAGTCAGTGTAAACTATTTGCGTTAATGTTAGAGAAAATGATAAAAGTCGTGCAGTATTTGCAGAACAATAATAAATTTAGTTGAACTGTTTAGAAGAGATTTAAAAGGATCTGGGGGAGGGGGGTGAAAACAGATATATTGACACACAATATATTAGAAATTGAACAAAAAGTTCAAATCTTGAAATGTAATTCCCCCCAAATGGGGCTGCGGATTGGTAATTACAATTGCAGAACTGGTACATTCCCCGGGAGCTGGTATGACTTTCTAGCGTGGCACAATATAAGTCAGGGATAACGAACCAATGGGACGCGTGCCACTGATGGCAAGCGACATAATATTTTGGGCCCTCAACCGTTCAAAACAACAAAATTCACTATGAAGTATTATGAACAAATTCGAGTGATCGGTCGCGAGGTAGAAAGGATTTGATTCCAGACACATTTAACTATTTGAAGAAGCTGGCTTATGCCATTTTAACCATATTTTCATCTACCTATGCTTGTGAGTCATTATTTTCGGAGATGAATAACATTAAAGACTCGCTTGAAACCTTTTGGCAGGATGACTCCAATTCAGCATGCATTCTTCTAAAAGTAACATCTTACAATCCTAATATAATCTATTTGTCATTTAATTTGCAACAACAGAAGTCACATTCACGTTACTTAAACATTTACTACTATACAGTGCAAAATGTATTTTTTCGTAGTAAATAATGAGTTTTGAGTTTCATTAGTTAGTCATTGAGTTTTATTATTTTCATAATTTTCAAAAGTCAAAATTATTTGAAGGCACGTCTATGCCTCATTTAGGGATTTCTTTAGGGAAAATAGCACGTTGATCCATAAAGGTTCGCCACTCCTGATATAGGTGAATACCAGTAGCGCACACGGAATTTTTCAAAATCGAAAGTTCACCATTCTTGTATCCTGCTCCTTTTGATTTTGTCGATTTTCGGGGACAAAACACAGTAAAAAACTAATTATTAAATAAATAATTAGCATTAATTAATAAAATTAATCATTAATAACAAATACTTAATTAAATTTTACGTACTACATACTGAGAATTATCGTCAATCGGAAAAAAATCAAGGGCTTTGGGGGACCCAGAACCCCCCTTTCGTGCGCTACTGGTGAATACCAATTGCCACAATGTCATTTTTATGCCCAGTTTCCTACCCAAAGAGCGGCACCTGAGTTCGAACGATGCGAAATTGCACTGGAGATTTAATTTTGTCGAAAACACCCAAGTCAAACAGGCATTCTAGGGATTTTTAACATGCCGCATAATAATACGACATGGAAGCTGAGATTGTTTTCACCATGAAAATCCACCGTCTAGAGCTGGGGTCAAACCCGCAAACTTGTGCTTACAAGGCCAGCATCTAAGCAACTACGCCACCCAGCCGGCCAAAAGAAAATCCCTTTCAAAAGTCAAAGCTTAGTCACTTTATCAGATAATCGATCGATTGTGTGAGTAAATTTTTTAGACGTCGCACTATAACCTAACATGAGGGGTATTGGCGGCGGACTTCGTGATTTTGATCACGGTCAAGTGACGAAGACAACACCTTAGTTGAGGCACCTCCCCTTTCCAAATTCCACCATACTTCCACAGGCAACGGAAGAACTTGGAGCTTCGACACAACACTCCGCACCAAAGGTTCCCAAACTCTTTTTGTTTCCCCCTTTTGGCAAGGGTCTTTGTTTCATAGACCCTTGCCATGTTTTTCGGTTTTGGGTAGACCAATGCTTACTTAATACTGAATTTTTGCAAACTTATCAACTTAAGTATCTTTTTGACAGCTCGTGTAGAGCTACTTACTTTAAAAAAATTTAAATTTCTAACTGTAATAAAGTATAGAATTCAAAAATTAAGAAACACATATTAATTAAGTGAAAATTTAATTAATACAAAAAATAACTATTACATAAAACCATTTATCAACAAACAAATGTTTATAATGAGAGGGATGAATTTGGTGCTTCAATAACAAATTTTCAACATTCGGCATCAATCTTGTCAGATTTAACCCTATAGACACATCGTCCGAAATTCCCAGTTTTTAGGAGAATACAATCGAAAATAGCATTAACCGTTGAAATTGTTCAAATTAGGATCTTATGAAGGCGGAGTCGAACGAGACGAGATCTCCAATGCGGCCGAGGTCCAATTGACCTTAAGGTATCCGACTAACCTAAAACCATGATTTTTTTTCAAAAATTGACAAATTTTTTTATGACTTTATTTTACAGACCATTTTATTAGCTTATAGCTTAATAGCAATACCAAGTATTTTATTTTCCCTCCACTAGAACAAAAACTACAAGCGTTTTAGAAAAAGCTAACGCCATAACTTTACACAAGATGTCAAACTTTAAAAAGCGTTTTACTCGAAATGTGTTTTTTTTCCGAAAAACTCAAACGGGGACAGCGATTGCTCAAAAAGTTTTGAAAATAATTAGCTGAAATTTTTTGCTTATGTTCTGCATAACAGTAGAAGTGTTTTGATCTTCAGATTTATCAATAACTGTTTTATTTCAAAATTTGCAGTCCTTTATGTGAATATAGTCAATGTTTTTTAAGCAATTTCGTATAATGACTAAGATAAAGTGCTCTAGTTTTTGTAAAAATTAAAATATTTCTTATCGTGAAGATCACTTCAAACAGGAATAACAAAGTAACACATCAAAATTGAAAAATTGAGAATTTGTTCATAAAATCTTTGTAGAGAGCGGGCCCCGTTTATGTAACTTTTCGTACATTTTTACTAGTTTTTTCCCATTTTAATTATAATAATTTTTTTTCTTTTACCAACTTTAGGATTTTTTCCTTAAAATATACTAAATAAATATAAAAATCACAAAAAAATCCCCAAATCTTCTTTTTTCAAAAAAAAAAGTTGTCACAAGTAGTTACCTTAAGACGTAAGTCCCTGCGAAAGACAACATGACATAACGTATTTCTGTTTTTAAAAAAAAGTAGCCAGTGCTTGCATATTCGGGTACTTACTTTGCATAATAGACAGTACCTTCATAAAGTATTTTTCTGAGGTGTGTCCGGATTAGGTAAATTACTGCATACCAGGTTCTCTATTAATCACCACCCTTACTTTCAAAAAAGATGATCCATGAGGGTCAGTACCTTGTCTGTCTCGTAAATTTTGTACAAGCAAAACGAAAAAAACTCTAAATTCATCTAAATGTGTTTGATTCTGTGTCTTGTTAAAGAAGTTTAGAACTTATTTGGTCCTTTAAATGGAAAAAAAGAGTTTTAATTTTATGCAGCAATAGCAGGGATGGAGAACCAATGGCACGCGACCAAATATTTCGGGCACGCCAGCGCTCAAAATGTTTCGCATTTTATTTCAAAGTAACAAAGTTCACTATGAAGTATACGAACAAACACGAGTGATCGGTCGTGGAACGGCTGCAAAGTCGCTATATCCCGAAAAAATGGTTCGCTTTATGGAAAATTCGTTACATAGAGGTTCACCTTTCAATTTTCTTAATAAACCACATAAAACAAATTTTAAATTCATAAACACTATATATTAAAAAAAAGTAATTATTTCACACATTTTTGTAAATCAATATATATTTATTTTATGTATCCTACCTATCAAAAAAAGGAAAGAAAGAAAGAAAAACTGCAAGCAAGATTTCTTGACGCATTTACCCACTTCTTAAAGAATTACATTTTTTTTTTTTTTTTTTTTTTTTTTTGATGTTCAAGCACTTAGGTTTTAACATTTTCGAGCTACAAGAAACTAAGCTAACAGTGCAACTGATTAACACTGCAAATGAACGGATACTAGTTCAGGGACACGAGACAACTCCACTGAAGATGAAAGGGGATATCGAAGATGCTTACAGTGAACTGGACAATTGGGCCAAAGGCTGAACTTCCTGGATAAAACACCCAGAATTCTATTGCTCTCGGCGAGTTAGGCATGTAATAAAACCAGTTCAAGATTTATGTGACCACCATAAAGTGTGTTAAAGGAGAGAATAACTTGAAATGTTCAGAAATACTTTTAAATTAGGGAGCAAAAAATTGAATCACAAGAGAAAAAGCTCGTTATACAGAAAATGCACTTCGCAATTGGGTAGGTTATTTTACGAAGAAAATCGTGAATTATTCTTGGCTACAGGAAAAAGTTCGCTATTCGCAGTATAGAAAATTCACAATATAGAGGTTCGTTTTTTGAAGGTTCGACTGCATATATATATCAGATTTGGACCCACAGCAAACATTTATTGGAATGAAAATTAAAAACAGAATGAATTATCGTAGTTTTCATTATTTTTTATGTATACACATACAGAGAGATAATATAATACTAAAAGCAAAAATATTGCACAAAATAACTGTATTTTGTACAATTGTAATGAATTTCGCGAGGCCCAAAATTATTCAAGGTGGGTCACAAGTGCCCCCGCCGCGAGTTGGCCAGCCCTCGTTTAGAGCATTTTGTTCAAAAAAAAAAAATCTTTAAACCAAAAGACGATTGTTAGAAGAAAAACAAATGTGGAAAGACTATTTTCAAATTCAAAAATAAATAATAAATTTTTTTTATCAAAATTCTAATATCAGAAACAATATACATATGAAAAAAAAAATATTACATAGGAAATGAAAAAAACGAAAATAACGTAGCCATTTTTATAACACTTTACCTCACAAAAGAAAAAATAATAAAATTCAATTAAATATTTGGTAGACAAAGATATAAAAAAAACAAACTTAGGCATTCTTAAAATGAAATGGAAAAAATTAAAAGAGGGGGAAAAATTCAATGGAATTCTGCAAAGAATAATCTTTCAGGGGGGAAAGGAAGGGGGGATTTTTTATAAAACCGGTAATCATAAACAAAGATCATGGGACGAGAAATCACAAAACAATTCATGCTAACTTCAGTATATTCGCATCAGTAATGATTCGATTCTTTTTAAAAGATAGTGTCCCTTTTACTCGCATTTAAAATAATTTTGTATTAACAATTACGCGCGCGCGCGTTCACATTTATTCTTTTTTTTTCAGAACAAAATTGATGAAATTCAATATCTTCTTTTTCAAAATATTAATCCATAACAGGTAAGAAGAAAGTAACACTTTTTTAAGTCTACGAAAAGAAGGAAAAAAAAACTATTCGAAATCGCAAGAATTTTGTTCAATGAACTCGCAGCATTCTATAAACATGGAAATCAATTTAAAATAGCAGAAAATTCCAATACACTTAACACCGAATTGAAAACAATAATTTCTAAGATAGATTGACCGAAATTCAAGACACTGTTAATTCAGAGTGTGCTTAAAATAACGAAAAACAAATCGATATGTTCAATTGCTTTTAAAAAACAGTATATCAAGACTTTCTTAAAACACGACGCAAAAAATCTTTCTTTCCGATGAAGTGTTTGATTTTGTTATTCGTTTCTACTTTATTCCATTCTTTAGCCAATAATGTGTCTTTTTTTCAGTACATTTATTCAAAAAGTTCCATGAAACAATAACACTGAGTAAATATAATATCCTGCGATATTTTCTGTGAACAAAAGTTATTTTTTTAAGAAAACGATATTTTTCTCCCTCTGGATTTGTTTTGCGCTGTTTTGAATTATATGTCTCCCATTTTTCTTATACCGACGTTCATGAATATAATAAATATTAATTGAACAAGATTTTGTTTAAAAAAAAAATTTTTGTGTAACTATGCGAAACTATATACTTAAATTCATAATGTAGAGATGTGTGTAAAATTATTTTGTTGACTTTGATTTAAAAAAAATACAAAAAACTGAAATATAAAACTGAACTGAAAAAATATAGTTGACTTTATAATGTTTTCAATTTAAATCTTCCCAGAACAATGCTTTTTGAATAAACATCACAAAAATTGCTGCTGCATTTATAAGTTTTGAATTTCGCACAATTTCATTTAATTTTAATTTTCATGCTTGCATAGTTACTTTTTTAAATTCTAAAAATATTTTTCCGTTATTATTTTATTGCATAATTTTCGAACGATTTCTCGGAACATTACATAAGAATAAAATATGATTCAGTTTCCCCTCGATGACAGTCTATATTCCTTTTCAGGGAACATTTTTAATTATTTTATTCATTAAAAGAATAACAGTAATTGTATGAGAAATTAGGGAGGGGGGTGCTCTTTTGTTTTAAAAAAAGATAATATACATATGTTTTTGTAGTAACGTCGCCTAACCGGTATAGCGGTTAGCGACGCTGACTGCGGTGCCGTAGGGACCAGGCTAGAATCCCGGAGAAGACATGGATGTTTGTAAATGTACAGTGCCTTTGCGGCATGGGAATACTCTAAATAGCCGTCGGGCCGCAAGTCCTCTCGTGTGGTTGGTGGAAGGGGAAAAGAGGTGAGAGGCCCCTGGCCACCCCCAGGGTTTTCTCCTTCTAAATTGGGGTGGAACCGAGCAAAATCGTACTGTCACCTGCATGGTGCTCAAAGCTAAGGCTAACGACAGGCGGTCGCGATGAATTTCGCGGGTCTCGATCTGACTTCGTCAAGCAGGTGGCATTAGTCACAACAACATAATATTTCTATTTTTTACGCCAAAATTTTTTGAGACAACTTCACTGAACGTAAACTGCTCAAATGTCTAATTTGTGTTGAATCCTCTTGAAATTTAGAACAAATTTAAATCCTGCACATTTAAAAATGAAAAAAAAAATGTTCAAAATTTCAATTTTTTAAAGCTTTCAAACTTTTTCCCAACATAAATTTAATTGCTCTTCTTGTACTTAAAATAATATTTCCATAAAATCTCCACTCGAATCAAAAGGTAAAGAACAATATTAGTCTTAGAAGTTAATTCTTAACGGGAGAAAAAGAAAACATTTAAAATTTTGTTGTTTAATTCTTTTCGTTTATTTATTTTTTTAAAAAAATCACTCGAAATGTAGCTACTCTTCCGTTCTGCCGGCGCAAATTTAGCCAAGTTGGCATTCTTCGTCACGACGCATAAAAAAATATTAGTTTTCATCGGTTTTTCATCAATTTTCGACACATTATAAAAAAAGAAGTTACTGATAAGAAAAGAGCATGCCTTGTTTTGTAAATGTGGTGGTGGTGTAAAAAGGTTACCAGCGAAAATATTCCGTTTGGCGTCGGTTGTATTGTTTTTCCGAGTTTATCACTTGCGCAGGCGAAATGGAAAACTACCTAAATGCCTTTTCAACATAATGGTGACGGATCTTGAAATTTTAAACCTTAGTCAAGTGACGAGAACGACACCTAAGGCCCCCGCTCCAAACAACCACACCATGTCAACAGATGAATTTTAAGCCTCCACAGATTTAACGTATTCTAGTCTTTCCATGCGGTTCTTCAGTCACATCAAGTTTCGAGCTCGAAACACGTTAACGCACGCCAGTTCTTCGCGACCATGACCACCAGGCTACCACGGCCACAAAGAGGCAGAATAGGTTGCCTCACGAAGCCTATCTAGGATGAACACTGGATTCTTAGATTCTTGATATTGTTCAGAATAATAACTATTTCATTTTACAGTCAAATTTTATAAAAAAAAAAAAATTACTCAGATACGTCATAATTAAATTAATAATTACAGTTTCATAACAGAGTACTATTTAAAATTGGAATGATTGTTTAATAATTAATTAATTTTACCATGCTAAAATAAAAATCAGCAAGGGTAATTGATGATGGTTTTTATATAGTAAGATTTCGAAATCAAGTTATTTTAAAATCAAGTCGAATACTATTCAATTCGTCTTCTTCCCTCTTCAATCATTTCTGCTACAACGACTCTACAGTCAAGCGATGACTAAACATAAATGTCACGCTTCGCAAGTCGTAAAAAAATAAAACAAATTTAACGAAGTGATCGCGATGTGTATAAAAGGGCAAATTTGATTTTTTCTAAGCTAGATGAAATATTTATTGATACCCATTTCTTCTACGGGTTAAATAAATACGAGAAAAATTACTCACAAGACTTCAAATTATATCGCTGTAGACCTCAGAATTGATCCCCCTCTCTTTTCGGCTGCATATTGACAACTAAGCCTTTGCAGACACGGCAAGCTCCAAATGTGAGAGCCATTTCAAAAGGGCACCATCTAGTGGAGGCCCTCGCAACCAAATTTGGACGCTTGAGTCAAATTTTAATGACATGTGTGCCTACGATTTTCGCATTCAGAAAATATATCGACTGCAGCCGGGATCGATTGATTGAATATTAACATCGCACTGTTCAGCTACACGAGGGCTTTTGGCGACGGACCACGTAATTTTGAACCATGGTCAAGTGACGTGGACGACACCTGAGCTGGCACCCC
The DNA here is from genome assembly GCA_019973935.1 of Trichonephila clavipes. NCBI lineage: Eukaryota > Metazoa > Arthropoda > Arachnida > Araneae > Nephilidae > Trichonephila > Trichonephila clavipes. The sequence continues at coordinate 362,116 of BMAU01018672.1, read as the reverse complement.
CTCTCCTAACTACCACACCAACGGGAGGACGTTTCAGCTCTCGACAGATTTAACGTGCATCGCTGCCCTACACGGCGGGTCTTTAGTGCTACTGGGCTTGAACACGCGACAAGGCAAGCCACTATCCGATACCTATACCACTCGGCTACCGCGGCTGGGATCGAACCCACAACCTTAGGCTTACGAAGCGGGCACGTTACTTCTAAGCCACCACTTTCAGACAAATTCTGGGGTAGAATAGCGTTAGCTATCTCCCTTATTGGGAGAAGCTCTCCATTGTCCCTGGAAAATAAAGTTATCCTTTACAAGCAAATTCTGCGTCCAACAATAACGTATGGGTCCAACGCATTCAAAATAAAATTCTTAGAATCATTACTAACGCACCTTGGTACGTTAGAAATAGTGTCATTCATCACGACTTACACATGGAGCCGATCGATAACTACATCACTAGAACTTCTAGAAATGTTTTTACTTCAATAAAAATTAAGAAAACCCAGTAATTAAAGCACAAACACTTTTCACGTATCCTCACTCTAAACTAAATTTTGCTTACAAAACTACTAAATGGAATCTGCCCTTGAAACCGCCGTAATCACAACAAAAACACTTAATTGCTACACTTCACAACATTCAAATGCATTTGCCTCTCATCAAAACTGGGATCAGTGTTAGAGCTGGCTCCAGCTTCGTTACACCTGCTGTGTCGTCTGTAAATTTCCCTTGCAGACTCCTTTCATTTTCATTCTAGCTGCACAAAAAAAAAAAAAAAAAAAAAAAAAAATGCAGCATTTTCCTTCTCACTGCGTTTTTGGTGCTCCTCGAACGCGTTTTGGAGCTGTTAAGCCCCCCTTCCTGCGCTCTTCCATTCCTCGCCCTCGTGACGTACTCTAGTTTCGTCCTCGTTCGGCCGTTTTCTTCCTCCAGCCTCCCCCTGCGGGGGAGTGATTTCAGATACTGGTCTCTCTTTCATCCTTTTCTCCACGATTTTGGGTATAAGCGATTTATTTCGCTGGCACACGTCTCATCTAATTTTCGTTTCGTCTCAAAGCCACCAAGCTGGCAATATGAGTATATATCTTGATATTATCAATAATTATAGTTTTAAAAAAACAAAAAAAACACGCTTTTATAGTGCGAGTCGAACTAAAAAGTAAAAAAATAATTCTTAATAATGAAGAAAATGATTAACTAGAAAATATTAATGTCATTGGGATAAAAATGTGGGGTGCTCTATATATATATTAATTATAATTTCTTACAAAAGGGTGTTTTTTTAGAGGTATAGAACTTTAAATTGCAATAAAACAACGATGTATTATTCGAGAGATTGACATGAATTTTTTTATTCGAAAGATAATCTTGTGGCATTACATTTTAAATATGATTTCTGGCATAGGACTGCCACGGATGTAGTCCAATCTGGACGTCCAATTTTCGATGACTTTTTCCAACATTTGTGGCCGTATATCGGCAATAACACGGCGAATGTTGTCTTCCAAAGCGTTTGTGGCTTATCCGCATAGACCAATGACTTTACATAGCCCCACAGAAAATAGTCTAGCGGTGTTAAATCACAAGATCTTGGAGGCCAATTCACAGGTCCAAAACGTGAAATTAGGCGGTCACCAAACGTGTCTTTCAATAAATCGATTGTGGCACGAGCTGTGTGACATGTTGTGCCGTCTTGTTGGAACCACAGCTCCTGGACATCATGATTGTTCAATTCAGGAATGAAAAAGTTAGTAATCATGGCTCTATACCGATCACCATTGACTGTAACGTTGTGGCCTTCATCGTTTTTGAAGAAACACGGACAAATGATTCCACCAGCCCATAAAGCGCACCAAACAGTCAGTTTTTCTGGATGTAACGGTGTTTTGACATACACTTGTGGATTAGCTTCACTCCAAATGCGGCAGTTTTGATTGTTGACGTAGCTATTCAACCAGAAGTGCACTTCATCGCTAAACAAAATTCGCTTATGAAAATCGGGAACAACGACAATCTCGTTTTGGGCCCATTCGACGAATCTACGCCTTGCTTGATGATCGTTTTGATGAATTGCCAAACCAAACTGAGAATAAATCACTTGACAGCTGTTAAATCGGTCGCCATCTTGGAAAGTAATTCCAACTTAAGCTTCTATACCTGGAAAAAAAACACTCTGTAGTTCTATTCCGAAATGCTGAGTTAGTGTAAAAATGTAGGACAAAGCACCCCACGCTTTTCACACAATGACAATTTTCTCCTTAATCCTTTTATTCTTATATTAAGAATTACTTTTTTTACTTTTTGGTTCGATTCACTATAAAAAGAGTGTTTTTTTAAACTATAATTTATTTTTCATTTTTTAGTTCGATCTACAATAAAAGCCTGTTTTTTCAGTTTTTAAAACTATGATTTATTCTTTGTTGTGTTTATCCCTGAGTTTGATATTTGGAGCCGGAATAATGTGGCTGCTGGAATTAGTCTTGCTCTTCTATGGATATTAAGGGGTCTGAAGGGTATTTATTCTCTCAAACTTTACGGGGTCTCGGATGAGTCCCATATCGTTACATTTCAAAGATTCCGTCTCTTCAGATACAGGTCTAACTAAAATCGTTATTTTTGTGTGACGATCCTGATCAATACAATGGAACAAAATTTTGAAATTATTGTAATGTCATCGGTCCAGGACAAGTGTTGAAAATTTCGAATGAATCTGACCTTTTAAAGTGGGTAAAAATCGAGTCCAAAGATTCCATTACATACAAGTGAAACTTATAAAAGCGTGTTAAAAAGACATCGGGGTACTTAACGTTGCTACTATGCATTCTTCTATCAATTCACACTCTAGAATTCAAAAATAGTTAACAGATACACATAAAGGATCAAAGTAAATAATAATGGTACTGTACGATTAGTCTAGCATACGCGATAAATCGCCAAATGTAGCTTTCAGCGTCAGATGAAATATTGCCAACAGCAACCAGTTCGAGTTCAAAAGACACCAAAGAAGCAAAGAAATAGATACCTTAAAATTGCTAATTGTATAAGTAGAATTGCACGTAGGACTGCATTATGGGAAGGTATATTAATTATTAAAAACAAAATATACAAAACTCAATTTTCTCAAGATGTGATTATTTTTTTTTAATTCTTACAAAAAAAATGTAATCCTTTTAAACTGATTTTGAACATATTTTGTGATTGTGTGAGCGTATCACATTTTAACACTATTTTTTAAAAGAGATTTTAGAATAAAATTTTTTGAAAAAAATGCAAACAATTTTTAATTTTATATTATTTTATAAGTTTTCCAACTTCACATTATTTAAAGCAAATATATTTTAAAAAAGAAAACAAAATTCAATATAACAGGAATAATATAGATTTGTGATGAAACACAGCACATATACGTTTAAAGACTTGGAAATCATTTAAAAAATACTGTTTTAAAAAACTTTCACACACAAGAATAGAATCTCCTCTTCAGAAAATTTTTTGGAATTTATAGTTTAAATAGTTAAAGAGACTTTTAAGACTAATATGTAGAGTTTTTAAGCCGTGGTAAATGATTGCAACATTCTACATACAAGATCCTCTAGATGTCAACTAAAGGCATAGTAGAGAAATATTCACTTAGTTAAAAATAAACATGCAAATGTTAACTTCTAGCTTTTTCCCAAACAGAGTTTTTTTTATTATTTAAATCATTTATAGAAGCCCTGTGGCCGAGTGGTAGCGTATCGGGCTCTCACGCCACAGGTCGAGGGTTCAACCCTCGGGTTGGGCAAGGTCAACTCGTCCTTTCATCCCTTCAGTGGGTCAATAAATGAGAATCAGGCTTGCTTGGAAACTAAACACTGGGGGTTTAGCGTCAGACTAACCCATAACCGGAACATCTGCTCATGCACCTTAGTGCCCAAGGTCATGGAAATTGAGAAGGGCACAGTGGGCCCTCATGGGCTGTTGCGCCACCGGGTTTAGTTAGATCTGTTATGCAATGAGAAATAAATATGATATAAAAATTTAACACAAATTGTTGTTTTAAAAGTAGTCCTTTCGTGTACTTGTAAATATCTTCGCGAAAATACACTGTTTAAGTATAATTGTGAATTCTTGTTTTTTAATAACACTAATTTGACACATTTAGTAACAACTACTGCAAACCAGAATATCGCATTTGTTTTCTTTCAAAATACATAAAAATTAACACTGATCGCTTTAGATTATTCATTATTTGCCTCATTTGATTAATCAAAATCTCAAGAAGCATTAAATATTTTAACTAGGCCAACCGAAACAATAAATGCATAGAGGAAAAACACACACATTGACCATACAAGTCATGTGTAAATCAAACAATTTCCTCAACCGTCAAACTATAAAGTAAGAGAGAAGATCAATTTTCATAAACAGATTTAAGAAAATCCAAACTGCAAAAAAATGTAAATTGACATTTATCTATATTGTTTTCCAAATCTTAAGATCCAAAAATTCAATGATGCTGCCATCTGTTGCTAAAAAAAATTTTAAAGTAAAACTCCTTTGTGATACAGTGTAGTGGTTTCCAAAACGAGAGGGGAAAAAAGGGAGTAATGAAATGTAATTTTCACATTTCATATATATATATATAATATACATAAATAAGTATTTATATACACGTAAATTAAATGTACACTCTTTCTTTTATTCTAATTTTGATATGAAAACTATTTTTTTGATTGGGAACCTGTTGAATTGGAAATTGGGTGAGACCAAAGGAGGGGAGAATGAAGTGACGTTTAGAATATTAATAAGAGAAAATTGAACCCTTGATATAGTATTTTAAATCTATCAATAATGTTTTTTAAAAGTTCGAATAAAGTATAAATATTTGAAAATTTAAATGAAACACCTTATTGGAAGAATATATACATACACAAACGATTAATTTTCGAAAAGTATTATAATTAATAAAAATCATTATAAAGATATAAATAAGCGAACATTTTCAGAAACGGATCATTACAATTAACATTCTTCATATTTTATAAAAGATAATAAAAAAAAGAAATTCGTAAAAAATCATTAATTTCTTATATAAAATAAATATTTTATGCATTCATTTCTATTTTTTACAAAACTTTTCAGAGTTCAAAAAAAGTTTATAATATAAAACATGTCGCAAAATTATTTTTATTATTCAGAGGGAAGGAACTGTATTTAAATTTATTGCAATTTTGTTCATTGATTTTTTCCAATCCATTTTGACCAATTACATGGGTCGTTCATAACTCTTCAAATGAATTTATCGACAACTTGATTACTAAATTTAAAATAAAACCATATACAGGAGAAGAAACGAATTTACTGAAGTGCACAGACAACTTAATTCAAATTTATTTTGATAAAAAATACAAAACTTATCCACTTACTTGATTCATCTATAAGCAAATGGTCATTTTCACCAGGTTGGAGAGCGGGTACAGAATTTTCTTGCTAAAAAAAATATAAATATTTTTAAACATTTATATACGTTTCGCATTAAGAATTTAAAAACAATTTAAACCAAGACATAAATTTCCTTACAAAATTACTTCACTGAATTAAATCAACAAAAATATATTCTTTAAAAAAACATAATTGATTAATAATATTGTTTAATGAGCTGAGAATTAATTATTTTGGATAATTATATCAGTTAATTATTTCATAAATAAAATAACATGATAAAGTTAGGCTCCCCCCCTTCTCGTATTCTTACAAGAAATCTAAATCGGGTAGTGGCGCCATCTATTAATATTTCTACGAAATATTTCCTTTTATTTTCGGTAATTTGGTAATTATTGTATCGTACTCTAAAATACAGTTAGATGTCTTTTGAAGCACATTTAATAAAATTGATCTATGCCTAATACTTTACTTTAAGAATTTAATTTATCACAGAACTAGAACCTAAGCAAACACAGAATAATATAAATCAAATAAAATAAAATAAAAAAAGAAAAAATTGTGAAATGTGAATAAATATATAAAGTAATGGAATATCCTGCTAATTATTCATTTAAGATGAAGATTAATGTTTTTGCGTTACCCTTTCTCTCTCTAAATACGGCCTTTTTTTTAAAAAAAAAGTAACTGGCAATTTTTTTATTCGCTATTTAAATTAGTTGTAAAAATTCCATTGTAGGAATGTTAAAAAGAAAAAAAAAAAGCATTAAAAGGGAAGTTTCACAGAAAAATTTATAAGTTTCACCTACTTTGCACGAGGGTTGGGTTGGAGCATTAATATTATAAAACGAATCAGTCAGTTTTACAATAAACAACTCAAACACAAACATTTTTGCTTCAATAAAATTAAATTAACTTGTGTTTTTTCCCACTAACACATATCTTTCATTATTATGCAAAATGTTTTGCTTTAGCATTTAAAAAAAATGTTTGCATTGTGTTCCTTTTTTAGACATAGAATGAATTCTGATTATAATAAATTGCATATAAACAAAAAATTTATGACAAGTTATAAATTTGCTTAAAGCGAAATATTACGACAAATCTGTAAAAAAAATTTAATATTATTCATCATCAAAAATTGCATATTAAGCACACTTTTGTCGTCATGAAAAGTAAAAAAAAATTATTTTCTTTTGATATTAGTATTAATTTTCAGCGTAATTTCCTGTAACCTTAGTCTTAAATTTTAGTGTGTGAGTGTATATATATATAACACGCATAATTTTATTGGTCTTCATGTTTTGCTGTGCAGATTTTTTCTTCAATATATTTATATTTTGGTTTTACTATACTTCGCATGTAGATTAATGTGTTCAGGTTTTTTTTTCTTCGTGGTATTAGGTTTTGGAAATTATCCGAAAAATTTAACATTAATTATTTAGAACAGTGATTGCCAAAGTGGTCTATATGGACCCCAGGGGTATATGACGACTTGCAAGGGGTCCACGTCGGCAAAAAAAAATATTTTGGGGTCCATGAGGTGTAAATGGGGATCTAAGATGGTGACTCTCATTAAACCAAATCATGATGTTAATTTTTAAAGAAAATTTAGTCAAAAGGAAACCAGATTTTATCTATTTAATAGATTTATTTACTAAATTTTAATAAGGTAAATGGGATAATAGCCTTTGTTTCTTCATATCCCATAAAACCAGAACTGAACTGAATAAGGTTAATTTGCAGTTACAAGTCGACAGGATAAATTTTATTAAAACAAGGACCATTCCCGCAATTTTGACTTTAAAAAGATATACCTGTTATTTATCACGAATTATGGAATACCGTGAAGAAAATTTTTAATTTTTTTTACTAGTGAGAAGTAGTTTCAGCGTGGTTGTCAATCTCCGAAACAAACAAAAAATAGAGGGGGATAAGGTATGGACACTACTAACCGAGGAGATTTAGGATTAAACATGACACGATTGATTCCAAAAAGTTGAAAAATTGTTATTGAAGCACACCAGATTTACTTCTCTCTTTAAAAGCAATTGTTTGTTGCTTAGTTATTTTATGTTATAATTAAATTTTAATTTAATTAGCATGGGTTTTTTTTTTTAGTTTTAAACACCATACTTCACTAGTTAGAAATTTAAATCGCCTACAGTAAATAGATCTATACCAGCTGACAAAGACATTTAAATTGGTAAAATTGCAAAAATCCAATATTAGGTAAACAGGGGTCTATCATAAACCGAAAAACATGGCAAGGGGTCTATGAGACAAAAAAGTTTGGGAACCTCTGATTTAGAACAATGTTACCAAACAGAATATTTTAAGAAAACGACCTTATTCTTACACAAATTTTTTTCTTTCTTTCAGCTCAGAGATTTAGGCAAATATAGAGGAAAGTTGGTTGGCCTTAAACTTCGTTTAACCTGGTAAGTAAGTGTATATTAACGTCGCAGTGTTCAGCTACTCAAGAACTTTTGGCGATGGACCTCGTAATTTTGAACCCCATGGTCAAGTGACGAAGACGATACTTAAGCTGGCACCCTCCCCCCTCTCCTAACTACCACACCATACCAACAGGAGGACGTTTGATCTCTCGACAGATTTAACATGCATCGCTTCCATACACGGCGAGTCTTCAGCGGTATTGTTTAACCTGGAAATCTTAGCCCTTAAGAATACAATTTTGGTATTATATTATTATGAAAATTTAACTTTGACCTATAATGTCTTGTTATACTCAGAATTTATAGTTTAGCTTTAAGGTATCCGACTACGTTCGGAACAGTGATTTTAAAAAAGCGCATAAATAGATAATGTTTTTGATATTTAGTGTCACTTAGATAAGAATACATATATAAAATTGTTTTAAGGTCATTTTGACAAAGAAAAAATTATTTAAATGCAATATTTTGGCAAAAAAGCAGCTTAGAATAACCTTTTTTCAAAAAGTTCTCCTTTTATAAAAAATGCATCTAAAATAAAAAATTTTTTTGCTTATATAAAGTAAAGACTTCTCTAGAGAGTCTGAATTATTATTTTTTTAAATTCACATTACTTTCAGAGTTACAACCCATTGAAATAATTATCGGCGCTTTTTAAAATTTCTCCCCTCTGTTGTCGTAAAACGTGGATAAACCCACTTCTAAGTTATATATTTCAAAAATACTAGTTGAGCCTCTGTACAAAGGTCTGAGCTATATACAGGCAAAATACACTCAGGCACATTGAAAGTAGCGACCCAAGAAGGAAGATAAGAACAATCGCGAAACTTTGCAAATAAGTACAGCGTAATGTGATATGCAAATGATCCAAGTTTTTTGCCAATACGCATGCTCATACACGCCAAGGTGGCGCTACAATCAGTAAGAGGGTGCTATATAAGACAGCGCAAATTCGAAGACACATAAACGTGACGATTACCCGCCGATTGTACGAATACTTTGGTAAGCGAAACATGCCAGGTAAACGTGCTAGAAGACATTTCTCACAGTTAAGCGAGTTTGAGAGAGGCCTGATCATCGGGATGAAAACTGCAGGCTGGTCGACGCGCCGTGTTGCCGGCCAGGTGGATCGTTCGGAGCGTGCCGTTAGAAATTGTTGGGAGCAGTGGACACGAAAAGGAACCTACGCGCGGAAAACCGGGTCTGGAGCGACCAGGAAGACCACGAGGAGAGAGGATCGAAGGACCATGCGGCAAGCACTTGGGGACCCCACAGTGACTCGTTCAACGATACGAGCAGACGTAGGCGTAGAAATTGTTCCACAAACAATTTCCAGACACCTTGCAGAAGCAAATCTTATATCCAAGCGCCCTTTCCGTGCACTCCCTTTAACACCGGAACATCGGCAACTGCGTCTACAGTGGTGAATCAATGTGGAATGTCACAGAGTGGAAAAAGGTTGTGTTCAGTGATGAATCCCGGTTTGTTTTGGGGACAGATGATAACAGTGTACGGGTGTGGAGGCACCCTGGTGAGCGGTACAATTCCCCCACACTGTTCTACGTCACACTGCCCGCACAGCTGGTGTAATGGTCTGGGGGGGAATAGCCTATGATAGCCGGCCCACTTTAATTGTGATGCGTGGAACCTTAACGGGCTAACGTTACGTTGATGATATTCTTCGAACCCATGTAAGACCTTCCCTAAATGGTCTCCCAGGGGCAATTTTACAGCAAAATAATGCTCGTCCGCATACAGCAAGAGTTGCTCAAGACTTCCTACGACATTTTCAGACTCTTCCATGGCCGGCTCGCTCCCTCGATTTGTCCCCTGTAGAGCACGTGTGGGATCAGCTAAAACGGCAGATGCCATCGTGTCACTCTGTACATGATTTAGAGTTGGCTGTTCAAGATTTGTGGGCCCATCTGCCTCAGGACAACATAAGGTGTCTAATCAACTCAATGCCGGACCGTGTGGCGGCATGTATTCCAGCTGGAAGTGGTCCAACGCGCTATTGAAGTTGCCCAGTATTTGTGTCGTTACACACAAATACTGGGACATACCTGGGACAAACGAATACCTGTATTGGTTTAATTGTCTTGTTTTTGAGATCAAGTGAATCTCTCATCTGTGTTATTATGTGTATGAAATTTCATTTCAATCCGATGCTTTCTTCTTGGGTCGCTATTTTCAATGTTCCTGAGTGTATTATTATAATAGAAGCCTTTTTCACAAAAGAAGAATATTGCGAAAATGGGTCATTCTATGTTCATTTTTTGTCGAAATATTGTACTTAAATAATTTTTTATTGTAATAATATTTTTTAAACAATTTTATATACATTTTCTAATCTAAGTGACACAAAATATCATAAATATTATCCACTTATACGCTTTTGCAAAATCATGGTTCCGAACGTAGTAGGATGCCTTAATTAGATTTATGGCGATTTAGTATATGATTAGTAATCATTATATACTAAACGTATACCGTAATCAAGATGTAAAACAGAAAAAATTAATGTTCTCGCTTATGAATATTTTTTTTTTTTTTATCTAAATAATAGTAAGAAAACTATTACTTAGCCTTCGAATGGTTCCAAACTTCCTTTACTATATATATATATATATATATATATATATATATATATATATATATATATATATCTTCTGTGTGTGTGTTTGTCACTAAACTCCTCCCAAATGGCTGGACCAATTTCGATGAAATTTTTTGTGTGGGTTCAAGTAAATTCGAGAATGGTTTAGATTCACAATTCGGTCCGATATCGCAATTAGTTAAAAAGATATTAATTAAAAACATTAAAAAATAAAAACTCAACATTCACCTGCATTGTTGTAACAACGCTATTGTTATAAACAAGTAATATAAAAAAATTTTAATCAATTCCTACTTACATCAACCAAGAAAAAATTTATTTTAGCTACTTTTTATTAAATAGTTGCAATTAATATAAATATGTATATACATATGACAGAATCACAACATATAAGTGGTAATTAATTAATATTAATTATCATTAAAGTATCGTATTGTCATCCAAAACAATCGTGTATATAAAATTTCCTTTCAACTGAATGCTTTAACACGTGAAAAAAAAAACCTTTTCAAATTTTGACATAAGTCGCCAAAAGGGTCGCTAAGTCGTCAACACGGCTGTATTTGTAATTTTTTAAATAGTTTTAATCAATTAATTTTTATTAATTATAATTAAATTATTGTATTGTCATCCAAAATAATCATGTACACTACATTTCAACTCAATTGAGCTTTTTAAAATGTATTTTACTAACGATTGAAAATTCCACCAAGATAAATAAATAAATAAACAAGCAAACAAATAAAATATGTATAGAGATCGCGAGCTAATAGTAGGAACTGAAAAAGACGTAAGTTGGCGTCGAAAATTGATTTTCAGCCAAACTGGCCAAACCCGGTCTTTATTGTTACGAAAATGCAGACAATTCACGCTTTTTAGCGTTTTTAATTAATACCTTGTCAAATAATCTTTATATATATAATTCTTCTGTGCGTGTGTATGTAACTGAACTCCTCCTAAACGGCTGGACCGATTTTGATGAAATTTTTTGTCTGTTCCAGTGGACTCGAGAATGGTTTAGATTTATAATTCGGTTTAGAAATGTTTATTTAATTAATTTTTTATTTATAAATTGTTGATCTTGGAATGTTTTACATTGGATCCGGCAGACTGCGCTACGATCGCAGTATCGAATATTCAAAAATCTTTTATTATAATTCAAATGGTCCCGACAGTTGGTGCTGTGATCATTTCAAGAAAATATTTTGTCACTTCGTGCTATTATTTTGTTGAAATAAATCGTGTGTTAGTTAAATTATTACATTCAAATGTAATTAGTGTTTGAAGAGTTTTAAAGTGTGCATAAAAAATTATACATTCTCCAAATTTAGTATGCAATTGAAGTGAGTATTTTACATGATTTTCTATTAAACTTACACGTACGTTGACAACAAGTATCCTAACCTACAAGTTTAAGTTTTTATTCACACTGTGACGACTTACGCGTCTTTTCTTTAACAAGTCCTTTGGGTTCTTTGGGCCAGAATTAATGGCAACTCTTTTCCAACCAAATCCAAGAAACGAGAAGTGAAGAGATGTAAATAATATAGAATAAATATAGGATCTTAGAGTAAGCGAGAGGGCAATGATAGCAATGTAATGGTAGTGTACAGGAATGTTCGACAATTAAAGTGCGTTGTGGTATTGGATGATAATTGAAGTTCGTTGTTCAAAGATTCAAGTTCTACGTGTCGTGGATAAACATATTGATGATTGATTAGAAGTTAAATGTACGGCTGCATACCACTGTAGATAAAGACAAGTTTATTACAGAATAATATAAAGTAGGATTGATTACTTACTATAATTATATTTGAAGATTAGGCGGTTCAATTATTGATTAGGTCTGTATTATATTGTGTGTGTTGCGCATTGTGTGTGTGCGTCTCTCTCTCTCTCATAGTAGATTCTCTCATTAAGTAGTTATATTATATTTGTTCAAAGTTTAAGTTGAATATCTTAATAAAGTCATATTAAGATAATGTTTGATTCTAGTTCTTACGATAACCCTACACCTCTAGCTCACGCTGATGCTTCGAGGGATGTATTTCCAAGGGGAGGTACATCACAACACAGCCTTTACATTTAACTTCGCTCATAGTATACACAAACACGCTATCGATTGATTGAATTGTGATAACCGTACATGTAACGATGTTAGACATTGTAATAACTTTTTAATACAAATTTTACTCAAATCAGTCCAGATTTTGTTAAAGCTTATTCATAAAAATTTGGAATTTTTGAATTTAAGATGCGTGTACAGGACAACGTCTGTCGGGTCCTCTAGTATATATATATATATATATATATATATATATATATATATATATATATATATATATATATATATATATACTGGTATACCCGTTCTTCGCACGGGTGAACTGAAAGGTTAAACAACACAGATTGAAGGATAAAGAAGTTTTTAATGAGTTAATTTTAAGTGAATTGCAAATTAAACAAAAAAAGCTTTCACATATCTCAGCTGAAGAAAAAAAAGAAAGAAAAAATACCTTTGTTAAATTTTAAGTCTGTAGATCTAATAGCTGATAAAAAGGATTTTTTTTTATATTTATAACTCCTCGTAAAACTCTTGAGGGTTGATTTTTGAAAATACCTCCCTAAGCTGATCTCTGCTCAGCAAAAGTAACACATTGTTAAAAGTTTTCTGACGCTTAAAATATTGTAAATAATTTATAACTGAAAGTGTTATACATTAATATAAATTTCTGTTGAATTTATTTTATGTGAAAATTGTAATACTCGCAAGCAACACAGTTTCCTAAATAACAATGGCGATTCAATGGAAAAAATTGCGAAATGTTGACAATAGAGTCAAGTTGGCAAATGTCTAGCTACTTTCATAGCTCAAACTTTATTAGAGCTTTGTAAGACCCGCCGTGTAGGAGATCGATGCACGTTAATGTTTTATCTACCGCATTATGATCTACAGAAATTTTTTCATGCAATATTTTTTAGGTCACTACATTGAAAATTAAGGGACATACATAAACAAAATACTCCACTTAGGGAAATTTAATCGGTTAGAGCTAATAAATTAATTAAATATATTCCACTGTAAAATTAATTATATACACCATTCACTTAAACTAAATAGTCAAATCGTTTTCTAAGGTCTCCATAAACATAAGACACTTAAATTTTGACATTAACTATTTTTGGGGCACAAAAATGATAATCTTTGCAATCTGCTGAAAACGCTCGCAGCTGAAAATGTAATATCTGCTACAAAACTATTTGCCTTCCCCGTTAAAATACTCATCATAGAACCCGTGCCATCATATATCTTGGAAGAGTGGATTTCAAAGAATATTCCAGCTAAGTATTGGTAGAATATTCCTGCTAAATTGGTGTGGCATGGTAGTTAGGAGAAGGGGTGCCAGCTCAGGTGTTGTCCACGTCACTTGACCATGGTTCAAAATTATGTGGTCCGTCGCCAAAAGCCCTCATGTAGCTGAACAGTGCAACGTTAATATTCACTCACTGAAAAAATACAGTACAGTAGTTATAACTATTTTTATACATAAAAATGCAATATCTGCTTATTCAATTAAAATTATAGCATTATAATTAATTACTAACCACACATACAAATTTTGAAAATTTATCCAAATGATGTAGTGTGAAAGAGAAAGTTTATTCAGACAGACAACAAATGCGTCTTATATGCATATAGATTTGTTTGAATTCTTGTGTATTATTACTTTTGTAAGCTTCATGACATACTTTATGGTGTACCAGTATTTTAAAGCTGACTGAGCAACAGCAACATTTAGCTGGGTATAGCTAGTTATAACATAAAATTAAATCTTAAAAAGATATCAAAAATAAAAGACGACTCAATATTTTGAATAAATCAGTATAAACATTTTCATACAAACACAATATATATATATATATTGTAAAATATTTATTTTGCTATTTGCATTTCAGACAGACATCAAACAAAATTTTAAAAATTGTCAAAAACAGAAAAACAGATAAAAAACATATTTAAGAAAAATACCACTGATTAATTTTGCCAAAGACATTGCAATGTGCAAAAAAAAATATTTGTAGTACATAATAACCAAAAAAAAAAAAAAAAAAAAAATGTAAGTACTAAAATATTAAAAAAACAAAACTTATATATTGAATTAATTAAGGATTACTCTGGAGGGAAAGATAAAACAGGCTAAGATAATACTCATAATATTAATTTCATATTGGTTGGCTACTCATTTTTGGCATGATTTTGAAATCACGCCAAATTGGTATGTTGCGGCCAGTCTAATGTTATAGTAATGCACAGAATTAAAGGTACTTACGTATTATTGCAACCTATTGGTGACATTATACAAAATGAAGCACATGATTGCCAATTCAACGCATACAAATTTGGGATTGCCAAAGTGGCGAGTTTTTTGAACGTTGGCGACTGTGCAAAAATACCCAAGTACTAAAAAAATTATCCAAAGTATATATATATATATCCCGAGCATAAAAATAAATTGAAAAATGAAGTACAATACTAACATTAACTGACATAAAAAGAACTGAACTAACTTTATCAATGCAAAAGCATAATTTGAAAAAAAAGGTATTTACTTATAACCTCAACCTTTTGGCGACATTATATGAAACAAAGCACATGACTCGCAATTCAGCATATATATGACGTGCGAAATCAGGGTTGCCAACTTGGTAAGTTATTTTGAATGTTGGCGATTGTTAGGATAGCACATAGGTGCCAAAATAATTTATCTTACCACTACCTGCTTCCTCAACATACTCATTTTTGGCATGATTCTGAAATCACGCCAAATTGGTATGTTGCGGCCAGACTAATGTTATAGTAATGTACAGAATTAGAGGTACTTATGTATTATTGCAAACTATTGGTGACATTTTACAAAATGAAGCACATGATAGCTAATTCAACTCACACAAAGTTGGAATTGCCAAAGTGGCGAGTTTTTTGAACATTGGCGACTGTGCAAAAATACCCAAGTACTAAAAAAATTATCCAAAGTATATATATATATATATATATATCCCGATCATAAAAATAAATTGAAAAATGAAGTACAATGCTAACATTAACCGACATAAAAAGAACTGAACTAACTTTATCAATGCAAAAGCATAATTTGAAAAAATAAGGTACTTACATATAACCGCAACTTATTGGCGATATATGAAACGAAGCACGACTCAAAATTCAACATATATATATGACATGTAAAATCGGGGTTGCCAACTTGGCAAGTTATTTTGAATGTTGGCGATTGTTAGGATAGCACATAGGTGCCAAAATAATTTATCTTACCACTACCTGCTTCCTCAACATACTCATTTTTGGCATGATTCTGAAATCACGCCAAATTGGTATGTTGCGGCCAGTCTAATGTTATAGTAATGTACAGAATTAGAGGTACTTATGTATTATTGCAAACTATTGGCGACATTATACAAAATGAAGCACATGATTGCTAATTCAACTCACACAAAGTTGGAATTGCCAAAATGGCGAGTTGTCTTGAACGTTGGCGATTGTGCAATAATACGCAAGTACTACAAAAAATTATCCAAAGTATATATATATCCCGAGCATAAAAATAAATTGAAAAAATGAAGTACAATACTAACATTAACCGACATAAAAAGAACTGAACTAACTTTATCAATGCAAAAGCATAATTTGAAAAAATAAGGTACTTACATATAACCGCAACTTATTGGCGATATATGAAACGAAGCACGACTCAAAATTCAACATATATATATGACATGTAAAATCGGGGTTGCCAACTTGGCAAGTTATTTTGAATGTTGGCGATAGCCAGGATAGTACATAAGTTCCAAAAATAATTTATCTTATGACCACCTGCTTCCTCAACAGGTATTTAAGCCATTTGTCTGTTTTGCTCATTCTCTGATGCCTATTCCAGTTTGATATGTAATTACTACCAGCACTGCTTTTGCTTGGGAAGTATGATTTTCTGCATGGCAATTTTATGCACTGAAGCAGTAGTATACCCTTAAAGGTTAAAATAAAGACACATGAAATTGCAAAGAACCATATTATTGGATCAAGTGTAGTATAGGGGGGCTACTTGGCGCAGTCCTTTATTTTGGTTACTAAAAGTGGTCCCCAAGGTACTTTTCGGTATTATTTATTTTAGAATGAATTCAATATCTCACCATGACATTTAGATAAAAATCCGAAGAAAAAATCGCCAAATCCAAAGTGCCCCCTATACTACATTTGAACCGAACTGAAATATAACCCTTATCAATGAGAGGTTTTAGTTTGTCAAAATTATAATCTTCGCATTCTAAAGAAATAAATAAATAAGTTATAATTTGCAAGCAAAATCACGCACATAAACATCCCGCGATAATACCTAAATGTTGCCAAAACAACAAAACAAAGTTTTAATTGTTGAAAGAATTATCCTTAAAAAAATTATTTATTCGAAAAATAATCCTAATTAAATATCAAAGAATAGAAAAATTGAATAAATATTCCAACCGATAAACAAAGCTACAGTAAAAGTATGTAATAATCTTGAAAAACTGCATGTAAAGTATAAGTTGTCCACTTAGTGAGAAACGTGACTACATATGACGTCATAACACTGGAAAATCACTTAAAATTAAAAATTTGGAAGGAATTATGAACGCCAAACCTATTTAAGAACCTTTCTGGTGTAATTTTGTGTACGTGTACCAAGTTTCACGTTATTTGGGTGTCTGGATCTCGAGTTATGAGGGAACAGACAAACAGACAACAAATGCGTCTTATATATATATATATAGATATATATATATATATATATATATATATATATATATATATTCATTACCGTAAAAGAAAAAGAAGTAAAAAAAGTAATGAAGTTACATATATAGAAATAATTTCTTGTAAAAAATATATATCCAAAACAAATATCCAATTTTTTCTATATTTAAAAAAAAATTCACAGGAAACGTACTCAGATTTACTACATTATCTACCAAAAGGGCAATGGGGTTATAATAGGACAAAATATAAGACCCGTTAAAATTATCAACCAATCTTTCAGAAACACAGTCAAGCGTGCCCAAAACCCGGTCCATTTTATTTTTATCTCACTCATACACACTCAACCAACATGGAACTATCTACGATCTAATAATCCATCAAAATATGGTAAAATTCAATTGTTACAAACTATCTTCCTTTTGTGTAGGCACACAAAAAAATTCCAATTTTTTTTCTTATTCTTCCCAAACCAGACGATTAAACAAAAAAATTCAACTCTTTGTCAATTCCTGTCAGCAGTTTTTGCAAGCATCACTGATTCTGTGATGAAGAGAACCTTGAAAATCACAACCGAGAAAAGTCAGACATTTGCATACTTTATTTTAATTCTTCACTTACATGTTTTTTTAAAGTGGTACAATAATGGATTTATGTTTTGAAATATTGCTCAAAACCTACGCTTATTTTCGCATTGGTTTTTTTCATCACGTTTTATATATAATGAAGTTTGTTTCAATAACAGTGTTCTATTTATAACAGTGATCCGCAACCCCCGGTCCGCGGACCGGTACCGGGCCGTGAATCAAATGGTGCCGGGCCACCTAAGAACATTAAACTATTGCCATTTTATTTACAGTGATGCATTTCTCTAGGTTTTGCGCAACTTACCACGGAAATCACTTTATACTCCAAGTTAAATCACTTTTATTCCTTTTTGGCGTAACTATTTTATTCTGAAGGCATATTTAAATGTAACTAAATTAAAATTGTTACCCTCTGCGGGCTGCAGTAAAATTATCAAACGTTAACCGGTCCGCAGCGATAAAAAGGTTGCGGGGGGAGCACTGTTCCATACAACAGGCAATTGATTACCAATTCTGTATTTCTGATATGTTGTCTGATGACAAGAATACACTGGAACTAGTATCTTACTCTTCTGACTTCCACAAAATGCTGTTGAGGTTTACTTAAATTAGCATTGCTTGATTGAGTAATTTTATTAATGTGGTTCAGTAGCAACGGGCAGACTATTGACAATGGACCTCACATTTTTCAACACGGTCAAATGACTTTCTGAGGACTTTGAACCCAGGCAATTTTCACTATGTATCAGCCCTCTACACACTAGGTCTTTAGCGGCACCAGGATTCGGAATTAATCCTTCCTTCCTCGGTGGCCTTCTCAAATGCGGAATTAATAGTTAATTCAAATCATATACCCAAAACAAGGTCAACATATTAACCTTAGGTTTATTCATACGGCACTAGATGCAACACGAGACTACTTGTGAATCTGAACCAAACTCGAGACGACACCTGAAAAGGTATTTCGTCTTACACATTTATGTCACGTCAACGTAAAGATACTCCGAAAAAGTTTAATCTTTATTGTAGTGTCTGACTACTGTTAGGCGGTAGATTCTTTAGGAGTTGGCGACGTACCCACACCTGTGGGGGTGAGGGGTTACTGTGTTTTGAAGGGAGAAGGGGTTTTTTTTTACCTCAAGTGAAGCGGTCAGGAAAGAGAGTACCTTGTTTTTCGAAGCGTAAGGCGCTTGACCGGGATTTGGTCTTAAAGAAAGTGAGTTAATTTGATGGAGTATCGACGCAAGGCATGCGGTTTGCTGTACCAAGAATAGAGTTTCTTGAGAGTGTTTTAACACGACATACAATGTTTATTTGATTGTAGTGATACTCAAGATAATTGTGTTTAAATTGATTATATGGAGAAGTAGTTGAAAAAATAAATGAGAGACATTACATTTATCAATCCCACTACATGAGAGACTTTGGAATTACGTGCCCCAAATTCTGTTCATTATTTTCCCAAACAGATTACCATGTGGTCCCATGTTTTACTAATGATTAAATAAAGTTGAACCACGTTATTCTGTTTCAAAAAAAGGGAAACAAATCCAGAATCCAAAAGTAACGACAATGCTACTAATCAAACAAATTCAAACTTAAGAAATTTGTCGCCAACAGCCCTCTTACTACTTAAAAATGTGACATCAATGGCAAAACTCAACTACTGCGAGTCGGGGATGAAACCTGAACTGGTGCTTTACTCGCGAACTTCCATATCACGAAGAGAATAATGTAAACGTAGTTAGGCATGCTAATATTTCATAAGCGGGTCTGCGGGTCCCCAGCCCGGAAGTCTAACAAGGGATACATGCGAGGGGTAGGTAAGACCCAGAAGTCGGAAGATTCCAGGCATTTAGAACCTACAAGACACCAACAGCAACCCATTATGTTTGGCGGAAGTATGTGTCAGAAAGTTCCTTCGAAGTGTAACAAGATCTCCCAGACACGCGATACAGAAAGCATTCCATTCAGGGTGTGGACTGGAAGCAGGTTCTGCTCTAGTGTTACAGGGCCTGAAGGGTCCATCTCCATC
Organism: Trichonephila clavipes; assembly: GCA_019973935.1. Classification (NCBI taxonomy): domain Eukaryota; kingdom Metazoa; phylum Arthropoda; class Arachnida; order Araneae; family Nephilidae; genus Trichonephila; species Trichonephila clavipes. The sequence continues at coordinate 342,195 of BMAU01018672.1, read as the reverse complement.
CTCCATAAATGTTTTAGCAATGTCTTTCATATGGGTATCTTCGAATGACAACAAAAAATGGTACAGTACACTTTGTAATATTTATAAAAAATTTGTTTCCCAACGATAATGTCTATAACACAAATGCTTTTAAGGTTCACCCATTACTTCAGCGTGTACAATGGAGTAGATCAAAAATAAAATTCGGAATTTCAAAACCTACTCAGGTGGAAAAAATGTTCTATAGTATTTAGATGTATAAGGAGAATTTTTTTTTTAAAAAAAAGTTATTTTTTTATATTAGGTACTGCGACAAGGAAAATGAAGTTGATTTGAGTTTCTTCTTTTAATTGAGATAAAAAGTTTTTATGGTTATGAGTCAAAGTAATTTTTGTTAAAATGAAAAAAACATTTTAGTACTTTTTTAACATTTATTGCGATGCAAGGACATAATACTAAATAATTACAAGAAAAATATCAGGTACATCTTGCGTATTAAATTTTTTGCACAAATTATCACTTTTAATTATTTACATTGCAGAAAAAAAATCATTTTATTTGGAGTCTAAAATCATCTAGCCAAGTTTAGGTCATTTTTCGTTTTTTTCCAAAAATTCAACCCCTTTGTGGCAATATTAAAAATTTTGAAATTATTTGTTTCCTAATATCTTTATAGCATAAAATACAGTGGCACACACATGAATTTTTCACGGGGTGTAGTCCAGGGTCGAAAGTCCACTATTCTCTTATCATGCTTCAATACGCCACCCAACATATTCTTGTGACTTTGTCGATTTTATAGGGAACAAAAAACAGTAAAAAAATATTCGATAAATAAATAATTATTCAATAAATCATTAGCATTAATTAATAAAATTAATTATGAATAACAAATACTTAATTAAATTTTACGTACTACATACATGCGATTGTAAACAATCGAAAAAAAATAAAGGTTTTTTTAGGGGGTGGGGGTTAGGACCCGCCCCCCCCCTTGTTGCCCCCTTTTCCGCATATGTAGGTACCACCGAAGTACACAAGTTAAAGATACGGAAGTCGGTCTTTTGATAGAAAAATCAGCCCTGTACTTTCACTTGAATCCAGAACGCACAACCCCACGATCAAGAAATCGCTACCTTACCAACCGAGAAATCTACTTCACGTCGGTTGAAAAGTTTTCCCTCAAATTCAGTTCCCTTGCGAATATAAGTACGTGTTTTCCCACCCTTTTCCAAGATTCTCTTTTATTTTAATCCTGACCTAAAATGAACTTTTCACAAAACCACATTACTCTCGATTCATTACACATTTTTCACACACGGCTCCTCTTCTTTTCTACTGCAATAACAATAGAATTTCTTTTTTCTATTTTAAGATCCTGTAATGGATTGTAATTATATCCTTTCAATGGAATATAATTAAAAAGCTCCGTAATGGATTCTAATTAAAAAGTACTTGAATGGAAAGTAATTAATTTTAAAATAATTATGCCTCTCTCCATAATATACGTAAGAAATGAACGAGTGCTTATATTCCATTAAATATTCAAGCAGGGCAATTAACTTTAAACAGACGAAAGTTCAAGAAGGGTAAGCACGGAGCATGATCCTTCTAAGACAAGAATGCAGATTGAAGAATGTTTACTTTAGAGGACAAGGACTCGCATAATTATATGTTAGGTGCAAAACAAAGCTTAGTTGTTGTTTTTTTCTTGTCACAATAAAAAAAGGAAATTGTTTACCAAAATGGTTATAAAACGAAACAAGACAGTAATATACATATTGGAAATGTTTTTTTTTTATTTATCTATTCTAAATACTACCAATAAGTATTGTTTGGTTAAGTATTATACAAGGGTAAGTCATTCAAGTAAGTCACAAGTGCATATGGCAGGATTTAAAGTAATAACAGATATCTCCAAATAATAGTGATCAGTAGTGTACACAGGAATTTTTCAAGGAGGGGCGGTCCAGGGTCGCAAGTTCACCATTCTTGTATCATGCTCCTTTTGATTTTGTCGATTTTCGGGAACAAAACACAGTAAAAAACTAATTTTTGAATAAATAATTAGCATTAATTAATAAAATTAATCATTAATTTTTAGTAATTAATTAAATTTTACGTACAATATACTTAGAATTATGATCAATCGGGAAAAAAATCAAGGGCTTTGGGGGGGTCCGGACCCCCAGGACCCCTCCTTGTGTGCGCCACTGATAGTGATGGACGGCAGCCACATACAGTTTTATGATATTCAATTCATATTGAGTAGGTAGCATTCACACGCATACATAATGCAGTTTTAAAAATGGCGATGGTGCTGAACGTTTGTACGATAAAAGAGCAGCGTGCTGTGGTCCGATTTTTGTAGACGAAATGACTTGAATAAAAAAAAGTATTCATTAAGAAATGAAACCCGTTTTTGGGGAGAAGTGTTTATCATGTAAAGCAGTGTATAATTGAGTGAAGAAATTTTCGCAAGGCCGAGCCAAAATTATTGATGAAGATCTAAGTGGCCGTCTAGTTTTGATTGCGACAAAATCTAACAGGCAACAGGTGGAAGAATTGATTCGGGAAGATCGAAGAGTGGCAATTGGCAGCATCGCAACGGCAATAGGATATTCTCATGGTTTAGCATACAGCATAATGCAGATCGTTTGAATTTCCGAAAAGTGTGCGCACGTTGGGTCCCCCGACAACCGACCGATGAACACAAAAAAATAATCGAATGGGCATTTGCTTTCATGTGTTTGGTTCACAGAAACATCTTGGTGGCAAATAATTTGCAGATGACGACGACGTTCAACATGAAGTTCTACTGCGGATGAGACAGCAACAATGAAGAATTTTATGCGGCTACAATGAGGGATCTGATAAAACGATGGGATAACTGCATCAACGCATTGCTGGAGATTATGTGGAAAAATAAAAATTACTTCCAAGTGATTATCATACTAAATTAATATTTTTTATTATCTTTTGTGACTTACTTAACGACTTTCCCTCGTATTTCGAGTAGCCTTACCCGCTCGCTTCGTTGGGTCATGAGGTTGAATGACTGCGCAACGGGTTTTATTCGCGATTCTTATTGATCCTCTGGGGCTGTGGTCCTCAAACCCCGGACCATTGTCGATCCATGTATCAAATAGTACCGGGCCGCACAAGGAACATTTAATTCTTTCCATTTTATTTTCTGTGGTGTATTCCTCTCGAGTTTGTGCGACTTTCCATGGAAATCACTTTATATTCCACGTTAAATCACTTCATATTCATTTTTTGGAGTAAATGTATTTTATTCTGAAGACATGTTTAAATACAATGGTCTAAACTCATATGACATCATGGTCACATGTTTCAAGCCAATCAGCTCTTAAGTCTTGGGATGTCATAATCACACGATAAAAGCAATCATGTGTCTCCAGCTAATAAGTTCATGTGCTTCGTTGTCGCCAACTTTTGCTCTTTGCAGAAACTTTCTCTTGAAAAGTACATATTTGTCAACAATAATAAAGCAAATAATATTTTATTTAAAAGTACATTAATAAATAAGACTTTTTTTTAAATTTTAAAATCTTTTCATTTTTTTTATTTTATTTTTTTTTATTTATTTATTTGTTTGTTTTTGTTATATTTGAGCATTTTTACCGATTATGAACTTTCAAATTTTGCCTAAGTTTTACAAATAGAAGAATAAGTGCAATTTGTTTTAAGTCTGTTTTAGATTCAATGGAGAGTACATGTTTGTCTTTAACATGTGGTCATGAATTGAACCCATTAACTTAAAATTATTAAATCAAAGCAATCTGAAATTCAAGATATCAATTTAAGTTTTTATATATATATATATATATATATATATATATATATATATATATATATATATATATAATATCCTTTAACTTGAAAAAATATTACAATCCCTTCAGATTCGTGTTAAACGATTTTCACTGTATTTTGTTTTCAAACACTAAAAAAAATCGTTTACTGTTTTAACTATTACAAACGGTAAAGCGATTTCATTTCCATAGCATAGTAACTAATTTCTTGCAGCATTCTAAACGAATAATAAACGAAGAAAACTAAAAGCTCTGAAAAAATTGCAAGTCGCAATTTTATTGAAAAAGATTTTATATATATAATTAAATATTCTCTCTCTCTCTCATTCCAACTTCTTACAACTAATTAATTTACTTAGTGCAATATATCCAAAAATATTCATTCAACTATCCATTTCGTCTTTTAAAGCCTAATATATCTTTATTTTGTGTGTTCATTATTTCCCTGATCATTTTCAAAATTATAATTTTTTTAAGCTCATTAGAGAGTATTAACAGTTAAATTTTGAAAAATAACATTAGCATAAAAAAAACCCCACAATTATAATTCAAATCTATATTCACTACCAAATCATTCCACAAAAAAAAAAAAAAATAAATAAATAAGTTTTTGACAAACAAGTCACTACAAATATTTATATATATTAAAAATGCCATTTTAATACTCCTGCCACATAAATCCTTCATCATAAATCTAATTTTTTTATCCCTTTACAAAAAACAAAGGCTCTCATTTAAAAAAAAAGGAATTCATTTACGAAAAATGAAGAAGCAATACGTGGTCCGAATCTATTCGAGAAGCTACAGGAAAATCGATGCCCAAACGATTCCTTCTGTAGAGAAAAGAAGTTTTCTTTTTTGGCAGGCGACTTTTTCTAGAAGAAATAAAAACGAACAAAATACTAACGAAAAATAAAAAAGAAGAAAGAAAGAAAGATGAACGACTCTAGGGTGAATCGATATACGGTCCTTCTAACGAATCCAACAGCGGTTCGGAATCGTCGTTCGATTTTACCTTGACCCGCTTTTTTCGAAGAAGGAAAAAGCTAACGGTAGAGTTATAAAAACGGACGAACAACTTTCACCCGGCCTACCGTTTGACCTTATTACCCAACTACTTGGTTTTGAGAAAGTGGGAGAAAGCCCTAACGTGCAGTAGGTCACTTACAAGCGTCAGACTGGTACAGCCACCAATGATATCACTTTGTCCCCCTTCATGGCGGCGGACCAGTTCAACCGATCAGGACCAGAGCAGCATATTGTAAAGGAATGGAATGTTCGAATTACGTGAATGGAAGAGCAATCGTTTTGGTTTCCGTTCGATGTTTATCTTATTTAATAAACAATTTTGATGATGATTGATGTTTTTTTAATTTTACCAATGTGACAAAAATTCGACGGTTAGATAGATCAATGACTACCCAGGCAGCGCGCTCCAGTTTTTTTTTTTTTTTTTCTGAATAAAAATACCTTTAAAATGAATTTAAATAAATAAAATCACAAAAATTCTTATGGTACTTCTCCGTTTCGTCGGCGCAAATCTCGACAAGCAAACTTTATTGTCCACTGACTATAAAGTATTGGCGATGGACTTCTGTCACTCTGAGCCATGATCAGGTGATATGTTGGTCTATTCTACCAACCATACCATGTAAAAATTTTGAAGAACATTTGAAATTAACAGCATAGTCCACCATTATTTCACATGAAAATCTTTGATGAATGTCTATGGATAAAGTTGTTTCCCATTTCGGTTTTTATTAATATACACAAGTTAAATCAAGTATGATCTTCGCAGACAATGTAGAAGCAAAGTCATGGGTTCTAGTCTCAATTTACACAAAGACTCTCAATAGTTGGAGATATTTTACTGGAGAACATAGCTCTATCGGGCTTTAACTTCTGTCATTGGATTCTGAGAATGCCTGTGAAAAATTCTTCCGTAATCTAATGTAAAAATGAATGATTTATTATAAAAGAAAATCTTTGGTTATAAAAAAAGAATAAAATTTTAAGTTTAAAATAATGCAGTCGTCGGCATTAGTTTTGTTGCAAAAATAAAGAATTATAACACATTTCGATAGCCTATTGAAATGATAACATATTTCGAAGACTTCTAGGTAAAATTTGGCATCAACTCAAAAAATTTTGGAATCATGTGGTGTAGAACATATATAAAAAAATTCTTTGGTGTGCCACACCCATGATAAATCTCGTTGAGTTATTAATAAGTAAATTTATTTTTTATAATTAAATATTTGCGAAGAGTTGAAAAAATAAAATTTAACATTACTTAAATTTGTAAATGAAAAAAAATTGAAATAATAGTTAGCATCAAATAAAGGGGAACAATAAAAACTAAATCATACCTTAACAGCCTTACCGTCTTATTGCAAATAAGAAATAAAGAAAAAATGACTAATCCGTCTCCATGGAAAAAGTCTATTGTTATTGCTATACTATGCACTGACGCGTTCGAAGATTATTTAAACAATGATTAATATACTAAAATACAAAAACTATTAAGAAAATTATTGAAAACCTAACAAATTTTCTTTTTCCAGTCTGCCTTCCTATTTGAACTAGGAGATCAATCAAATTTGATTTTTGCTTCAAATCTCTTTCAAGAACTTTACTTCTGTCTTTTCTTTAAAAAGGGTTTGAAAAATATGACTTTAACTCATTCTAAATAATGCTATTATGGCTTGTCAGGGCAGTACTTCTCTAAAAATGTCTTGATGTTATCTATTTGGCAAAGCTTTTTTTGACAAATGAGTCGTATTCTAAACAAAACTTTCCACGCCCAAACAGGACGTATATCAAGTTGGGCATTCCAAAGTATATGTATACCGAGATATCACTATATAGTAAAATATACAGACCTATTTAAGTTATTAAAGTCATAGTACAACTTTAGTATCTACGTATTATCGCAACCTATTGGCCACATTATAGGAAACGAAGCACATGGTTGCCAATTTTTTTTCAGCACGTACGGCACATAGGGGAAATCGAGGTTGCCAACTTGGCGAGTCATTAATAGAGTTGGCGATTGTTGCGATAATACGTAAGTACCCAACTTTATTATTAGAGTAATTTAAAACCAAAAAAAAATTTTTTTGGTCTGGTTCTAATTCCCCCCCCCACACACACACACACGGTGATGTGACCTCTAATCAACCGCAATAATTTATTAATCATATTTTAAAATAGCATTGTTAATTCAAATATACATTTTAATAGTACTAACGAACTGTAACAACAATGTCAACGTTCAAAATAACTTGCCAAGTTGGCAAAACCAATTTCACTTGTGTCATACGCACTGAATTGGCAACTATGTGTGCGCTTTGTTTCATATGTCGCCAACACGTTTCAACATGTGTTGTCAACAACATGTTTCATGTCGCCAACACGGTTGTGATAATACGTAAGTACAATTTTAATTCTTCTATATTTTAAAAATCTGAAACAGCTAGTCAGCTTTGCTAGACTTAACTCTTAATTTTAAAAAGATCTCCTTGGCACACGATTTACTCACAGAGTGTTTCCCATTGCAAGTTTGATAACATTTATTATACTTTAAAGATAAAATTGTAAAAGGATTTAAATACACGTTTATTTGATGGAACACCATAATAAAATAAGTCAGCAAAATTCTTTTATATTTTTCGCACAAAATATGATGCATCCTTACGCATTTCCTTTAAATTCAATTTTCTGCGTAAAAAAGAATTATAAATAAATAATTGAATGTTTATGCCTAAATATTAAAATGAACACTCTTCATTATTGAACAATAAATGAAAAGTAAAAAAAAAAAAAACTTTTATTTAAATGCGCTAAAAAGAATAAAATAAACTTTTCCTCTAAAACTTTTTTTACTATCACATTATAAGGTCAATACACAATTTATATGATATAAAAGCTTGTCGCGAGATTTAAGTACTCGTATTTACTAAGTTTGAAAATTTTAAAAATTAAAATCAATCAGATCAAGTTATTTAATTTACCTTGTTTATCTACACAGGTGAATCTCGCGACAAGCTTTTATATCATATAAATTGTGTAATGACGTTATAAGTTGATAGTAAAAAAAGTTTTCAAGGAAAAGTTTATATTTTATTCTTTTTAGAGAATTTAAATAAAAGTTTGTTTTTAAAAAAGTTTTACTTCTAATATTTTTTTTTTTACTTTTTAGTTATCGCTGGACAGGTTTCTAGTCTGTTTATCTCATTCAACACATCATTGTTGTTTAATTTTTTACTCGTGTTTAAAAAGGTACATTTCCTCGAACTATCCCTGAAATTTAAATGAAAAGCCTTTAAGCACATTCACAAGCAGAAACTTGCATTTCCTTTAATATCCGCATACATACTCTAAACAATTTACGATAGGTCTACGAACGAAAATATTTATGAATTTACAATTTTAATTTCATTGATATACTTCATGAGTCATTTAAGTGTCACAAATTGCAAAGTAAAAAATATTTTAAGAAATAAATATATCTTATAATTTGATGTTAATGATTTTTTGTCAAAATTATTGTATGTTCTAACCTAAAAATGGCTGTAAAATGTGATTCAATGTAACTATCTTATAAAACCTGCGGTTTGTTAAACTCTAAAGGGATATATATAGATATATATAAATGAATGCTTGAATGTATGAAATCGCATCAATCCAACACCGTTCAACCGATCACTATGAAAATTAGCATGCATAAGTAATTTTTAATGGAGAAGGTTTTTGTGCTATCGTCTTTGTTGCAACTCCTCACCAGGTGGCGCTACAGTACATCAACTTCTGCACCATTCAATCAATTGCGAAGTTACCAACAGGGTCGCCACAAAAATGATATCCACTTATCTCTATCGCCAACATTTCGCTCTGTTTCTATTGTATCGCCATTATATAATGTAAGGAACGGCATTGCTATCGAATATTACAAATTAAACATAAAATAAATACAACAGAAAGTAATATAAACGTATTACACAAAATGTGTAACAATGTGTTACTTTTGCTGAGCAGAGATAAGCTTAAGAAGGTGTTTTTAAAAATCGACCCACAAGAGAATTACGGAGCATTATAAATAAGGAAAAAAAATCCTTTTCATCTCCTATTAGATCGATCTACAGACTTAAAATTTAACAAATGTGGTTTTTTGTTCAACTAAGATATGCAAAAATCTTTTTGTTGTTGTTCAATTTGCAATTCTTATTAAAAACTTCTTTATGCTGTTTTAATTGTGTTTAATCTAATTTAATTTAATTTAATCTGTATTAATTTTTTAATTTACCCGTGCGAAGAACGGGTATACCAGCTAGTTTAATATATATTTTGATTGACAGAAGAGTTAATAATGTTTCCCGTATTAATCACTATTTGCATAACAAACTTGCTTCAATAACTTTAGAACTTGGCATTAATTGGATTATATTAAAAGCAAATTTTTAACATAAAAATTAATTAAAATAGAGAACAAACACAAACAGATATGCATTTCATAATTCTTAAAATAAGGGCATCATTTCATATTTTTCATTTCAAAATCATTATATTCATTACAAAACGTCAAAATGAGAAAGTAAGAAAAACTGGGACATTACATAAACCTGGCTAGTTTCTGATAATTTTTTTAAAATCATACAGTAAACGTTCATATTGCGCAAGGTGAAAAAGAGTAAGTTACGAAATACCTTTCACTCTCTCTTTTCCCTGTCAAAAATCAAAGAAATAACAGATATATAAATGACTGCTGTCTGACAAGTAAGGTGTAGACAACTTTATCGAATTATTGAACATGGCAGTATTGTTTTTCTTGGCACTTCAAAAAACAATAGAGTGGGTGACAAGTATTATTGCCCGTTTTTCCTTATTACATGAATTATTGTTTTCCAAAACAGAACGTATAACAAAAAATTACAGTCTGTTCATTTTACAATCACCATATAAGAGCACAATCAGATGGTCGCAAACGATAATGAATTTTAGTAGTGTTTATTCTACGTTTGGGGTGTGGTGAAATTTTGCTTGCCATTTGAGTCAGCAGCTGTCATCCATGTTTTTTTTATTTTATTTCAGAGCTAATCATGCCCTAAAGCAGGGATGGCGAACCTATGGCACGCGTGTCATTGATGGCACGCGGCATAATATTTTGGGCACGCTACCGATAATTTATTATTATTACAAGAAACTACAAGTGCTTCCCAAGCTTGAAAAAAATATCAAAGATTTAGGTATACATGTAATTCATATAGGTTTATTTCTGTTACTGATTCTTTAATCAAGGAATTTTCAGCGAGATTTCCTCAGTTCAAAAAATTATCGTAAACGCTCAAGTTTATTATGTACCCTGATGTGACTTCATTTGATAAGCTGAACTTGTTTCAATATGATTGGTTGGAAGTTGAAGAATCTGAAATGCAACTGATTGATTTCCAGTCTAATATCCGTCTGTATTTCCAGTCAATGTGGATGCAAAAATGTATTGAAACGAGGGAAAAATTGGAAGGAATTGAAACAGAAAGATTAACGAAATTTCGGAAACTTGGAGTTTGAATACAAGCACATTTTACTGTTTGAAAAAGCTGGCCCATGCTATTGTAACCATATTTTCATCTACCTATGCTTGCGCGTCATTATTTTCTGAGATGAAAAAATAACATTAAAAACTCGCTAAGAAACCGTTTTGCAGATGACTCCAATTCAGCATGTATTTTGTGCTTAAAGTAACATCTTGCAATCCTAATATAAGTTATTTATCATTTAATCTGCTACAACAGATGTTACTTTATAATTTGAATTGCATGTGTAACTAAAAATTTACTACCATATAGAGCAAAATGTATTTTTTCGTAGTAAATAAAGAACTTTTTGTTGTTAGAGAGTATTCCGTTTTTTATTTTTTTCCCAATAATCACAAGTCAAAATTATTCTACGGCGCCTCTATACATCCTTGTGCATTTCTTTAGAAAAAATGGCACGTTAATCCAAAAAGATTCGGCATCCCTGCCCTAAAGGAATGAATGAAATATATATTACATACTTTAGGAAAAACGAAATATTTTAGAGAGCTTTTAGGGGGGAATGGTTGAATGGCTGCCTTAATGGATATAAATATAATAAGAAACGTCTTACAAAAAGAAACATACTTTTACGATTAACACAACCAAAAAGATAAGCTAAATCGCTAATTATAACGCAAAAAGAAAATAAATCAAAAGAAATCCAATTTCTATCTCATAAGGCAGTTAAAAAGTTCCTCACTAGCTATGGGCATGATAGAATTATGCTCAGCTTATGGAGAACTTATAGAATACCTACTTAAAATTTTGTCATATGGGCTAAATTCATGTGGCGTCATAGTCACATAATAAATGCACAATCACCAGTTTCCAGCCAATCAATTCACGCGCTTCGCTATTGACAACGTCTGCTGTTTTCAAATTTTTTTAAAGCATATACTTGTAAAGAATAATAATGCGCATAAGTAAATAAAGTGAATTTGGTATAAAAATTCAAATAGAGAAATTTTTTTTTATTTAAAAAAAACTGTAAGAAGAATCTTAATATTTGAACACCTTTATTAAATAACCCAAATTGAAATTGTATCTCAATTTTACAAGTAGAACAACAAGCACAAATCTAATAATGTCAGTTTTGAAATCAATGGAGGACACGTGATTGTATTTTTCACTGGCCGTCATGAATTTAACCCAATGGATTTTTATTTTAATGCAATAAAAAAACTTCTGAAAAAACGAAAATTTCCGTAAAATTAAGTTTTATAATGATTTTTGTGAAAATATTTTTACGTCTATTTTAACTATGCGTATGTCAAAAATTATTTTTAAAAATCGGAGGTAAAATCTAAATTTTACAAAAATTTCTATTGTCTATTTTTATTTTTGCTATTCTTTTACTGCATTCAAATAAATACAATAAACTAGATTTGAAAAAGAAAGAAAAAAAATTTCATAGTATTTACATTACATTCACAAATTCAAAAAATGGATGCAGATAGCCTTAATTCTATTATTCCAATTAGATTCTAATATGATTTTAAAAACAAGTTATATAAAAAAAAAATGTAAGTCAATTCCTACTTTGATTGAATGAATAGAAAGTATTTTATTAACGACTGAAAATTTGAATAAGTTATCTATACACATAAATAAAAATGAAGTGTCTGTTTGTAATTTGAAATTAACAGCTTTTTACTAAATGCATTTAAAAGTATATACGGTACTGATATCAAAAAATCAATTTTTAAATTTTTTGTCTGTCTGCCTATCTGTCTTTCTGTCAGTCTGTTTGTTCCGGCTAATCTCTGAAACGGCTGGACCAATTTTGACGACACTTTCACTGGCAGATAGCTAATATAAGGAATAACTCAGGCTACTTTTATTATAGAAAAAAAAATTAGGGTTCCACAAAAATAAAATTAAAACGAATGAAATTGTGAACTATATCCGTTTCAAATAGGGACTATTTATTTTAATAGGGATCATTTTTATTGATTAGGGGTTATTTTTAGTCAATAGGAATTGCTTTACTTCGCGAACCTTCTGTCTCAACGTTTCTAGCAGTTATATCAAACTTTTTTGTTTGATTAGGTTACTGACACTCGCGATTTTTCCCGTTCATGTCTGATACTAATGATTTTAACAGTCTTCCCACCATCGACACTGTCAAAGGTCATGCATCTCTCTAACCCCTTGCTTGCAGCTCCGTTTGTGTTCGTTTCACCCTACCCAGTCCTCACCCCATTGACAGTGTGAAAGGTCACGCGACCCCCCACACACACACTGCTTGCAGATTCGTGTCACCCTACTGCTACTTAGACCTGTTTTGAACTGTTGCATTCAACGCTTATAATCATTCCAATGATTTCATTCTATCTCAAGAACACTGAGTAATATCAATTTTTGCGTAACATAGACAGCATTTAAACTTAAATTAGGAAGTTTTTGGGTTTTACGTCATTTGACTTCTCACAAGGCTCCTCATTTAAACAGAGGTAAGTCAATTTCATACTTTTATTGTTCATTTCATTGCCAAACACTGCACAAAGCAGTCACAATAAATGTTTGTCTTGCAAGAGTGATTGTACAAGTTTGAGTGTGCGGTGGGGGTGGGGGTGGCGATCGCAGAGCCAACAAATGGTTTTATTTAGTTAAGTACGAAGATAGTTTCTAAAATAAATATTTTTAATTACGTTTTAGGTGAAAAAGTGCACTTGCACTCTTAAACAGTGGCGTAACGTACACCCCCGCCACCCCTGCACCACGGGGGGCCAGGACTCTAGGGGCCCCAAAGCCTGAGCGATGCCGATTGCGTAAGATCCGGCAACGGCTCAAAACCTGATTTTGCAGGGGGCCCGAAAATTTTCCGTTACGCCACTGCCCTTAAATTAAGTAAGTTTATTCAAAACAGTAAATAACTTCATTTATCCTGCGCAATATCTATACATATAAATAAAAATGAAGTATCTGTTTGTTTGTTCCACGTGGACGAAGTCTCGGATAACAGCTATTTAACATAAAATAAATGCATCGGAAAGTAATATTCACGTATTACACATCCAGATACAAATTATTTACATTATTTTAATGCGTTTATTACACAAAATTTGTAACAATGTGTTCATTTTGCTGAGCAGAAGGAAAATGTTTTCAAAAATCGATCCATAAGAGAGCTACGGGGCGTTATAAGTAAAAAAAAACTTTTTTTCATCAGTTATTATATCTACAGACTTAAAATTTAGCAAACATGGTTTTTTGTTCAGCTGAGATATGCAAAAAGCTGTTTTTTGTTTAATTAACAGTTCACGTAAAATTAACTCATTAAAAACTTTTTTATCCTTCAGCCTGTATTGCTTAAATTTTCAATTCACCCGTGCGAAGAACGGGTATACCAGCTAGTATATATATATAGGGAGAGAGTGAACTAATAGTAGGAATTGAAAAAAGAGCATGAATTGTCTGCATTGGTGTAACAATGCACACGCGGTTTGGCTGAAAAACAGGTTTCCGACGCCAACTTTTGTCTTTGTTTTAACAGTAACATTGTTACAACAATAGAGAGACGAATCTAAGTCGCGTCAAAAGACAGTAATTAATTTAATTAATTAATTAATATTTGAAAAACTGTATTAACATCAAGTGTCATCCACTACAAGTTTATAAAAATGTATTTGAAATTGATTGGCTGAATAGAAAGTATTTTATTAACGATTGAAAATTTGTGAACAAGATAAATAAATACATAGATAAATATATATAGAGAGAGAGTGAGCTAATAGTAGGAATTGAAAAAGAAAGAATGATCAGGAAAGATATTATAGACAGATGATTATCAGTACCATTAATTCTGGGCACGTGCTTGAATTGAATATTCTCCAATGAATACTCCAAAAATACTAAATGCAAGTTCAATTTAGGAACTGAAGAAAAATTTCACTCTTACTCATTTTATTCTTCATCGAATAAAATATATCAAATCATTCGAAATAAATCATATATTACTTTGTTCCAATCTTAAACAAATTATTGATAAAATGTTCATTAGATTCACATTTAAAAAAAAATCCCATGCTTCTTTTTTAAATGTTTGAAACTGCTTATTTAGAAGAAATAAATCATTACTACAAGTATTTCACAATAAAAAGTTCTATAAAAAAGTTTACATTTTAATTACAAGAGAAAACGAGCGGGTATCCAAGAAGAAGAAAAATTACAATTTCAAATGTGAAAAAAGTGGAATAAAAAGATTGCATTACGTTCGAAAACCCAAGAAATACCTGGATTGGGGGGGAATAAAATATTGTTACGAATTTTGTGTAAATAGTATAAATAATTTGTATTTGGATGTGTAATGCATTTATATACATCTGTTATATTTATTTTATGTTAAAATTGATTCACAAGCAATGCCGTCCCTTACGCTATAGTGGCGATTCAATGAGAGAAATCTTGGCGATAGAGCCAAGTTGGCATCATTTTTGGCGACCATTTTGGCGAGTTCGAGACCTTCTGGATTCTTCTAAAAACTTGTTGAGAAACCCACTAATGTCATGCTCTATGACGCGGGCGGTTATCTTTCTGGAAGTTTCCACCGCGTCTATAAATAGAGGGGTGCTCGCCGAAACAGTCAGTCCCCCCCCGGGCAGCCATTTTGAGCCATTATCCTCACTTCACAGCATCCAAAAGGAAGACTCCCTTCGCTGTGAACTCCTTTCTCCAGAAAACATCCAGAAGCCAAGTTCCAAGCCTTGAAGCCTCGCCCACTGGCTCGCCGCCGCTCGTCCAATAGCCATGCAGTTCACCTTTAGTACGAAAATTTTACAATCGTCATTTTCTTCTAACAGACTTTTTGCCAGATACGGGGGATTAAGGATTCCCAGTAACCAAGATTCCCGTAAAAATTTCCGTACATTCCGCAGATTCGAAACGGTCAGTCTCGTTTCAACCAGCGATTAGTAAACTTGCCTTGACCGTGATTACCGATTAGCTCGGCTGTGCTTGTGAATAATCTTTTACATACGTGTATTTTAAAAACTGACAATTGTGTTTGGAGTGCTGTTGAAGGTGTGAAGACCTTCTGAGATTTATTCTGTGAATATAGCTGCTGAATCCTGTATTTAAAAGGATCGGATTTTTGATAATACAATCTCGTCGCTCTCAAATAGAGATTGCAATACCGGTACACCGGGATATCGAATGCCGGTATTTTGACCGTTAGTGCAGTTTTGTAATACCGGTATTCACAAGCTTAAATACCGGTTTTTCGGTATTTACTAGAAATTTTTTAAATTGTCTTCACTATATGTTCAGGGGGATCTCCAACACAGCAAAATAATATACTACTTTTTGTTTTTATGTCTCTCTAACGGAAGAAATTAATTAGACTGTGAATATAAAGTTGCTTGATTGAATATTAACATCGCACTGTTCAGCTACACGAGGTCTTTTGGCGACGGACCACGTAATTATATAAGTCATGAGTATAATTATCATACACAACTCTATACTTCAGAAAAGATTTGAATTTCCAAAAAGACATTTGATTTTCATTGTGTTAAACAACTCCTTTGAAATATGTAAAAATGACAAGGGAAAATGAAAAAAAAATGATTTAAATATTTAGCTATTATTAATGAAGTTAAATTTTTATAACATTTATTACGTGACAAAAAGTGAAACCTAAACGATTTTTATTTAAAACAAGTACCGTAAAATCCGGCGTATAACGCGCACCGGTATATAACGCGTACCCATAATTTCAAGCTATATTTTTTAAGTTTTAGATATATTCGTCGTATAACGTGCACCGCCTTTTTAAGAAGAAATCTGAAATATTAGTATACATTGCTATTATGTTTTGAAGTAATTTATTAGAGATATTATCCCAAAATTTTTTGAAAAAATAGTATACTTCTAGAACTACAACTCTTTTAGTTCATAAGGCAAGTCATTTCTTTTATATATAAATAAACAGCATTTCGATAGATGTAGAAGTAAAAATTTTGTTTCCTGCTCTCATATCTTTTTCATTTTTAAAGCTATCATTTTTATACCCGGCGTATAACGCGCACCCTTAAATGTCCGTCTTATTTTTGGTGTTAAAAGTGAGCGTTATACGCCGGATTTTACGGTAATATTAAAAAAAATTAATTTAATTCCTACTTAAGTCAACAAAGAAGAATTTTATCTTAATTACATTTTATCAAATAATTGCAATTAATATGTATATACATATGATAGTATCACAATATTAAGTGGCTATTAATTTGTATTAACTATCATTAAAGTATCGTATTGTCATCCAAAACAATCGAATATATAAAATAGTTCAACTGAGTGCTTTAAAACGTGAGAAAAAAAACCTTTTAAAGTTTTGACACAAATCGCCAAAATGGTCGCTAAGTCGCCAAAAAGATACCAAAGTGGCTGTATCTGTAATTCTTTGAATAATTAGTTTTAATCAATTTTTAATTATAATTAAATTACCGTGTTGTCATCCAAAATAATCGTGTATATAAAATTTCAGCTCAATTGAGTGCTCTAAAATGTATTTTATTAACGATTGAAAATTTGAACAAGATATAGGAAGATAGTGAACTAATAGCAGGGGAATTGAAAAAATTATCACCTTAAAATCCTTTTTTACACATCAATAATAATTCCATAGCAGGCGATATTTATTTCAAAAGAAATGTTTTCGTTGGCAAAACGCGAGACCATTTAACCATTAAAATATTGTCAATTAAAAAAAAATTAATACATTATATTAAGTCTAAATATGGTAAACGCAAAAAATATCCTATTACAAGTATGCCGAAAATCTTGATAAAAAAAAATTTTCTCTTTTAAAAAAGAATTTTTTTTATCACTAAAAAAGAAAAATGAGACAGATAACAGCGATGCATTCCTTTGATAAAGCAATCGAGTTTAAAAATAGCTTCCTCTTAAATTACAAAACTCTTGATAAGTTATCGATTACGAACTGTTGGATAAGATACTAAGAGCATGAAATTTCGGCTAGTGTATAACTGAGTAGATGGCGTAGCTTGATTAGTAGCGAATTTTTCGCTGTTTTGTGATTTGCTAGTCCTTTAATACTGTCTTAACTGAAATTACGATACTTATTTATTTCGATAAAAAAGCATTTTCATTTTTAAAAAGTAGCATATTGATTACATTCTCAGATGTTTGAATTTCCCTTTATATCTATTCATTTATTGTATTGGTAAATAAAATAATTGGCATTTTGAAATTCAAAAACGATAATCATGCATTAACATGAATCGCAAAAAATACACAGTAATACCCGCAACTTACGCGATAGGTGGCGCTGAATGATCCCTTGGGACCGGAGATGAAAGAACATAATAATTTAGAGAAAAAAAAAAGTTTAATAAAATCTTAGATATAACATGAATACAAAATCACAACCCAAAGTTATTGTGATGTAAAACAGCGGTCTCCAAACTTTTTGATCTCACGGACCAGCCAATTCATAATTTAAATGCCACGGACTACTAATAGGATTTTGTGAATGTTAAATATATTTATTAAAAAAATTGTGATCTAAGAACGCAATCAATGCATCTTAAAACAAAACTTAACGTGATAAGTGAGTATATTCGACATTTTTTACGGGGGTCAGCGAAATTTTCTCGCGGACCACCACTTAGGCGACCCTTGATGTAGAAGGTTACATAAAATCTAACAAAGCAGTCTGCCGGTTCAAAGATTCTTTTTTTTTTCCGAAAAATTTCCTCGTTGTGTGCTGATTTATTTTATTGGTTATTTCGTTATAAAAATAGCTCTTCATTGGAGTCTATATTTTTTTTAAATTTACAACTCCTTTTCAATTAAACTAAGGCTTTCTGTCAAATTCCCAACCGTAATTCGATCTTCTGATTGAAATGGGTCTAAAGATTTAGGTTTTTCAACGTCTTGCTCTCGCTCAAGCATTTCCACATGAGCATATCCTTTGTCAGCTCCAGATTATCAGAATCCAACAGTTCTTGAACATCACTCTCCACTTCTTAATTTATTTTCCTGGGAAGATCGGACAACGTCTTCAATCACATTACCAATTCCATCAGGCTCTGGTACTGATTCTATCTGAGTTTCAGTGATGAAAAAAATACACACACTTTTCTTTATAAAAAACAACAAACAAAAGACAAATCGACGAGATTTCAAAATCGCGTAACTCCGGATTCGCGTAAGTCGAAATATTACGGTATTTCAAATAAACAGTGAAAACTTACCTGGAAAAATGGAACGATTGACTACCAAGTATACATGGAAAAAAAAGTTACATGTGTATTTTGCTGTTCACTCAAGTTATGTTTTCATTTTTATAATCAAGGGAAAAATCGATATCCCCAGCCCTTTTCCCTGAGAATTCAACAAGAACATGAGGCCTTGTAAGGGATCAACAGCTTGGCAAAGCAAGTGCATCACCAGCTGTTAAAAGAAGGGCATCAGAGAAAAGGCAAAAAACTAACCTAATACCTTTTTTAAATGACTGGGTGTTTTTTTTTTGTCGGCAATTGCAGTTTTGAAATCCTCCCCCCCAAAAAAAAAAAAAAAAAAAAAAGCGGATTAAATATAGTACCAAAAGAAAAGGTTATTCTAAAAGAAATGATGTGATGGAACTTATACATACGAGTAACTTTGGGGGTGAACATCTGGGTTCCAGATATTAATCAGAAGATAATCAACTCAACTTTCTTATTCTAAATATAATAGTATATTATAAAACAGTCGTTGCTTGATGTAGTAATCTTTAAAAGCATACTTTAGAAGCACATTTCAACAGTACTTTATATCTGAAATTTCAAAACAATTTATAAAAATTCCTCTTTTCAAAATAAATCTTTGAAAAATGTCAAGAACTCTACAAAGAGCATTAATGTCTACTAAAAAAAGGTATATAAAATTATATTTTTGTATAAAATCTTCAGTGGGAATAAAAAGTTACTGGCGAACATTGATGTAGCTAGTTCTGAGTGGGCCCTGTATCAAAATTCCTTCAGGGCCCTTTTTTAGATATGAGAGCCCTGCTAGTGTGACTGTCGTTCCACATGTTGGGGGTCCCTGTAACTTGGGGCCTCGTATCATTGAAACGGCTGATATGGGGGTAGCTACGCCCCCTGCTAGAGAATTTCAATAAAGTTTTGTTTGCACCAGAAAATGCTTAACAATAGTCCTTGGGACAGTATGAAATAGGTTGTCATAATTCGTAAAATCTTTGACCGTAAATATCTTTGGTATTCAGTTACTCTTTGGAGAAAAATCACTGGTCTGGAGTCAATACTTAAGTACCTGAGAAAATCCCTATTCCTATGTAAATTTCTGACGTTTCAGGGTATAACAGCCTTTGTTGTTCCATATCCTATACGAAACCTAACCTAACTTAACCTGACATTTTAACATATACATCTGGCATCAAACATTCGGCGTGTTAACAATTTGAAACAAAATTCGGTAAGTATGTATTTTTCACCTACCCTAACAGTTTAACCGCTGAAACTACGTAATCCCCTAAATTATAAGTAATTTAAAAAGCAGTTTTACTATTTTATGCATTTTAGTCTAGGCTATGTAAAATCAAGACAAGTATTTAATGATTATGAATTTTAAATAATGTATCAATGATTTTTGCTAACTTGTTCATAAATAACGACTAAAGTCTATTATTAAAGCGCGGGGGGAGTGTATAGTGTATATATAACAGTTTGTAAAGTTTGAAAGATTAGCTCGTTTGTAAAAATACAGCTATCATATACAGTGGCTTTTAAATGCAATCGCACACTTCAAATACAGGCAACCACATTATCTATAATTAAATCTAATACTAAAACATAATAATTTGTTTTTAAAATATTGGTTCATTTTTTTAAAAAAAAAAAAGTGAAGCTGTGTAAGCAGACAGCTAAAAAGAGCGACACGAAAGTGACCTGAAACCAAAAGATTTTCCAATAAATTCATCAGTAACATAATCGTTTGCCACGTTTTTTTTCTTTTAGAAAGGGTGGGATAGATTCTTAAATTATGGTGAGGTTCAAAATATCATTTGATATAACTTTGCATGTTTACTTCGCAAAAATATTCGAGTTTTGTATTAGAAAGGAACCAACAAACGACATTCGAAAATTGATTAGTTGTCACTATAATTGAGGCAAATAATTTCCGAAGGTTGCTGTATCTTTGTATAAATTTATCCCTTTCAATTTTTTTATAACTTCGTGATAAAACGCTTTAATGAGTAAAATCGAATTCAAAACTAGAGAAGTGGCCGTACGACAAAGCTAATTTGACGTGAAGAAAAGATTATTTCAGTGGCATACGCAAAGGAAAGCAGGTTCAACACCCATAGACCAGAGATGGGCATTAAGTCGATCGCGATCGACCAGAGGACCACCAAGACACTTTGGGGTGACCACCTTTACTAAGACTTTAGATGTGCATGCTAAAAGACATTGGTGTAACGTACACCCCCGCAACCTCCGTATTGCAGGGGGGGGAGGTTCTTCCAGGACTCTAAGGGGCTGAAAGCTTGACTGCCGCAAAGTACATATTTGGGCTTTTGCCCCAAAACCCTAGTTTGCGGGAGAGGGGCTAATATTCTCCGTTGCGCCACTGCTAAAAGAAACATATTTGGGGAACACCGGTGCCAGTTAAACTGGAGACTGGGTGGACCGCAACTCCTTGAGAAGCCCATAGCCTGGTAAAGTCTGCCCAACCCTGCCATAGATCAACAGACTAAATTTTTAGTATAATTACACCTTGGCGCTTTCGAAGTGGTTCTGTAGTTGTTTTTTTAAAAAAAATATAACGCCTTCTCCTCCTCCCCCTAAAAGAAGGCCTGTATACGCCTCTGCATTACTAGTTAGAAAAATTGTAAGGAATCCATGTTTTATCTACTTAAGGTATCCGAAGTTCGGAACCGTGATTTTGCAAAAGCTTAAAAATGGGTAATACTTATGATATTTAGCGTAACTCAGATTAGAAAACGTATATAAAATTTTAAGAATATTATTACAATAAAAAAAAATTTAATTACAATATTTTGACAAAAAATGAACATAGAATGACCAATTTTCAAAACATTCTCCTGTTATGAAAAATGCTTCTATTATAATAATATTTTGCCTGTGTATAGCTCAGACTTCTATTCAGAGGCTCAACTAGAATTTTTGAAACATATAACTTAGAAGTGGGATTATTCATATTTTACTACAACAGAGGGGAGAAATTTTAAGAAAAAAACGCCGATAATTATTTCAATTGGTGGTAACTCTGAAAATGATGTGAATTTTTCAAAACTCCTAGTTCAGACTCTCTGGAGAAGTCTACTTTATATCAACAAAATATTATTATTATTATAGAAACATTTTTTTATAAAAGGAAAACGTTTTGAAAAAAAGGTCATTCTAAGTTAATTTTTTGCCGAAATATTGTATTTAAATAATTTTTTTTGTCATAATGTAATTTAAACAATACAGTTGGACCCCGATTTAACGAATTTCGCAACTTAACGAATTTTTCTCTTTCCCCAATTAAAATGAACGCAAAACCCTCCTATTTAACCAATAATAAACTCCGAAATAACAAATTATTTCCAGCTGAAATAATTTGTGTGTGTGTGAGAGAAAAAATTGGATTTTATTTTCGAATGACATATCATTTTTGTCCGGAACATAAAAATATTTTTCTGCAAATTTCAGCGGGAAAGGGTGAAGACTATTATTAGATTTTATAGCAGCAGATGAGTCATGAGTATAACCTATCGAGTAAGTCTTGAGTATATGTTAGGAAATTCCATACCTCATCCTAATCTGTTGATTGTCGGAACCAATGAATAGCGATTCTGATGCGGAATTAGATAATGAAACTCCTATCAAAATTGTTACAGTTTTTAATGTTTTACATTTTTTTTGGAAACTATGAAAACATACATTATGCAGCAGGATGTAAATGAGGCAGTATTTTCTTCTCAGCATAAAGTCGAAACACTAAATCATGTTTTTACAATTCCCATTTTAAAATTGAAGAGTATAGTTTTGAAGTTGTTGACAGCTCTCCCTTATTTAGGTTCAGAAATTAACAATAGAAACGATTGTATTACTGACATCCAAAAAAGGATTACAATGGCTAATAGATGTTTTAATGGAATTCCAGAATATATGAAATCAAATTTAATCAAAAGAAAAACAAAGGTTCTATTGTATAAAAGTCTTTTAAGATCAGTATTAACTTATGTATGTGAAACTTGGTTCATGTCTCGAACAGATGAGATAAGTATCTACGAAAGGAAAATTTTAAGATCCATTTTTGGAGGAATTCAGGAAAATGGTACATGGCGAAGAAGATCAAATTTAGAGCTCTATCGATCATATAAGGAATTCGACATTGTCAACTTCATCAAAATACAACCAATTAAATGGGCAGGTTACGTTACAAGAATGAACGAAGACTGCATCACTAAAAAAAGTCTTCAATGCTCAACCAATCGGCACACGAAGAAAGGGCAGGCCAAATCTCAGATGGATTGATGGCCTAGAAAAAGATCTCCTAGTTTTGAGAACTAGGATTGGAGAACACTGGCAGGAAGAAGGCTGGCCTGGAAAAGGCTCTTTGAGAAGGCCAAGGCCCAACCTGGGCTGTCGTGCCACTAAGGAGAAGGAAGGATAAAGTCGAATAAGAAACCTTTCGAGTCACGAATCATACACACAAAAAGATATTCAAACATCTATTAGTCAACATTTTAAAATGCCCAATTAAATGGTGCGTAATAATTCACTAAAAGTATTTTTAGTTGTTGAATAAAAAGGAGTAGTTTCTAATGGATATTTTTTGCGTAGTTGCTTATAGAACCCCGAATTAATGAATAAAATGTTCGGCCCCGATGAATTCGTTAAATCGGGATCGAACATTTTGTTCGTTAATTCTTGGTTATTCGTTATATTGGGGTGCAAACAAAATGTAAATATTTTGCACTTCCCTTTTGGAACTTCTATAATAAGCAACTACATAAAATAAACTAGAAATGACACGCTTTTTATTCAACATCTAAAAATACTATTAGTGAAATATTACGCTACAGTTACTAATTGGAAATTTTTAAATACTGACTAACAGATGTTTGAAAATCTTGGATTCCTGACTCGAAAATGCAGCGTCATTTACATCCTGCTACATCTAATATATATTATAAATGTGAAAGTTTGTGGGTCTTTCACGCAAAAACAACTGAATGGATTTTAATGACTTTACAGTAATATAGCTTATACATCGGAATAACACATAGGCTATAATTTATAAAAAGTGTCCAAAATATAACGATATTTGTCAAGTAAGAAGGAAAAAATTCTGGCATCTGCAAGCAAAAAAGCCCACGTCAGCATATATCTATCTTTTGTTTGTGAAAAACTTTTTGTTTTGGCTACGCAAGGGGCTCGCTTCTAATTAATTCCTGTGATCAGAATAATGCCTATTTTTTTATTTCAGAATAAAACTAAGTTTTGAAGGGAGAGGTTGTTATAAATCTCTTTATTTTAATGTTTTTTTTAACATCTTATTATGCACATTTGGTAGTAAGAAATTGATCTTTTTTCCAAATAAATGCTTTTATCAGTTCCGATACTTAAAGTAAATAAAATTTCTCTTTCACACTACATCATTTGGACAAACTTCCATAATTTTTTTGTGGTCAGTAGTTAATTATAACGCTGTAATTTTAATTGAATATGCAGATATTGCATTTTTAAGTATAAAACTAATTATAACTACTGCACTGTATTTTTTGCAGTGAGTGAGTGAATATCAACGTCACACTGTTCAGCTACACGAGAGCTTTTGGAGACGGACCACGTAATTTTGAACAATGGTCGAGTGACGGGAACGACACTTGAGCTGGCACCCCCTTCTCCTAACTACCACACCACACCAACTTAGCAGGAATATTCTTTGAAATCCACTCTTCCAAGATATATGGCAGCACGGGTTCTATGATGAGTATTTTGGTGGGGAAGGCGAACAGTTTTGTAGCAGATATTGCGTTTTCAGCCGATTGCAAAGATTATTATTTTTTGTCGCAAAAAAATAGTTAATGTCAAAATTTAAGTGTCTTATGGTTTTGTCTGTTAATGAAGACCTTGGAAAATGATTTGACTACTTATTTTAAGTGAACGGTGTATATAATTAATTTTACAGTGGAATATCTTTAATTAATTTATTAGGTCTAACGGATTAAATTTTCCAAAGTGGAGTATTTTGTTTATGTATATCCCTTTATTTGTAAATGTAGTGATCCAAAAAAATATTGTAAGAAAAAAACTGCAGTAAATCATAATTTGGTTGGATAAAGTATTAACGTGCATCTCTCCCCTACACGGCGGGTCTTACAAAGCTCTAATAAAGCTCGAGCTACGAAAGTAGCTAGGCATTTGCCAACTTGACTCTATCGTTAACATTTCGCTATGTTTTTCAATGAATCGCCATTATAATTTAAGAAACGGCGTTGCTTACGAATATTACAATTTTAACATAAAATATATACAACAGAAAGTAATATTAATGTATTACACTTTCAGATATAAATTATTTACATTACTTTAAGCGTTCATTACGGAAAACTTTTACCAATGTGTTACTTTTGCTGAGCAGAGATCAGCTTAGGGAGGTATTTTGAAAAATCGACCCTCAAGAGTGTTACGAGGAATTATAAATAAAAGAAAAAAAATCCTTTTTATCAGCTATTAGATCTACATACTTAAAATTTAACAAAGGTGGTTTTTTTCTTTCTTTTTTTGTTTAGCTGAGATATGCAAAAAGCTTTTTTTGTTTAATTTGCAATTCACATAAAATTAACTCATTAAAAAGTTCTTTTTCCTTCAATCTGTGTTGTTTAATTTTTCAGTTCACCCGTGCGAAGAACGGGTATACCAGCTAGTAAAATATAATTTCACAGTTTCCAAACAATGTACAGAATTAGAAAAATGTAACAGACTTGATAAGAGTTTCATTATCAATTTCTGCATCAGAGTCTTTATTCATTGGCTCCGACAAATCTGAAGCTTCCTGAACTTCATTTGCACAGAAAGACAGTCCTTCATCAAATGCAACATAAACGTTAAAATCTTAAAATATCCCTTGCGTTGTGGAGTGAGAAGTTATAAGAAAGAAGTTTCCCTTGTCCTATTCAAAACTCACATAATAGGTCAAATTGGTCATTGAGGTCAAAATTGGCAACTTTTAAGAAAAATCTTTTGTCTGTTCAGGACAAAAAGGATGTTATTTGAAAAAAAATATTTACTAACACAAACTAATGAAAAAAATTTCAGCAGTTGAAAAAAATCGTTTTATTCGTTAAATAGGGGGTTTTGCCTTCATTTTAATCGGGGGGAAAAGAAAAATTCGTTAAATAAAGCTTCGTTAAATCGGGATCCGACTGTGTATATACCATTTTGATACCTGATCCCTGCTAATACCAGTCTCAACTAAACTATTAAAAATAAAAATTCATCAGAATACAAGTTCTATACCATTATCCTATCAAGTATTTTATTACCATGTTTCTCTTTCGTTCTTTTCATATTAACACTATTATTACGACAAAAATGTAACAATACCGACAATTCCAAAGCGACAATTACATGACGAATCGAATTCATATCGTCAAGATTTGAGTAGTACTATGACCTCTTTAAAACGTATAATTTCAAACGACTGCATTAAACGTCATATAACATCAAAAATTAAATGCATGAACCGTGCTCTAATGGCTATAATACAGAAGTAAAATAGCAAAAATTTAAGAGAGAAATGACCTTGAAAGGGCCTTAACGGCGTAAAACATCCCAGAATGAAAGGAGGGAGGCTGAAACGGATGTAAAGTGGTATTCCCCACCGTTAGAAAGCTACTTAGTACAGACAAGGTCTTATGAAAGTAACAAAATGTAATACTTTTATATACACCATTGTAGGCAAGGAGAGTATAATGTTAAAAATGCAAAAACTGTGTTAACAGTTAATTCGGAGATATCTCCCTCGTTCTAGAACTGTAATGAAAATAGACTGGATTTCGTTATTTTATTTTGTTTTATATTTAATGATTTGTTGTATTTGATTATTTTCTATTTTATTGATTTTTTACTTATGTCCTTAATATTTCCAGATTGAAAATTATTATTATTTATAATCAGAAAATAATTTGAATTAGATAGGCATAAATACTTTTTAAAAAAAAAATCGTTATTGACTGAACAATAACATACTTCTAATTTTTTTATAGATCAGTTGTCTAATTGTACAGATAATAAGGATTAAATATGAGGAAATTGCCATTACCAGTGGCGCCCACAAGGAAGGGGAGGGGGTTCCTCGGGTCCAGACCCCCCATAGCCCTTGCTTTTTTTAATTAATTATAATCCTATGTATAAAGTACGTAAAATTTAATTCAGCATTTATGAATAATTAACCTTATTAATTAATGCTAATTATTAATTCAATAATTATTTTTTTACTGTTTTTTGTTCTCGAAAATCGACAAAATAAAAAGAATATTTTGGACGGCGTATTGGAGCATGATACGAGAATGATAGACTTCCGACCCTGGAGCCCCCCTTCGTCCTATAACCGTGAAAAATTATTGCGTGCGCCACTAGCCATTACTATTTATTTTTGTAGTGATTATACCCAATAACAGAATTATTTTTTTTACTAAATACCATTTGTAAAAAATTACTTTCCACAATAAAAACAATTGTACCCAAATAACTTGGAAAAGTAAATTTTGAAAAACATAAAAACAATGAAGATTATTACTTAATAGTAAAAAATATCTTTCCATGTTAGACTAAAAAAAATTTACGAATATGTAAAATTAAAACAACAGTTAGTGATAAAATGTATAACTTAAGAAATAAGACAGAGAGAGAAAGCTCCCTCAACCTTACACATTTAAAGCATAAACACATAAAGCACACATTTAAAGCATTTCAAACACTTTTGTTTTGAAGTTTTCGAGCCACAAGAAACGAAGTTACCAGTACGATTGATCAATACTACAAATGAATACTATTCAAGGACACGGGGACACGAGATAACTCCTCTGAGGTTGCAAGGGGATATCTAAGATGTTTCTATTGAACTGGACAATGGGGGGTTAAAGGTTGCACTTCTTGGATGAAACGCTCAAATTCTACTGCTTTCGGAGAGTTAGGCACCTAATAAAATCAGTTCAAGATTTATGACCATCATAAAATGTGTTAAAAGAGAGAATAACTTGAAATGTTTAGAAATACTTCAAAAATAAAGAAAAAAAATTGATTCACAAGAGAAAAGTTCGTTATGTAGAAAATGCACTTCGCTATAGGGTTCGCACTTCGTTATTTTACGAAGAAAATCGTGAAATGTTCTTGTTCCAGGAAAAAGTTCACTATATAGAAATATTCGCAATATAAAGGTTCGTAATATGGAGGTTCGACTGTAATTTTAATTTAATTGGATTTAATATGCCTTCAGAATAAATACAATTACACCAAAAAATGAATGTAAAGGGATTTAACATGGAATCAATATAAAGTGGAAAAATGGAAAATCGCACAAACCCGACAGAAATACACCACAGTAAGTAAAATGGAAATAATTTAATGCTCACATTGTGTTCGGCCCACTAAAATTTCATCCAAGAACCGGTACCGGTCCGTGGCTCGCTGGTTGTGGATTACTATTTTAAACTACCTGTAAAATATTTACAGGTATAACTTTTATTCTTCAGCCAAAACATTTACAATATAGCCATACATTCATTTTATACACTTGAAAAATCTACGTTAGGTGAAACGTAAAAGCCCCCTCCCCTCCTTTTTCCATTCAAGTTTTTATCAAAATTACAGCTTTTTTATACGTCCAAAGGCAATTTTCTATCTTTTGTGCATATATTTCCCCCTCTTTAGATACAGAATAAATCTCCTATTTGTTGATAAAGTTAAAATATTTTAATTTTATATGTTAAAAAAATTATAATCAAGATGCCTCTCTTTATCTTTCTTACTTTTAGTCCTATTTATTCCTTAAACCTAAACTCACACCAACAAAGTTCAAAGTAACCTCTCAAGGTAGAACAAAATTAGACTCTTTATGGGTAGGGATCTTCCTTCCCTTCTTTTTTCCAGTATTAACATTCATCCCTTTTAAACTTACAGCAAATCAAAAGAAAAAAAAAATAGTATTGTAGCACTAGAAATTATTATTTGGAGATATCACATATTACCATGCTTATAAAATGCATTCAATTCAGTGTTTTGCAATAGAGAACAAAACCCTCAAAAGAACAAATTATAGAAAAAATTTATATAAAAAGTTTTTTATTCTGCATAAAAATTTATATTTCAGGTAAAAGTAAGCTACCCTTTTTCATTTTCAACGATGTAAAAAAATTTTTACAGAATCAATAATTATACACTAAAATAAAAAGCTACTTCATATATACATAATACTTCACACAAACAATTTTGCAAATTTCACAAAGAAAAGTATGATTTAAAACCTAGAGAGATATTTGCAATTAATTCGAATTCCTTTTGGGATTACTTTTGCAAAATGACCACTCAACATTCTTTTAGAATTTTTAGTCTTGAAACTATTATTACATTTATTTTTGTGTTACAAATGATTCATTAACAACTTCTATAAATGAAAAAAAAAGACTATTGTTCAATTTATTCTTTTTTGGGTGAAAAATTACCAAAGATTATATTTATCAATACATATTTTATTTACCCAAATATTACCATTTTATAAAAAATAACATACCTTTTTTAGTGTTCTTACTTTTAAGTCATATTTTTCCATAAACCTACACAATGAATATCTTTCATCAACAGCAATTGATTTAAATGGTAAAATTAAAAAGTAATGATTGAAATAGAAATTTCGAAACTTATATCCACTAACCCTTTGGATTGCATATGGATTTTTCCTGCCCTTTGACTCAAAATAATTAGCCTACATTACCTACAAATCTAATCACCCTTCTCCTAAATAAAGCATAAAACAGAAAGGAATCAATCTGTTCTAACATTCTTTATTCTGCATATCATGCAAGAGAGCAGTATATTTCTCTTTTAAGCCATTGCCACTTATTTGAACATTTTTGCCTTTGTTTTGAACTTTACTAGCTTTGTCAAAACAATATGAAAATCTTTCTGCAAAAAGAGTTGTCGTATACAAATATAAGAAAAATAGTGAAGATTTTTTTTTAAAAAACAAAAAGCCCAAAGTAGATTAGGATAACATTGAAAAAAATGTGAACAATAACAGAAGAAATATGCATTATCACAAATTTCTGAAGTCAGTTCCTATCAAGCTTTGAGGAATTTTAGTTTAGAATCCAATGGAAAAACAAGATTTGACTGATTTGTACCCTTTTTATAACAGTCAAAATTTTGAAAACAACAAACTTTTAAGTATATTTCCAATTAACATACAATTGAAACCTACATGCCTTTAACATTTTCATATAGTATTTTCTAACTTATTAAAATAGATCTAGAAATCTGATACAGATAATGTCCAAACTTGATTCTATTTAATGACATTGGAATCGTAGATTTCATTAATAATTCAAGACAGGATAAAATCACTGTTATACTTATAATATTAATCTAAATTAATTAAAAACCATCAATATGAATTTTTTCAAAATAATATTTTGTCCAACATTTTGTCAACAATAAGATATGAAGTAAAAATGGAGAAAAAAAAAGATAATTTAAAGAAAAGTTTAATAAAAAGTATTAAAACATACAGATGGGATACTTCCATACAATCACAAAATTTAACTAAAATTATACTAGAAAAATATAGCATTTCTAAAGTTACCCAATTTATTACAGAAAAAACTCTAACAAATAATTTATTAGGTTAACATAAAACCATTTTGATCCTCTTTTATAATCTTATTTTCTGTATCAATGAACTGTACCTCTTAATAAAACAACAAAATTTAACTCCAAAAACATACTTCAAAAGGTTTACAATGTGTACAAGAAAATTTTAATTTCAATGCTGATATAAAGTGCAGAAACTTTTATAAGGTACTGATATCCATGTATATATACATATCACTTATTTCAATCACTCTCTCTCATAAGAAATTTTTTATTCTCACTCTATAAGATTATATATATTTTTAAATTTAAATTATTAGAACAATAATTGTTTTTTTTTAATTTTCAACCATAGCAGTTTGATTATGTAGTTTTATACATAAATAGAGAGAAATAAACAATCAGGATTATAAGGTAAGAGTCGTCTCTAAGACCACGTAACACCTTCCATCTCTTAAAATTTGTAATGATGATTGTTCTTAATGTTTACCTTCTTTAACTAGTCATTCAAGGTCAAGTGCAAGAGCTGTAATTTTAACTTTTCTTTACTTTTTTACTAATTTCAACCATTAAAGCATGTATGTGAAACAGTTCATTACTCAAGAAATATGATGCTTCAATTTTTCTGAAATTATAACCAAAGGCAGCTGAACTATAAGAGAATCTCATATACAGATTAAAATCAAATATATCATCAGAAACCAGACCATTTTGGAATATAAATATGATGAAAACAGGAGTAGCATAATTGATTCTAGATTATTAAGTGTAGCACACCCAGTATAGTGGTTAGTGACGCTGAATCCTGTGCTGTAAGGCCTAGGTTCGAATCCTGGAGAAGGCATGGATGTTTGTAAATGTATAATGCCTGTGCAGCATGGGAGCACTATAAATATTCATGAAGCTGCATCACATTGAAAGGTTAGTGGAAGGGGAAGAGAGGTGGGAGACCTCTGATCCCTCCCAGTGTGTTCTCCCTCAAAACTGGGGTGGAACGAAGCCAAATCATACTGTCACTCGTAAGGGGCTAATCAGTGGGGTAATGAAAGATAATAATACACCCCTGCAAAGTCAGGTTTTGGGCCCCAAAACCAGATTTTACAAAGGGTACCAACTTGATGCCATTCAGGCTTTGGGCCCCCTGCAATGTGGGGGTGTATGTTACGCCACTGGGGCTAATGACAGACATAAAAACTAGCCCCTTGCCAAAATTAATTTTGTGGGCCTCAATCTAACATAATCATGCAGAAGACATTAGAAACAACAAATTGTTAAGGATAAAAAGGAAAAATTTATTAAAATATTTCACTTTAAGAAAAATATTTTAATTGGAAGGATAATTTTAAATATGCTATGTGAGAATTATAATGGGAATTCTGATTCTAGAGTAAATTATTAAGTTGATGCACGAAAACTCTTGTAAAAATAAATCCTTCTGAACTTTATTAAATAGCAATTTCAATAAATTAATTTCTTAATATCTTTTACTTTTGAATATTGCAATAAAAATTACTCAAATTTTTCATACATTTAAGATTTCATAAAAGCCCTTTATTCTCCTTATTTTTCGACAGGAAGCTTCTGTTCCTTGTGTATATAAAATAATAAAATTCATTTATGCATATTTGGAATTGATTAATTTTGTAGAATGATATATATTAATACGATGTAAAACAAAAAAGGGGTATTTTTATAATCTTTTTGTTTCAGCAGTCTTTAAGATTGCTCATGAAAATAATGTAAAATTTTGTCAAAGTAATTAAAAATTAATTTTTTTTCATAATGCAATAATTATGCGAACATTAAAAACCTTAAATGAAATTTCAGTATTTTTGCTGAAAATTAGCTCTATTGATTACATTTGGAAATGTATGCAGCATGACCTACTTTTTGCTGCTATGACCTACATTTTTCGTTACTATGACCTACATATCCAAAAATCTAACTGACATATAAATTTTTGCTTCCAAAATTACAATTTTATAATAAATGGTAAATAACAAACATTTTCACAAAAAAATATCATAATATTTTAGAAAATATTCTGACATAACCTACATATCAACATTCTCCAAACCAATACGAAAATTAGATTTTTCCATTACAATTCTACCATGCGACTTTTTAAACTTTATTTTGCCATAACTTTTCAGCACAAAGCATTATTGTTTTTTTTTTTTTAACATTTGTGCCACAGTTCTTTTTTATCTCCTACTAATATATTAAAATTGATAGTCACATCAAAATTGTGGCAAATGACAAATGCTTATTTATACACAGAATAAAAATAACATGTAAGCTGTGTTTTTTAATCCAATTTCACTGAAATCAATTATTATTGCTTTCATTCTAATGAAAAAATGTTTTCTTTGCAGTGCTAAATGCAATTTTTAATCGCCTGCCATCTTTCTGGTCTAAGCAATTTTTCATTTCCAGTAAATTTAATAAATCTTTTGTTTTACAAATTTCATTCAGTCTTTGTCATTTAAAATAATAAAATAAATTCAGAAATATTACTAATTTAGTATACAAAAGAAAATAAAACAAATTTTTTTTAAAAAAAATCGAGCATTCATCTAATTTGATTTCACCAATTTTGGACCAAATGGTAGGTAATAGCAGAAAAGTACCTGAAACTTATACAGTAATTAAGATATTAATACATTCTAAAATCAACAGATTATCAATGAACTTTGGATCCAGTACTTAAATATTAGCATCACCACAGCCAAATTGGCACCATGCGAATTGCGCCATTTTCCACCAAAATCTTGTTGGTTGGTTTTTTTTTCATATAAAACACATTAGAATCATTGTTATGATATCAAGACATGATTTGCATGGTCCCAATTTTGATGGGGTGACACTAATACATAAGAACTAATAAACAATAGATTAGATGAACGATTAATGCTAATTATAAATTGTATTTTTTTTTAATGAAAATTGTAATCTTACCAGTATTTGGCATCCTCGACTATTTTCATCATCAGGGGGTGGAGGCAATACAATCCAATTATACTTTCTCATTTCAACTGGAACTTTCATCCTTTCAAAATCTTTCCATTGTGATGTTATAGACTCAAAGCAAGTTTGACATGTTATGACACACTCACCATTGAGAACAGTCAAGGCACCAGCTGGCCTAGGATGTTCCAACAGAAATGGAAAATCCTTCACTAAAATAGAGCACACTCGTTTTCGGTACGTTGTAATACCACAAATGTAACAAACATAATTATGAGTGTTATATCGCCGATGCCAACGATTTGTATCTTCTGGGTAAGTTGAAGTTTCATAGGCAAGCCACTGAGATACCAGAGATTGATAACAA
This sequence comes from Trichonephila clavipes, assembly GCA_019973935.1. Classification (NCBI taxonomy): domain Eukaryota; kingdom Metazoa; phylum Arthropoda; class Arachnida; order Araneae; family Nephilidae; genus Trichonephila; species Trichonephila clavipes. The sequence continues at coordinate 308,621 of BMAU01018672.1, read as the reverse complement.
AACATGCAGACCAGAGCATTGCAATCACTCGTTAGTTTTTTAGCACCTTCTGGAATGGGATGCTTAGCAAGGAAAGGAAAGAAAGGCACATCATCAGATGTTTTATCTATTCTCAAGTCATTAATTGGTCGAGATCTGATGTCATATGCTAAACCACTAGTATTCATCTCACCACAAACAAAACAACACATTGGCACTGAAATGACTAATGGCCGAACAAAGGGAACATCCAGAGGGCCACTTATCCTAGGCACTGGCTCATCTACACTGGTTTTTATGGGAACACATTTGAGATCCGTCATTTGAGGACTACCAGCTGAATTTGACATGACTGAATTTGAAATGGTAATGCTTGATATTGGTAAGGTATTTACAGTGGTAAGCAGGGGTTCAATGTTTGATGAATGCTTAGTCAAATCCATTTTTAGGTCTGGGGAAGATACCTGTATGTGAAGAGGAGCACCACTGGTTTCTGATATTATGTCATCATTAGTATAATGTACAGTTCGTTCTCTTTCTGGCTTAGGAGCGAAGATTTCATACTGCCGTTGAGAATGTGGCACATGAGCTGACTCAAACACTTCCCATTGATTTTTTAGACTGGAAAAACATTGACTGCAAGCAAGTATTCTGCCATATTGATCAGCAAAGTTACAACTGCTGGATTTAACAAAAGACGTAATGGAAGGAAAGTACATGCAGTTCTCTCGTGGCAAAGTTTCCAGAAAGCATGCAGTTTCAACACTCAGGGGATTTTCACATAAACTACAAACACCTCCAGATGTTTTCTTTGCAGATATCTTATATTCACCCTCAACACTAACAGCTTTAGAATGACTGGAATGGGAAACAGAATGTGATGAAGATACCATCCCATGACTACCAGCTACCTGTAACTTTGAACCAGGTATTTTGTACTGTCGTTGATTGATTGGTATAAAAGCATTTTCAAAAGCATTCCATTGATAGCTTAAAGAATTATGGCACTGACTGCAAACTTTTACTCTTCCATGACTATCCATGAGGAATGCAGAAGACGGTTTAGGTAAACTTTTAAGAAATGGAAAGTACATATCACCCATAGGAAGCGAGTTGACATAAAATAAAGTTTCACTTACATTTTCACATAGAAAACATTCTCGTTTAGGCTCAACATGCGATTCTGGAGCATTGCCTTCAAGATGTTGTCGAAGCACACTGGTACTATCACACACACTTTCATTTACCGTTTTGTATTTACGCTGCTCCTCTGGAGTTTTAGAAACTTCATAAACTTGAAACTGGCGAAAAAATGTTTTATAGCACAGAGAACACACAGCAGCTTTATTATTGCTCAGTTTATTGGCACCAGGATAAGGAGTTGAGTTCACAAGAAAGGAATAAAATGGCTCACCATCCCCTTCAGGATATGCACTTATAAATCTCTGAACAGATAATTGAGAAACCATTCCACATGTATAGCAAACAAATGATTTATCCTTTGCTTGAGTTTCTTGTTTGACAGTACTTGAATCAATGGCTGGAAATTTATAGATTTGTTCATGTCGAGGTACATTTCTTTTAAAATAACTTTCCCAACTTCCATGGCATTCTTCACATACATGAATCTTACCTTCAGAATCAATTGGTTTGGCCCTTGGTGCTTTGGGAAAAGACGCTAGAGAAGGAAAAGAGGCTATACCATGAAGATTGACAAACACCTCAATTAATTCTTTTGACTCTCGGCCACATGTATAACACACTTCCAAGATCCCAGCAGGAGAAGCAATACTGGATGATCGGGATGGTGTCCTTGTAGATAAATCTAATATACTTCCACTTGTGTTTTCTGGTTTCTCTACTCGTTGATTAGAGAAATTGTATGTGTTTGCATAGCTTGTTTCCGAGTGCTTAGTTTTTATCACATCTAAATCGGAAGAATGATGACTTTTAACTTGCTTTGGCTTGGTACGACAATCACTTTCGATTGCAGCATTTGATGATTCAAACAAAGATTCATAATCTTGTTGTAAATTTAAATCCATTCCAGCATAGGGGCCACCATCAAGACGTTTAAGCCAGTATATTCTCTTACTGAATGGGGTCTTACTTTTTTCATAACAATCCCATTGTTGATTAAGAAAAGAATAACAAACTAAACACGCCAAAACACGTCCATCAGATCTCATACTTTCAGCTCCTTCTGGAGGTTGGTGCAAATCCAGAAAAGGAAAAAATGGATTATCACGAAAAGGCTTTGAATAAAGCACATATTCAGCTCTTGAGCCAGAGCACACATAACAACAACTCATTGGCCGCGGTTCTTGTTTCACTAACATTTCTCTCAAAGTAGTAGATGTCATTTTTTTCTTTCACACTTTTATGATCAAATGGAAAACAAACATAATACACAACGGAACGAGAACGTTTGCGTGTATATAATCTAAAAAACTAAGGTTCTTAAAAAAAAGATCAACAATAAAACAGTACGAAAACACGGACTTTCATTCATGTCGCTGTCATAGTATTATTGTTCATTGGCAAATGAAAATTCTTTAAAAAAAATTACGGACTTTCCACACAAAAATTCATGCATTCAGATTTCATAATCATCACAATTATAAAATAATTATCATCTTAGAAAATTCCCTTCAAACCACGCATACGGCTTTTCATTTAAACAGAGTAAACACAAACACGAGTTATAAACAACGGAACATACAAACACAACGCCGCCATCTTCCCCAGATCATTGAGCTACAGATTTTCCAGACATGTTTTTTTTGCATCATTTTCTGACATAATATTAAAATCACGTGATACGAGTTCTAAAATATACTTTTTCTATTAAATGAGCTTCCAAATTTTTTAGCTAATCATTATTCATCCTTAAATAACAAATTTTGTACTTTTCTTACACGAGCATTCAAGTTATTTCAATATATTTATACAACTATCAAACACAACTAACGCAATCTTATCTTTTTTCCCCTTTACCTTAAGACCAGTTGAACTTGAAAGGATACGAAACTAATATTTCACAAATTTAAATTCTGAAATAAACTATCAGTAATTCTAACGTGTAATACTAACTTTTAAAACTCTAATTTAACTAAAAATTTCTTTTTTAACTTTTATTCTTGATTCGTAATGTTTAATTTGTCTTCCGGGGGAAAGGCGCCATATTGTATTATCAAAAAGAAATATCGCACTTTGTCATCTTAACAAATTCAATCAAAAAGATATACTTTAGAATCAGGGGATAACAGCATGAAATTTTTAAGAGAGAAAAGTTTGAAGTAATTAAAGTTTAATTGAAACAATCATTTCGAGAAGAGTATTAGAAGTTATTTAAAAGAATTTGCAGAGAATTTACGATGGAAATGAAGGATTATTAAAATTGAAAAGATTTACTTCGATGCAAATTAATTTTTATGGTTTATTAATAAAAAATAATGTTATTTTATTAGTGCTTTAATATTAAAATCGACAGCTAACAGATTTAACTTAATTTCTCAAATAAAATGAAATCGGTATTTCAGGGGAATGGAGGAGGGTCTATTTAAAATATCCAGGCATCAGCCATAAAAAATAATTGTGCAGGTCTTTGTATGGTCTTTCTGTGAGATGTTTAACTTAATGCAAAGATATTAAAGTTAGCTGGCTTTCCTCTTTCAAGGAGGATAAAATTAAAGATTTACTTCCATGTAAATCCAATGCTGCTTTTCAATAATTACAATATAAATAAAAAATTCAAGTTTAAGTTTGCTTTAATACTTATTCAACTCCATAAGAAAGTAAAGATACAACTTATTTTTAAAAAATAATAAAAGAGAATATTCTTGAAATTGATATTCACAGTGGTGTGATGTACACCCCCCACATTGCGGGGGCAGGTGTTCTTGGGGGCCCAAAGCCTGACTGATTTCATGTACACAATTGGTATTGGGGCACAAAACCTGATTTTGTAGGGGGCCCTAGTATTCTTCGTTACGCCACTGGATATTCAAGCACTAACACGAGTATGTACCAAATTGATATATCTCGTTGTTTTCTCTTTCAAATGTGCTACATTTTGGTAGCTAAGCCTTTGCAGACATGGCAAGTTTCCAAGTGTGGAAGCTATTTCATTGGCGGCACCATCTAGTGGCGTCTTTCCCTACCAAGTTTTTGACCTTTGAACTTATTCAACTCAAGCTCTCGTCAGATGCTAAATAACTAACTGCCTTAATTTCATTTTACCAAGAGTACCAGAGCCAAATTGACACTCAAGGGACCTATTACATGCCATACAATCACATGTCTACGATTTTCGCATCAAGAAAATCTATCGACTCCAGGCGGGACCGCACCCGCAATCATGGGCTTAACGAGGTAGGCACGCTACCTCTAAACCACCGAGATGATTATATAAAATTCTCTCTATATAATTATTAAAATGCATGTATTAATAAAATCAACTAAATGGCTAATAAATAAAGAGTAAATTATTAAATTGTATAAAAAGTCCATTACGATATTATGGAAATAGAAATAGCTTTTAAATAGTTTTCTGTATAATTAAGTCCTTTTATGTTCAAAATTTGAAAATAAAGTGTAATAAATATATTTTTAAAATATCGCGCTCATTTGACACAAATAGAGCATATATAGCAAACAAAGTCTTCTAATAAAAGTATGCAGATGATTTTTCAAAGTATACTTTCCACTGCACTCCAGTAAAAAGCTTATTAAAAACCTCTATCATTTTTATCAAATTCCTGTAAAAAGTATGGTTGAATGGTTTATTTTTTGTTTAGTTTCTATTCAAAAAATCCCATGATGAGTTTTTTGAGGGGGATTCATTCTGCAAAATTTATCGCTTTTACAGAAAGTTGGTAATTTTTGCAGTTTCAATATCCGTGATAGCAATAGTTTATAATTAATAGGACACAATAGCTCCATACAATTTCGGTTCAACATTTTTATTAGACGATTACTTTTTCATTTGTATTTACACGAACATTTTTATTTGCATTCATTTTAAAATTTAGACAGTACAATTTAACAATATTTTATGAAGAAACATTTTATTACATTTGAATTCGAAAATATTTTTTTAGAAATTTTATTTCAATTTAACAATTTATTTTCGGTACTGCAGACGTTTTGTGTATTTTGATACCCATTGAAGCAAACATTCATTTTTGTTTTGTCTACATTGGAGCCGGACCCAGCGCTCGTTTATAATTTATTGCTCTGATCAGTGTAATCACTATTTTTTTATTGGCAGAATAATGCTAGATTTTGAAGGGAGAGGTTGTGTGGCAACTCTCTCTATTTGAATAGATATTGATAATGATTCCGTTTCATGGCGCATCGGCCACCAACGGATTACTTATAGATTTATAAAAATTGGAAAATTTCTTCTTGAAATTTATCGAACGATATGAGATCGTAGAACATTCTTTTGAAAATTTAGTTTTAGAATTAGCTAAACCATTGGAATAACGCTTTGAAAAGCGTGAAGCCGGCTAAAGGTAAGAACTACCTTTTGCAATCTGAATAGAACATTGATATTGTTATATCTAGTAACTGTATTTTATAAAAAATGGATGATATAAAAAAATTGAAGAAAATTAGAGCTGTCATTCGTACAGCAGTAACGAAAATTATGAATAAATTTAAAAAAAAAGAACTTGATTCTCAATCTGTTGATATTTTACATGATTATTTAAATGAACATTTAAAAGAATTAAGAGAACTAGGTAATAAAATCAAAAATATTATTCAAATAGAAGAATAATTTGATGCAGAAATACAATCTGCATTCGGTTATAATGACAAAATTTCTGTGTTGTGTTCTAAATTAAAGTTAAAATTAAGAATTATCTAAAAGTGATCCCAGTTTATCGTCGCAAACAATATTGAATGTTCAAATTGATTCGCTTAACAATTCGATTAATGGATCTTCTGTAAACTGTATCAGAAATGTTAATTCTGTTCGTCTACCCAATTAAAATTAAATAAATATTTCGGTGATCCATGTTTATAGTTAGAATTCTGAAATAGGAAGAGAGGAAAAGGAAAAGGCGGTTATGTCTCACTTTCTAGAAACAGTCCGGCAAAAGGAAGATGGCAGATACGAGGTCCATATGCCTTGGAAAGTGGATCGGTCCTTTCTAACAGACAATTATGAGTTGTGCTTAAAAAGACTTGAATCTACCACCAGGAAGTTGGAAAAGATCAGTTTTAGAGAAAAATATCATGAAATCTTTAAAGAATGGTTAGCGGAAGGAGTTATTGAGGAAATTCCTGGAAAGGGGTTACCTGTTCGTACCCATTACCTTCCACACCGACCTGTCATCAAGGAAACATCCGCAACATCTTCAATGAAGATAAGACCGGTCTTCGACGCTTCTGCTAAGATCAATAACCATCCGTCGTTAAACGACTGTTTAGAGACTGGAAAAAATTTAATTGAATCAGTTCCTGCTATTTTGGCTAGATTTAGACTGAAACCGATCGGTGTAATTTCAGACATCAGAAGAGCTTTTCTCCAAATATCTTTACATGAAAAAGATCGAGACTTCGTAAGATTTTTTTGGTATGACAATGAGGGTAATATACGAACTTACAGGCATGCTCAAGTTGCTTTTGGAGTTACCAGCAGACTTTTCTCTTAATGGCGGTTATTAATTACCATTTATTAAAAGAATCAGTAAAAGAACGTTAATCTGAAGAATTTCTTAAAAAATTACAAGATAGTTTTTATGTCGATAATTGCGTAACTAGTGTACAAAATAATGCCGAACTTAGAATATTCGTCGAATCTGCAACTAATGTAATGAAAGAAGGAATGTTTGATCTCAGAGGATGGGAAAGTTCCGCCATTCCTTCAGAAAGTACGACATCACTAGTATTAGGACTGATTTGGGACAAAAATTCTGATACTTTAGAAATAGATTCAGAATCTTTGAAATTTGATGAAAAAGAAAAGATAACTAAAAGGAAAATACTTTCATTGGTTAGTCGAGTATTTGATCCCATAGGTTTCTTGGCACCTGTTATGATTCAACCTAAGATTTTGCTGCAAGCCACTTGGAAAACTAAAGAAGCATGGGATGATGAAGTGAATGATGAAATAAGGAAGAAATTTTTAAAATAGGGAAAGCAGCTGAAATACTTCAAAAATATAAAAATTCCCAGATTGTTAGGCGTGATGGAGGAATCCAATTTGAGTATCCATACTTTTGTCGATGCCAGTAAAACAGCTTATGCGGCATGCATTTTCTTAAGAAGTGAATCCAATACGGGCTCAGTGACCGTTCAGTTACTTCAAGCCAGATCACGAATAACTCCCATGAAGACTATTACTATACCACGTCTTGAATTAATGGCCGCTACCATCGGGGCCAGGCTTTTTTGTTCTGTGAAGCATGCCCTGAAAATTTCCAATATCAAGACTTACTTTTGGACCGATTCTTCTACAGTTCTTACGTGGATAATTCGTCGAGAACAGTGGTCGGTATTCGTTGCCAACAGAATAAGTGAGATTAGAAAATTGACAACTTCGGAAGATTGGTTCCATATTTCAACTGACCAGAATCCAGCAGACATTTTATCAAGAGGTTGTGGACCTAAACAACTTCAGAAACGCAAGTGGTGGCAAGGGCCAGATTGGTTAAAAAATTCGAAGGAACAGTGGCCGAAATCAGCTGTAAATATTAACGAGAAAGAAGTAGAGATAGAAAAACGAAAGTCAGTCATCTCTGCTAATAACACAGAGGTAGAATCAATTTCATCACAGTTAGCCAGAAGATTTTCTAGATTTTCAAAGATGATTAGTGTTATGGCTTGGATACTGCGTTTCCAACCAAAGGCCAAAGACTTAAGAAAATGTGCTGAACTTAAAAATGAAGAATTGTTAAATGCACAAAAGATTATTTTCCGTTTAATACAAAATGAATGTTACTCTAATGAAGAAACACGAAAAAGTTTAAAAGGTCTTCTAATATTTGAAGATGAAGAAGGAATATTACGATTGAAGTCCAGATTGATAAATGAAGAAGAATCGAAAGATTTTATTTCTCCAATAATTCTACCATCGAAACATGTTGCAGTGAGAAGATTTATAGCGCAAGAACATCTCGTTAACAAACATGCTGGGACATTAACTCTTCTGACTATTTTACGTGAAAGATTTTGGATAGTGAAAGGGAAAAGAACTGTCCGAAGTGTTATCAAAGAATGCTTAACATGTAAAAGACGAAAGATTAAACATCTTGAGGTACCTTTTCCTCCTCTTCCAAAAGACCGAACAGAAGTAGCAGCAGTTTTTCAAGTTTCAGGTGTAGACTTGGCTGGACCTTTGTTGACTAAATCTAAGCAAAAGGCGTGGATAGTACTTTTTACTTGCGCCGTATTTAGAGCGGTCCATCTGGAACTAATAACTTCACTTAGCACCACTGACTTCATCCAAGCTATGCGTAGGTTTATTGCCAGAAGAGGACGAATTTCTGTGATGTATTCAGACAATGGGACTAATTTCACAGGTCTAAACAACGCTTTGAGACAATTAGATTGGATTACAATTGAAAGTGAATTTAGAGTCCACGAAATACGTTGGAAGTTTAATCCACCCTCTTCTCCATGGTGGGGAGGCTTCTGGGAACGCTTGATTGGAATTTTGAAGGATCTCTTAAGAAAAAATCTTGGGCGCTCCTGTTTGTCTTACGAGGAATTGCAAACTCTCGTCTGTGAGTGCGAATCGGTCATGAATAGCAGACCGTTAACCTACATATCCGAGGAACAAGAGCTGAAAACCTTGACTCCCTCAATGTTTCTTCAGGACATTCCATTAAATGATGTTCCTGATTTGGATCAAATTCAAAAGACTAATATTGTTTTGAGATGGAGATATATTCAAAAGGTTCGCGAAAATCTAAAACAACGATTTAAAAGAGAGTATCTGGGTTTCCTTCGTTCTTCAGTTATCAAAAAAGAGAAGATAAAATAAATGAAGGTGACATTGTGTTAATTGGTACAGATGATAAGAAACGGCTGCATTGGCTGCTAGGAAGAGTACTGGAACTCTTTCCAGGAAAAGATGGAATAATTAGGCTTGTGAAATTGCGAACTGAAAGGGGAGACATGTTAAGACCAATCCAACGACTGTACCCTTTGGAAGTAACATCAAACCAGTTAAGAAATTTATAAACACTTAAAAAACACCTTTGAACTTTTTTTTTGACGTATTAGAACTTTAAGAAATTAATTTCATTCCAATATTTTGAAATATTTGTATGTACTTTTTTTTGTAATCTAAAATTGTATGCATATATTATCTTTGTTTATTTGTTTTTGAGTTTGCATCCCCAAACTCAAGGTGGGGAGTATGTTGCGCCCCTATCCAAAAACCGTGAGAGGTAAGTTTCTCTGTGAGGGAGTGGCAACAGATAGAAAAACGTTTTTGTTTTTGAAAGTGTAATGGATGAAAAGAATTTACTGTGTTTTGCTGTGCTGTTTTGATTTAAAATATATCTTGTTGATGTTCTCTTCTCATCGTTGTCGTCTATGGACCAAACCCCCTACATTATTCTCACGAACAATAGTATTAGAAACTATAATATTTGTAAAATACAAATTAGAAGTTTAGAATCACTTAACGCAGTGTTTCTCAAACTGTGGGGCGCGCCCCCCTAGGGGGACGCGATGACCTTACGAGGGGGGCGCGAGCATATCGAAAATAAAAGATTTAAAAAATAATTAGTTTACTGGAATGAATTAAAAAAAATACTTTCAGACATAATAAAAAATGCACTTTTACTCTGATATAATTTATAGGCGCACGCGCGCGATATTAAGTCAACAAAAATAAAAACTTCTTTAATACCTAATTAGCTATCTTTGATCCTATAACCAAATAAAAAAACTTTTATTTGATTTGCTGTAATCCCATGATGAGAGATTTTTTTATTACGCTTTTTTTTAACCTAACATACTACTCTTTCAGAGAAAAAACAGATCCCAGACCCAAAATCGAAAAAATTTAGGAACATAAAAAATTCATCACTGTCATTATTTTTGAAATACTGCTCATTATAGCTGTAATCGGTTTGACCTTCTAAGTTATTGGTACAGTTAGTTATGACCCCTCTCTTATGTGTTCTCTGTTGCGCTTTTTTCAATGCAAAAGAGTTTTATGATATTTGGAAAACCACGGAGAGCACACACAAGCCCATGAAGGATTACTTGGCCAAGACATATTTCTATAAATATTCTCAACATATAAAGCATAACGAAACACGTTTCAGACAATTTTTTTAGCAGTAACATACATATTATCATAATGAATATACTTTTTACCCGGAAGTGGTCGCGCGGGACACACAGATTACAAAATCGTTAATTCTGGCAAAACTGTTTATTTATTACCAAAGAAAAATTGAAAAGTCCTTGAAAGTAGGTAAGTAAACTTTCTCTTAATTAAATTATTCACTGGAATCATGATTTGTATCGTGTACAATAAAATAATTATAAAAAAGGATTGGAGTGACTCAATAACCCCGACCGTATCGAGTGCGTGCCTGCTCCCGGGTTAAAACATGTTGAAGTCTTTTCGCTTTAAATATTAAAAATAATTCAATTATTCTTCATCGATATTTTATATTATTGATCATTATTTAACATCAGTGGCGCACACAAGGGGGTCTGGACCCCCTCAAAGCCCTTGATTTTTTCCGATTGATTATAATTCTAAGTTTATAGTACGCAAAATTTAATTAAGTATTTGTTATTAATGATTAATTTTATTAATTAAGGCTAATTATCTATTCAAGAATTAGCTTTTTACTGTGTTTTGTTCCCGAAAATCGACAAAATCAAAAGGAACCTGATATAAGATTAGTGAACTTTCGACCCGGACCCCCCCTTGAAAATTCCTGTGTGCGCTACTGTTTAACATCAATTATAAATGCTAATTCTGTGAGGCTTAAAATTACATTTCGCTTAAAACTAATTATAATTTGAGCAACCATTTAAAAAAAAATCCTTTTACATTTTTGTAAACAATGTCGAGCACTTGGCTTTGCTTCCCTTACAATTCAGCTATTATATCAATAATGTTTTATTTTCTTATAAATGAACTCGTGCAAAGAGCGGGCACTTCAGCCAGTACACTTGTAATTTATCAGTGCTGCACAGAATATTTTATAACTAATTAATTAATACTAAATTAAGAACAAGTTTAATAAGTATTGATGACGTCCATGAGCTTGTCTTAGAAAGCAAAGTTTTTATAAGGAATGCTTATGATTAGAAATTGACCCCCTGAGTTCTTTTTCTATATTTAGCAGATATCTATATTTTGTCTTCTAAGCAGCTACCGCATTTTGCTATATGTCCAATTTAAAAATTAGAGAAAGGAAAAATAACATAATGATTATCCTATTATTTTATTTATTTACTTTGCTTAAAAGTAGTATACAAAATTTAATACTTATGTTACTAATTTGTATGGTTTATAATTAAGATTGCCTATTGTAGCTTTAGCATCAAAGTGCATTATTATTGCATTCAGTACATTATTAATGTATAAGGGGGGCGCGAAAAAAATTGTGATCGAAAAGGGGGGCGCCAGTATTGAAAGTTTGAGAAGCACTGACTTAACGTAACATCTGGAATGTATGGTCATTTACTGCAGCCAATTCTTCTTAAATTACTACCAGAAGATCTGGTCTTAGATTTTAACAGAAAACAATTAGGAAAAAAAGAGGAATCGCAGCAGTTTTTAAAAGTAGAAATCGAATGCCATGAAACAACCAAGTTTCTTAGCGGCTTCAACGGGGAGAAGAAAAATTTATAACTCATAACTTTAAAAACATGCAAATCGGGTAAGGCGATAGTCAAAACATTTCATGCAATAGACAGAGCAAAGTTCAGGGTCGTACATCTACATGTGAATTTATGACATCGGTAAACGAAAGTGATCTGTAAATTTTTTTTTTAATCTAGATCATTTGGCAGAAAAGTGTAATAAAATTATCACTGAAAAGAAAAAGAAACAGGGGAAATGTTTTTAATATCTGCGACCAAAACATTGCATAAAAAATTGTTTATCAAATATGACTTGCAGAATTTGCAATGGTAGACACAAAGAAACAATTTGTTTCAAATATAAATTAATTAATGAAAATAAGCATACTGCATTAAAAAAGGGAAGGAAACAAATTCTCAAGATACAGTCGTCTCAACAATTTCTTACAATAAGCAAAATAAAATTTTCTTGCAAACATATACCGTAAAGTTAGAACATAATTCCAAAGAAATATTTTCGCGTTTGTTATGTGATTGTGGATCAACGAGAAGCTTTGTAACAAAAAAACTGTCTTTAACTGTTTAGACTCCCAGCCATTAGAAAAGAAAAGTTATCAGTTTATACTTTTGGGAATAAAGCTCCCATAGAAAAAGACTATGATGTAGTTAAATTAACTCTTAAAAATAAGGATTCACCAAATTTGAAAACAGGCATATATAGAGGCTTTAGTTACTGATCGCATTTCGGTGGCAAATATCCCCCCCTCCTGAATTAGACAATATTCCACAAGCAGTTCAGTTTGAAAATTTAGTCCTCGCAGACTCACCAGATTGTCAAGAGCCAATTACAATACTAATCGGAGCAGACTATTACTACGAATGTAGTTACTGGAAAAATTAAACATCTGAATAAGAAGTTAGTTGCGGTTGAAACCACTTCGGTTAGAGTCTTCAAGACCGAAACAGCGAAAATCAAGCATCGTGTAAGATCGTCTTGTAGTTGAATTAATCACCTCTAATTAACCGGATTTACCGCTTTTATTATTTCCTTCAAAACACATAACTATATTTACAATTTTAAATCGCATCGGGAACTACAGGTAGCTTCCTCCATTTTACGTTCGAGACCACCTTCTTCTTCTTCTCTTCTTCCTGCTCAAAAGCCAAAACAGTTCACAGCAGCGCCCTCTTTCTAGTCTATCGTGTGCTATGTGTCAAGCCTCCTATGTGCCACGCCGTTACAGACTAATTATTTCCTCCCATCCTGGAGAAAATTTTTCACGATAGTTGAGTGGAAAGTTTTACTGTGATACCTGAAAAATACTTGACATAGGATCAGTTTATGTAGCAGTAAGAATTATTTCTTGAAATCCTTTTCTTTTAAACGGAGCAAAAAATATTTAAAAAAAAATAACGTGCAAGTACCTGTTCTATCCGAAATTAGTACCTTATTTTAAAGAAGGCATTAAACTTATCCCTACTAATCTATGTGAACTTTAACATATACAAAATATCATTTGGTGAAATACTGCTACCAAATGCAAACTTTAAAATACAAATACAAATATTAATTATCAAAAAATTTAACATACAAACATAAAAAAAAATTAAATATTAATACCAAAATTTAAAACAAAAAATTCCAAATATCAAAATACAAATACAAAAGTTTAAAATACTAATAACAAATATCAAGTTTTAAAATACCAATACAAAATATCAAATTTTAAAATACAAATACAAAATATCAAAAAAATTAAAGTACTAATATCAAATATTAATACTAATATACAAATACCAATCATTCTAGACAAAAAAAATACAATTCAAAGAAAATTCTTATTTATCCATCAATTCTCATTACAAGTGTTTTTTTTTCTTCTAAGTCTTAAGGGATACGGCTTAAACTATCAGCATTCTGATTTTGTTTTCCCTTCCGGTAAGCAATCTTATAATTAAATGCTTGCAAAATTAAGCCCACGTTAAAAGTCTTGGATTAGTCCCAGTATTTTTCTCTAACCAGACCAAGGGATTGTGGTCAGTTTGTATAAGAAATTTTTGGTGTCCATCAAGATAGCATTTCAACTTTTGCACGGCAAAAATAATGGCTGCACATTCTTTTTCCGTAGTGCTATATTTGTGTTCTGCAAGCGACAGCTTTTTGCTCAGGAACATGATGGGATGTTCTTCGTTTTCACATACTTGCGACAACACAACGCCTATTCCAAGATTGGATGCATCACACTGAATGATGAAGGGTTTTGTGAAATCGGGGCTGTATAAAACTGGATTTTTAGATAGTCTTGTCTTGAGCTCCTCGAATGCATTCTGGCAAGAACTATTCCAGTCAACGGTTGATTTTCTATTTCGGCCCTTAAGTAAATCTGTCAGTGGAGCTGCGATTACTGAAAATTCGGGAATGTATCTTCTAAAATAGCCAGATAATCCTAAAAAGGCTCTAACTTGCTTCTTGTTAGTGGGGAACGGGAAATCTTTGATGACCTGAACCTTTAATTCTCCAGGTGTTCTTAAACCTTGGCCTACAAAATGTCCAAGATATTTAACGTATGCTTGAACAAATTGACATTTGGATGACTTGATATGTAATTTAGCGGAGCGTAGGCGATCAAATACATCTTTTAGATGTTTTAGGTGATCATCCCAGGCTAGTGAAAAGATAACTATATCATCTAGGTAGGGAGCTGCAAAGTCTTCACAATTTCTTAATAAGTTAGCCATAAGTCGACTGAAGTAATAGGGAGCATTTTTCAGACCGAAAGCTACCCTCAATGGTTCAAAAGTTCCAAATGTTGGCACAAACGATGCGTACTTTGCACTCGGGGACTCAGGGGTATTTGCCAATACCCTCGAGTGAGATCCAAGATAGAGATATATTTAGCTGCCGATACCTTTTCTAAAAGTTCTTCAATATTAGGCAATGGAAAGAATTGTGTCCGAGTTACTTTATTCAACCTTCTGTAATCGATACAGGGCCTTGCTTCCTTTCCCTGAGCTTCAACAAGTATTAATGGAGATGTAAAGTCAGATTCTCCTGGCTCTATTATTTTCAGTTCTAACATCTTATTAACTTCTGATTTGAGAATTTCAATTTGTCGAGGAGACATACGATAAGGCTTAGCAACAATTGCTCGTTCAGATTCTAATTCAATATCATGTTCAGCTAAATCGGTACATTCAGGAATATTCAAAAAAAGATTACTATATTCATATAAAAGTTCTTTGAGCTGTCCTCGTTGAATTTGAGATAATTTTGAATTTAACTTCACATCGCTGATGATTTTGGACCATCCCGACCTTTCGTTTTGTAATTCCAAACTAGGTATGTCTTCTTCTTCGTCATGCTTTAAAGGATTAATGCACAATAAATTAATATTTTTTTCTCGTTGGTGATAAGGTTTTAACATATTAACATGATAAACGTGGGTTTTATCCTTCTCTGGGAATTTGACCACATAATTTGTCTCAGAGAGTTGTTGCACTATTTCTCCAGGGCCAACCCACTGAACAGATAACTTGTTAGGCCTGGAGGGAGCTATGACCAAAACCAGTTCACCCAGTTGAAATTGACGCTTAACGGTCCGGTGATCATACCACAACTTCTCTTTTTGTTTGGCATCTTCCATGTGTAGGATTGCCAATTCCTGACATCTTTTCATTCTATTAATGAGTTCAAATACATAATCCACAACACTGCTTTCTACAAGCTCTTCTTCTGTCAGTGTCTCGTTCAATAATATCACAGAAGTCCTTAGATTTTCCCGTGAATTAGTTCAGCTGGTGAAAACCCAGTACTATCATGTATAACAGTCCTTAGGGCAAAGAGGGCTTGAGGAAGAATTTTCTCCCAATGTGGAATTGCCTCCAGAGACAGGACACGAAGAATCCTCTTCAATGTTCTGTGCATTCTTTCCACAGGATTACTTTGTGGATGATAAACAGAACTTCTAGCTACTTTAACTCCAAATCTTTCTAAAAATTCCTCAGTTAGTGCACTCATGAATGACGTGCCTTGGTCAGTCTTTAATTCTCTTGGGAACCCCATTCGGCTGAGAAAATCTGTAACAATGCATTTACAACAGTTGTTGAGCAAAGGTTTGCTACAGGAATGGCATCAGAATACCTTAATGATATACATAACGCCGTAATTATATATTTGTTTCCAGACGGTGTCATTGGTAAAGGTCCACTTGCATCGATGTTAATCTTTGTGAAAATATCAGTTATTACGGGAACAATTTTAAGTGGGGCCTTCTTTTTATCTTGCGGTTTACCCACCCTTTGACATTTGTCGCATGTCTTTACAAAGTCCTCAACATCACTAAAGCATTTAGGCCAGTAAAATGTTTTGAATATGGCATCTTTCGTTTTAGTTACTCCTAGATGAGCTGCAGCCGCCTCGTGACCTATCGTCATCAAATTCTTTCTATACTTATTGGGAACAACCAAACATTTACGTTTAGTGCCATCCTTATCTTCTTTTTGGAAAAATGGTAAGTTATTTTCGACAATATAATGATTTTTCTTTGAAGACCCGCTTTTAGCTTCTTCAAACAGTGTTTTTAATTCAGCGCTTTTCATTTGTTCCTTTGTAAAATCTTTATGAGGTAATTTTATAAGATTTGATTCAGAAATTTCAGGTTAAATTAAAGGCAAAATATCATCCATTTAATACGGAGATTCTTTATTCTTCTCGTTACTTTCAGAAATAGTTTCTTCTGACATGTTAAGATCTTGTTTACTCTCTTCAGTCAATTTCTTCTGCGAACGTGTTTCAACAGCGTTCACTTTATACACTTGTATTTCTTTATTCTTCTTCACTTCTTCAAACAATGCAGCAGTCTTATTTCCCAAAAGATATTTTCCTTGATCTAATGAATCTCTTAAAACAGCAGCTTTCGTAATCACATGACCAAACACACAGTCCAACTCAACCTCAGCCATTGATAGACACACTGCGGTTTCCTCCAGAGGAGTTCGAAATCACACAGTTTCATTTATAAACATGGAAGGCTTTACGTATTTTTTACATATTAAATCGAGAGTTGCACCAGTATCTCGTAGTATAGGAATTTCAATTCCATTCACTGTTCCTAAACTTGTATATGGAGCCATTTCTAACAGTTTCATTAGAGGCGACTGATTCGTAATTCTTCTTTAGTTTATCACATTGTAGTCTGAGATGTAAATAAGACCCGCATTCATAACATCGAAGCTGTCTTCTCTTCTCAAAGTCTTTCTCATGATTTTTTCATGGACAGGTTCCTTTTTTATTTGAAATTTGGACTTGAAATCTTTAGGAGTTTCTTTTGGTCTGGCACCACTATAATTTACACCACCTTAGAATTTGTAACAATTTTTCTTAGGGATTTCTCTGAAACTCTGTTTGATGCTTTCATATTCGTCTAATTTCTCTGCAAGTTCATAGGGAGTTTTTAACTTGATCCAATCATCAAGAAAATGCTCTCTTACTTCAGCTGGAACACGGTACTTCAATTGTTCAGTTATTAATAGATCTTTCAGTTGCTCGAAAGTTTTAACCTGCAATTCAGCTATCCATTCTGTAAAATAACTATTCAGCTCATGAGCATAATTCCTCCAAGACTTCTCTCCTGATTTTTGATGTCTGTAAATACATTGCTTCAACTTTTCGCTGTTCAACCTGTACCTCTTCAGTATAAGATCTTTTACAAAATCATAATTATTTGCCCTATCGGTAGGTTCTCTAGCTAGTATATTAGAGAGTTCTGCTGTGGTAAAACCGCCAACAAGTAGGCCACCCAATCCTTCTTTGGTACTTGAGCTAATTCTGCCTTCCTTTCAAAATTAATCAAATATAAACTAATCTCATCATGTTTTTCATCAAATTTAGTTGTGATTTGTGTCAATTGAATCTTAGATCCAATTTCAACTCTTCTTCCAGATTCATCATTTAATGGTTGATTCTGCTGTGATAATTCTAATTTTCTCAATTCTAATTCGTGTTGCCTGTCCTCTCGAGCCATTCGCTCTTCCCTTTCCCTTTCTTCTCGTTTAATTCTTTCTTCCCTTTCCCTTTCTTCTCGTTTAATTCTTTCTTCCTTTCTTCTTGTTTACTTCTTTCTTCCCTTTCCTTTTCTTCTTGTTTACTTCTTTCTTGTTCTTTCCTATCACTAATGACTCTGTCGAGAATTATCTTCACTTTCTCTTCAACATAAAATTCGCTATTTAGAATCAATTTTTTTATCTACCACCTTGCTGGACTGATCTACTTCAACCCCCATTTCCTCACATACTGACAAAAGATCAGGTTTATTACCTTTAGCTAAATATTCCATGATTTAGGGACTAACAAGATCAGAATGCTTTCCCAAAAGAAAATTAAAATAAGACGAGTAAGAAACTTATTTTTCGATATATTATTTAACTAAAAGTAGGTGACCGTAGTAGCCGAGTAGTATAGGTATCGGATCGTGGCTTGCTTTGTCATGAGTTCGATCCCAGCACCACTAAAGACCCGCCGTGTTGGGCAGCGATGCACGTTAAATCTGTCGAGAGCTGAAACGTCCTCCCGTTGGTGTGGTAGTTAGGAGAGGGGGGTGCCAGCTCAGGTGTCGTCCACGTCACTTGACCATGGTTCAAAATTACGTGGTCCGTCGCCAAAAGCCCTCGTGTAGCTGAACAGTGCGACGTTAATATTCAATCAATCAATCAATTAACTAAAAGTAGTTATCGATTTTGCACTGAACCAAAATATGCAAAAACATACACTTAAATTATAACGAATACATACATATTCAGCACTTTCGAATTCTATTTTTCAAAAGTTTCAAGTGATTAAAATATTTACGTAACTACAATACCAGAATAATCAAACAAGCACAAAAATAAAAAAAAATAAAACTTTTCAATGCAAATTCAATAACATACACCCTATGTCCAAATTATCTCTTCAAAATTTAATTTGTCATTCATTAATTGTCATTTATTTTCAATTTAAAACAAACAAATGCGAGCAAATATGTTAAAAAAATTCTACCTGTAGAAATTCTACAACTTCACCCTTAACTCGAAAATAATAAGAGATATTTATATTTGCAAAAACAAACAAATTTTTTATTAAAAATGTTTCAATGTAATGACCACTTTTAACTCAAAGAACACCATTCAAATAAAATCTACAGATTTTCTTTTTTTCAGAAAAACCAAACACTTCTATTCGCAACAAAAAAAATATTATAAGAGAATAAATAATGAGAGTAAAATAATTCCCCTAGTATTCTGAATCCACAGAAATAAAAATTTTACTGAACAACTTATAAAAAAACAAATTCTTATATGATTCGAATAGCTACATAATTTATACATTTAACCTTGAGAACTTCTGAAACGTAATGAGTCAGCTTTTTTTCCCTCTCAGTAAAAGAGAAGAGTCATAAATATTTCTTTGACTCAGCAAAATCAAAAATATTTCTACTTAAATATACACTTCATATATATTTTTTTCACTGCACCTTCAAATCGTGCTATGAACACAATCTTCATAAGTTATTTATCATTCACTCTTCACAAATTCTTAATATTGTATTTACAATACAGATTTTTTTTAAACACCGTTGAGAGAATCTTTTAATTTATATCTCACATAGAAAACACAGTTTTAAATCAGAATACACTAACTAAAACTAAAAAAAGAGCAATTTTATATGCTCAATTCAACCACAGACAAAATAAATTTTCTTCCTTTTTATAGGATAAATTTTTTTTTATTTAAAAAGAAATCATAAATTAACGAGAATAGCAGGGATAAGTATATAGCTTTAAAATAATCAAAATCCAGCATTTAATACAAAAAGTGAATTAAGAATGATTGTTGTATTTAATTTATACCCATATTTTAATACAAAAATTGAGAACAAATTTAGAATACGCACGAAGGTACTTTCAGGTAGAAAAAGTACTTACCCCAACTATTTCTTTTGTTAACGGCACTGTTCTTAGATCGATCCCATCACTGCCACCAGTCTGTAAGATCGTCTTGTAGTTGAATTAATCACCTCTAATTAACCGGATTTACCGTTTTTATTATTTCCTTCAAAGCACATCACTATATTTACAATTTTAAATCGCATCGGGAACTACAGGCAGCGTCCTCTATTTTACGTTCGAGACCACTTTCTTCTCTCCTTCCCGCTCAAAAGCCAAAGCGGTTCACAGCAGCGCCCTCTTTCTAGTCTATCATGTGCTATGTGCCAGGCCTCCTATGTGCCACGCCGTTACAATCGCTTGCTCTAAGTGTAATAGTTCAAGAAAATTTTATTTCGAATCAACTAAAGAAATTTTGGGATCTTGAAGTCTCCGGTTTAATCGACACTAAAAAAGAATCTGATGTCTCAGAAAATCAAATAATGAAGAACTTCGAATCTAATAATTAAATACGACGAAAAAGCTAAATGGTATAAAGTAGGGTTAGCGTGGAAGTTAAAAGCATGTGAATTGGAAGATATTAGGGAAATTGCTGAGAAGAGATTTACGCGGCTCAGAAAGCGATTCCAGAAAAATCCTCATTTGTTCCTTGAATATCGAAAGGTATTGCAGAATTATTTGAAACAGGGTATTATTGAGCTAGTCCCAGATTATGATAGTGACTCAAACAACGTTACTTTTTATCTTTCTCACAGAGAAGTAATTCGAAAAGATCACCCTTCCAGCCAACTACGTATTTTTTATGATGCTTCGTCACATGATTCAAATTCGCCTTCTCTGAATAGTTATCTACATATAGGACCAAACCTTTATCCTGAAGTTTTTGATATTCTTCTGAGATTTAGACTAAATGCGATCGCTTTCACTACCGACATGAAGCAAGCGTTTTTACAAATAATGCTAAATGAGGAGGATAGGGACGTAACAAAATTCTTGTTTTCGAGCGGCCCCTCCGATGAGTCTCAGCTTCTTTCTGTATATCTGTTCAGCAGAGTTTTATTCACTATTAGTAGTAGTCCTTTTTTGTTGAGCAAAACTATAAAACTTCATTTGAAGAAATATTTGGATTGGAAAAGTATGCAGATACAGTTAACTTTTTGAATGAAAATATTTATGTAGATGATATTACAGGAAGCCAACCGTTTGTAAGTCAAGCTTTAACTTTTACTTTAGAAGTGATTAAAATTTTCGAAGATGCCAGTATATCTCTACACAAATGGCAAACTAATTCGAAATCCTTGCACAAGGCATGGCAAGATAAAGGAGTAATTTCGGATGAAAATCCTCACTTTGAAACTTTTGAACAAAGATAATTTGCCCTACAAAGTTTTGGGTATAGCTTAAAATAGTAGAAAAGATTTTAATACTTTGATATTAAAGGGTTAATCGACTTTGCCTCTAAAAGAATTGATGCAGAGAGATTTATCTTGCAAATGTTAGGCAAAATCTTCGATCCCATTGGATTTTTGGGACCTTTTACTCTCAGGATATATGAAAATATGGTTTCTGAGTGGGATGAAAGTCTTTCTGATGACAAAAATTCCCTTTGGGCTGCTTGGTGTGAAGAAGTTCCCCAATTAACTGACTTCTCAATTCCCCGCTGTTATTTTTCTGACTCTTTAGTGAATAATTTTAAAGCACTCGAACTTCACCTTTTTTCTGATACCAACACAAAGGCATATGGAACAGTAGCTTATCTCCGTGTGACATCATCTAATAAAGAAATTCTAACATCATTTGTTGCTTCTAAGAACAGAATAGTTCCTTTGAAAACTTTAACACTCCCAAGATTGGAATTCATGGGTGCTTTACTGTCAGCTGGATTAAGCAGCAATATTTTGAAAGCTCTTAAACTCAATATTCCTTGTTTCTTTTGGACAGATTCAAAAATAACACATTGTTGGGTTCGAGGGTAACCTGAAAAATTTAAGCCATTCATCAAAAATAGAATTCAAGAAATTCAGAAATTGACTTCCCCATCAAATTGGCATCATTGCCCTGGAATTCAAAATCCGGACGACATTGTATCTAGAGGAGTGAAAATTTCTAGATTGCTAAATGACACCTCTTGGTTACAAGGGGCAGAATGGCTCAGACTTCCTCCAGAATTTTGGCCCGAATCTAAGAAAGAAGATAGCCCTAATTCGCCTGATTTAGAATATAAAATCTAACGATATTGTTCAGCATGAATGTATTACAGAAGAACGAAAAAGTCTATTTGACATCTCCAAATATAGCAACTTAGAAAAAGTATTAGGAATTACCACGTGGCAGAAACGATTTATTAAGATGTTGAAAAAATCCAATGTATTACATGGTCCCCTAACAAGTGAAGAGTTATCAGAAGCTGAAATATTTTGGATACAAGTTGAACAAGAAAAATTCTTCCCTGAAGGACTTAAATCTTTAAAAGATAATAAAATAGAAAAGGAATCCCCTTTATATAATTACATGCCTTATTTAGATGAAAATGGACTCATAAGATTAGGAGGAAGGCTAGAATTTTGCAATTTGTCCATTGATGAAAAACATCCTTTTATACTACCCAAAAATTCTTGGTTGACTACAATGATAATACGCAAAAAGCATATTAAAGTAATGCGAAGCCAGTACATTGGCACAAGTTAGATCAAATTATTGGATCCCCAAAGGACGCCAATTAGTTAAAAAAGTTATAAAAAATTGTTTTATTTGAGAAAATAGTTAGCTAAACCTACTGATCAGCTCACGTCGCCATTACCTAGTGACCGTATCAACCAAATGCCAGCCTTTTCAGTCTGCGGTTTGGATTTCGCTAGACCTCTCTTCGTCAATAACTTCGGAGAGCTGCAAAAATGCTATATCGTTTTATTTACTTGCGGGGTTACCAGAGCACTTCCCTTGGAACTGGTGTCTCCTAACTCGTTTCTACTTGCCTTACGAAGATTCTTCGCAAGAACAGGAAGTTGTATAGTAATATACAGTGACAATGCCAAAACATTCCTGAAAAGCAAAAAACAAATTGAAAACTTATCCAGCATCTTATCCCAAAGCATGGTTCAGAATTTCATCGCCAAAGAAAGGATTATTTGGAAAAATATTATCGAGAGATCTCCATGGTGGGAGGATTTTATGAACGTCTGGTGAGATCCGTCAAAGAAAGCCTGCATAATATACTTAGAAAAGCCCTATTAAGTTTTGAAGAAATGACAACTATACTTAGTGAAATAAAAGCCGTTCTCAATCTAAGACCACTGAGCTACGTGTATGAAGAAAATGATGAACCAAGACCTCTCACACCTCTATGCATTTTTAAACTTTGGGCAAAATCAGCCAACATATCCTGTTACGTTTGCGGAGATCTTAGAAAATGCTTTTAAAAAATCATCTCTTTTAAAAAGAAAGAAATACTAGCAGTTACTCCTGAAACAACTGTGGCATAGATGGAAAAAACAATACTTATTAGATTTGCGAACTGCTCATTCAGCGAAAAACCCGAAAAAACACCCTGAACTAAAGGTAGGCGATGTTGTATTGATTGAAGAGAACACTAAAAACAAGCTTCTTTGGAAGCTAGGTAAAAGCGAAAGAACCCTACCAGGGAGTGATAACAAAACACGCTGTTACGAACTAAAGACTAGTGGTGGACTGTTAAAACGAACTGTTCAACATCTTTATTCACTTGAACTATAGACTGTGATCTTACAAATTGAAAAAAAAATTAGAACTTTAAATTTTTTATTCCTTTCTTATTTACTGTTTCATTTAGTCTAATTATCATTTATATATTTAACCTATCATTTGAACCCATTTATTACTATAATTTTTAACTTGTTAATTAATTCCCCTATGAAAAAGAATTTTGTATTTTTAGAGTGTTTTCGTACTTAGCTTAGCATTTTATTGTATTTTCGAATTCTCTGTTGTATAATTTATTATATATTTGCATTTACCGAATGATGTAATTAAGGTGTCCGAGACTACGTTCGGAACCTTGATTTTAAAAAAGCACATAAATGGATAATTTTCATGATATTTAGTGGCATTTAGATTAGAATTTATGTATAAAACTGTTTTAAGGCAGCGTTTCTCAAACTGTGGGACGCGCCCCCCCTTGGGGGCATGGCAACTCTACGGGGGGGCGAGCATATTGAAAAGTCAAACAAAAGATTATTTAAAAAATTATTAATTTACTGAAAGTAGACAAACAAAATACAGGGGAATTCTGGGAGAAACGAATGATAAATTTTCTTAAAGAATGTTATGTTTGTAGAATTCCATCATTTCGCATGAAATTTCTCGCTCCTCAAACTATTCGAAACTTGAATTTTCTTCAAAGACTTTAAAATTAGTTTTAGCTGTGTACAATATAAGTAAAAACAGGTTTAAAATTTTCAGATAATGTAAAAAGTGAATAAGTACCGGAAGCGTCAAAACTAGGTCCAAAGTTGAAAAATTAGTTGTAAAACAAGTAACAATTTTAGTCTGCGCCAAAAAGATAAAAGGAACATTGAATTTTTTTTCAGGTAAAAATAAATTAGTTCTAGAACTAAACGAAAGAGGGCGGGGTTCTCGCGGCGAAGTGAGATTTCTAATACAAATATGGCAAAAAATCAGGAGATCAATTTTGTACTAACAAGGTGTTCAGCATAACCTCCACACACACAGCACAATGTAATAGGCAAGTGAGTAGTTTCAGGATGGCCGTTATATCAGAGTGTAGCATGTCGCATTTTATATGTAAAATGTCATATTTCAGTACCATCAAGGTGGTTGAAGAGTCCCAATACACACGAGACTTTGAAAATCCTTAATCCCTTCACTGCCGATTAAAAATTAAAGGATTCGTTCTCCAATGTCACTTTTTCCACGTAGGCGCGGGTATGTGATGTATTGGGGGAGATAAAAAGGAATAAATAAGTAAATCCTTCGCAAACACTGTCAATGTCCTTTTATTGCATTTCAAAGCCTTCTGAATAATTGTATGGCTAGCAGTGCACAGAAGAGATCGTACTTCGGAAAGATGTATATATACGTCCGGGGCAATTAACGCTTTGGTTGAGTGAGACGATTATATATGCCAGTGGCACTTAAGAGGTTAAAGTCGCAATGTAGCCAGAGTCAAAGTATAGTATTATTGAATTGAATACATTGCTATTGTATGGAGGGGGGGGTCCTGATGAAAATTGGGTCGCAAATATTGAAAGTTAGAGAAGCACTGGCTTAAGTTGAAGAAATATGAATCACTTATTTGTAAATATAATTGCATCAATATGTATATTTTTGGGACAACTTTAAATTTTCACTGGTTAAGACACGCGTCTAAAAATTCGATGTGTTTATTAAGTTCAAGGCAAATACACACACTTTTAGGATAAATAAAATAGATTATAGTTTTGAGAATGTTTTTGACAAGTTGAGCAAAGTAGGAGCCAACGAGGAACGTTGTAAAACACCATCAAACATCTTTGTTACTTTAATTTTAAATTAGTGATTATTTTTTATAAAACATCAAAATTTAAATAAATGGCAGTGGAATGTTAAATTTATTGAACAGTTTGGAGATTAATTATTTCATTCATTTCCTTTCAAAAACTTATTATTTGTCAGGAAGTTCACACCAATAGATTCTTTTTCTTCATAAAACCAAAAGGGATCCATTACGTTATCTTGAGCTAAATATAGACAGTAAAAAGAAAATGTATCTTTATTTTTATACTGTTTGCAATAAGGAAAAGTCTGTCTCTGTCTCTAAAACGCATCTATTTGGTCATGTTATTTATAATACTATTCTTACCTAGACGTTTATTATTTTAATCTTTTAAGATAATAACGAATTTAAACAGGCAAAGATGGCTTAAAGATGACGGGGCTTTTTTTTTCGCCTCGTCTTACGATTTGTGGTTCCATTTTTCCCATTTGCTAATTTATTCCATTTATTGCATGGTTATTAAAAACTTACAATCTAATTACTGTACTTTTGTTAGTTTATTCATTAGTTACTGTAATGCTTTTGTTTTCATCGTAATTTTACTATCGCTTCATCAAGATGCACGAATTATTTCTTGATAACAACAGGAAGGTTTTCTGTTGTCCAAATCCGATAATTGACTTGCGCATTGAGGCAATAGTGAACTTATCAGTCCATACAATGTTCCCTGATCAAGAGACGCCAACCATCATTCGAGCAAGGAACTGAAGAGGAAAAGTTTTACGGACCTCTGATTTTCCTTTCTGCAATAAATATACTGGTTTGAATTTGTACGGATAAAAATGCAAAACCCGTCATAATGGTTTTCGTACGGTGGAATAGGCAATTACAAATACACGGGGAAATACTGGTACACTCACACTACGATGCTTCGCTTGATTACTGGCTTCAACGACCGCAGTAGTCACACCTTCAAAGCTAGAACACTAGATTTGCTTTCAACCTCTACCTCGAAGAATGCTAAGTTCCCAGTTTCTTTCTTGTGTAGGGTACAATGTACCCCGCAGCAGTGCTCTCCAACCTTTTTATCGCCGGGGCCGGTCAATGTTTAATAATTTTACGCCGGTCCGCAGAGGGGGAAGTTGATTATTTATATTTTAGATGTTTTTTGATTTAATATTTTTGATTTAATTGTATTTTAACATGCCTTGAAAATAGAATACAGTTGGGCCAAAAATGAATATAAAGTGATTTAAGATTTTAACTCACTAGAACGCTACACAATACACCACAGTAAATAAAATGGAAGCAATTTAATGTTCTTTGTGTGACCCGGAACAATTTGAACCACGGACCGGTACCAAACCATGGACCGGGTGTTGGGGACCACTGTCCTACAGCATGAATACATTGTACGTCTTCGTATGTGCTTCACATGGTGGAAACCGTTTCAACTGCAAAGGAAGTTCTGATAGAAATGGCTTACAATTTTTCTTCTTTGTTATACAGGTCTAATGTGCAGAAAAGTAACAGATACTTAATCTGAATCTACCATCTTTTTTTCTAAAGAATATTACAAATAAGCATGATTTTAAAAAAAGCAAACGTTTTCTTTTTCCTTCATATTTTTCAATTACAGCGCCATCTATCAGGGGAATTTTGCACTTAGTTTTAATAAATGTCAACCACAATACTTGAATAATTTGTATCTCAAATTTTATCTTATTTGTACAAACAGACGCCTTTTAGAGCCCTTTGAAGTGAGAAACTTATTTCTTCGTAACCTCTCATATTAGATCACCCATTAATTTTACAAAACTGTGATACTCTGTTACACATACATCTCAAAATTTTAATACTAATTTTAATCTTACAAATTTTAACAGTATTAATTCAGATGTTATAAATTAAAAGTAATTAATTTATTTCTTTATTTTTATTGATTTAAAAAAGTACATCATGAATGAAATGTTAATTAAGTAAAAATTTCAAAATATAGCCTCGATTTTGAAAGCCTAATTCAAAGTGAAATTTCTTTTTTTTTTCAATTGAATCAATTTTTGTTCTGAAAAAATATTAAATCGTTACAAAAACGCAAACGAGGTCGTTATATTATCTTAAATGGTAATTCTAAAGATTTTTCTTTCTTTCCATTTGAAAACAAAACAAAAACGACCAAATTAAGAGATAATTTGGGTCATTAGCTCTAGTTCATTTTAAAATCAATAATCGGAACAAATCGAGTTTGTGTTGTAACATGAATTTTTAAAACTTCAATAGAGCACTTCTAGAAACTGTATATATATAGACATGTTTTTTTTCCTTTCATTTTTATTTCTTTTTTACTATTTTAAATCTTTGTGTTTCTGATACGTAGTATTTTCACTGAAATCAAAAGTGTTACGGGTACATTTTAATCTGGTTAATAACATATACAAATATATATAATTATTTTTAATATTGATTTCAAAATATATTACCTTCCATATGTTAAGGTACAATCTGTTCAATGTGTCTCATTTGAAGATAAATTAAATCTATGAAACTCGGAGGAAATGTGTACTAAACAGTATCGTATTGATTGCAACGCATATATATTTGCACTTTAAACACAAAAATTCTTTACAACAAAAAAAGCACTCTTGAAGGAAAAACGTATTACTTTAGAGAAAGTTGTACATCATAGCTTTAGGTGGAAAAATGTCATGGGAACATAACAAAAATGGATTTTAATAAGAAATGCGTACACTCTTAAGGCATCTGACTACGTTCGGAATCGTGGTTTGAAAAAAAAACGCATAAATGGATAATTTTCATGATATTTAGTGTAACTCAGATTAGAATACATGTATAAAATTATTTTAAGGGCATTTTGACAAAAAAATTTTATTTAAATATAATATTTTGACAAAAAATTAACTTAGAATAATCTTTTTTCCAAATGTTCTCCTTTTGTGAAAAATTATTCTATTATAAAAATATTTTGCCTGTATATAGCTCAGACCTCTCTACAGAGGGTCAACTAGAAGTTTTGAAAAATTCACATTATTTTCAGAGTTACCACCAATTGAAATAATTATTCGCGTTTTATTCTTAAAATTGCTCCCCTCTGTTGTCGTAAAATATGAATAAACCCACTTCTAAGTTATATATTTCAGAAATTCTAATTGAGCCTCTGAACAGAGGTCTGAGCTATATACAGGCAAAATATTGTTCTAATAGAAGCATTTTTCACAAAAGGAGAACATTTGGAAAAAAGATTACTCTAAGTTAATTTTTTGCCAAAATATTATATTTAAATACATTTTTTTGTGTGAAAATGTCCTTAAAACAATTTTATGCGTGTATTCTAATCTAAGTGACACTAAATATCATGAAAATTATCCATTTACGCGCTTTTGAAAATCACGGTTCCGAACGTAGTCGGATACCTTAACTACAAAGCATTGATAGCATTGACATTTATATGCTACCAATTAGGTTATCGGATACTAAAAAATGGAAAGAGATGATGAAATATGGAGTAATACTTGTTCCAGCTCAGGTAAGGACTTTGGAATCGGGCTTAAAATACCAATATGTTTATCAAGGTAGCTCTAAATATGCTCTATTGGATTCAGGTGTGGAGAATGAACTGGCCGTTTCATTCGTTCCAACCATGATCCTAAAGATAATCCTTAACAAGCACAGCTCCGTGATCAGAGTGAATTCGTTACCAATAGCAGTGATGTGTGGGGGAATATATCAATCAAGGATTTCACCCCAATATCTCACTCCGCTCAGAGTTGCTCCATGGATCACAGGCAGGTCAGTGTGGCCATCGCTAGAGATCTCTGCACGAACTACGATTCCACGACCTCTGTAATTGTGTCTTTCAACATTGTTGGATTAGTTGTATCTGAAGTGTTGTTCCCTCCGGATCAGAAGACATCTTGAATCGTTCTTCAGTGAAAATCTGAGCTCCTCTGACAATACAAACGTCCATTGCTGTCTGGCACAGGAAACGTGTTCCTTTGTCCAATATAAAGGGACGCATATCTGTCAATGGTTTGTGGGAACACACATAATTGATCGTTTTGCATAGACTTGCATTGTGAAAGTGTTTATGTACCATTGTAGCAAAGATTCTTGTTCTTGATACTACAAAAGGAACTGCAACGAGTTGAGGCATCATAGTGCTTCTTCTCATTCAGCCTGAAAGAGCTAAAAACAGACTCCCACAGGTGTTGTAACTCGTGATTGACCTGGAACATGTCTTCTAGATACATAGTCTTTAATTTTCTGTTGGTCCTTACAATCTCTGAATCAGCGGTAGCCAAACTTTTTGACCAGTAAGCTGGTAACTCACGGACCAGAAAACTCATAATTTAAATCCCGTGGACCACTAATAGGATTTTATAAGAGTTAAATTATTGTTATGACTCGAATTATGTTTCAATGCATCTTAAAACATAACTTAACGTGATGAGTTAGTGTATTCCACACATTCTTTTGGGGAACTAGTGGTCTGTGGACCACCGCTTTGGTGACCTCTGCTCTAAATCACACTGGAAGCCAGTTTGAGACGCTCTAGCTGCATCAGCTTGTAACAAGCCCTTTCCATCCATCCCAATGCCTACCACCTAAGTAAATCGAGTAAATAATTTTTCCAAGACATTTCCAGACACTCCTGTATATTTTCAACGAAATTACCAACAACTATCGATAATCAACAATCATACACATAACGTACGCATCAAGCTACGTAAATTGAATTTTGAACCTTTTTGTCTAATTGCTGTTGAAATGTCAGTTTCTTTAAAATAAAAGCTATGGATATCGGGGGTTTTTTTCATATAAGTTTTCTTAAGGTATGTGACTACTCAAAATTCGCCGTTTTGGTGAAAACTTGCAAAATTCCCTTTATGATTTTAATTTATAGCCCATACATTTAAGATTCCAAAAACTCTCTATTTTTGTTTTTGCGATATTTGGAAGCAAAGTTATAAGCATAATTAGTAAACCGGAAATAGATTCCTACACAAAATATTTTTAAGATATGGAATTGAAATTTTCAGAACATGGTTTATTTAGTTTCATCTGCGTTATGAATCAAAACCTAATCTTTGTGTATACATTTAGGTAATTTATTGTTTTTTTTTTGTGAAAAGAAATCATTATTGTTTTAAAAAATTGTGTTTTTGCATAAAATTTGGCATATTTAAAAAACTTTCAAAAGTATTACAAATCTTTTATTTCCTAACTCATATAAAGATGTTATTCACAAACTGTATAAATATTATTTGAATACATTTATTAAAATCTCGTGTAACGGCAATTTTTCATCAAAATTTTCCTAAAAACGCCAATTGTTATAGCCGATAAAACTCTCCAGAAAACAACAAAAGGTTAAAAAAAAGTCAGAATTAGTTAAACACCAATCTAAAGAGATCTTGACCTATAAATATGGTGACTTTATAAAATGTACAATTAGTAGAAAATTTTTTATACTCTATTAAAATCTTTAAATGCATTTTCTGAGAAACTATGTTTTTCAATTTTTTGCTTCACGGCAAAGTTCACTACAGAATTTCTTTTTAAGGTATTGAATTGAAATTTTCAGAAAATGTTTTATTTAGTTTTATCTCCAGTATAAACTATAATCTAATCTCTGTGTATAAATTTTAGCATTTTATTGCAATTTTTGTGAGAAAATAACATGTTTTTTGTAAAAAATTGAGTTTTTGCATAAAAGAATGACATATTTCAAAAACATTAAAAAGTATTACAAATCTTACATCTATAAACGCAGATAATGATATTATTTATGTACTGTATAAATATTATTCGAATATATTAATTAGAATTTTCAATACAAGGTTTACCGTAACTAGAATTTTCACTAAAATTTCACTCAAAATTACCAATTTATTCACAATTACTTTTAATTTGGTGGAAATTGTACTTGAATCCCTAGTTTTATGCCCCATTTCAAATATAAAAAAGTGTTTATTGAGTTGGAAATTTATATACATTCTAACCTCTATATAACGACCTCTATATTGTGAATTTTTTATATAGCGAACTTTTTCCTGGAACCTTAAACATTTCACGATTTTCTTCGTAAAATAACCTCTCTATAGCCAAGTGCATTTTCTATATAATGAAATTTTTCTTTTGCGATTCAATTTTTTTTCTCCCTATTTTTAAAGTATTTCTGAACATTTCAAGTTATTCTCTCTTTAACACATTTTATGGTGGTCATAAATCTTGAATTTGTTTTATTAGATCCTAACTCGCCAAGAGCAATAGAGTTCTGGAAGTTTTTATCCAAGAAGTGCAACCATTAACCTCCATTGTCCAGTTCACTAGAAACATCTTTGATATCCCCTCTCACACTCAGTGGAGTTGTTCCGTATCCCCGTATTCTGTTATAAAATAATGTATGTTTAATAGTACTTGTATGCTTTAAATTAGAAAATGTTCTGGAAATTCATTAATTTTAATACAAAATTATTTTCTTAATCTTGAAAATTCAGTGACACATTCAAAATTGTTTTTTCTTGTTTTTCTTTCTTTCTTTTTTTTTGATGGGTTAGATTTATAAAATAAACATATATTAATTTACAAAAAGGGGAGAATAATTACTTTTTTTAATATATAGTGTTTATGAATTTAAAATTTGTTTTATGTAGTTTATAAAGTATATTAAAAGATGAACCTCTATATAACGAATTTTGGATCTAACGAACTTTGTCCGGCTCATTAAATCCTACTCACTATGATAAATTAATCTTCGAATCCTTATCTATAGCCGATTTCTTAACTAGCTAGAATCCACTCTATAATTAAACTTTAATAATCTATCGTTTACCGATATCGTTTATCTCACGGCGATATGCAATCAAACTTTATATCCACCTCTTGTACTTTTTTCTTTTACTGCAAATCTTCTGTATATCTTATTATCCGACTTGATCCGGCTACTATGCAACTTTATGGCTTCTAACCGACTTCTATAAGGCTCCTATAATACTCTCCGGCCTCCAATCGACCTCCTCGCGAATGCAAAAGCTGCAATATATATAATCATTCCTAATCTGTATATCGCGTTTTCTTCTTTAGAAGGTTGGAATGAAATGCCATTCTGGCCCCAAAATTTCCCCAAGAGGATTAATAGAAGGTGCGATAAAGCCCCGTCACAATTCATTCGAGGTATCATTCCAAGTTTTTGAAAAAAATAGTATGCTTCTAGAAACTACAACTCCTTATGGTATATCATTTCTTGTAAATAAACAGCATTTAGATGTATATTGAAGTCTAAATTTTTTTGTATTTTCATCTATTTTATTTTTTATTTTTAATGCTATCATTTTTATAGCATTCGTAATTTCGATCTTATTTTTTGTGTTAAAAGTGCACGAGCCTATTTAAGCTCATTTCGGGCTCTGGGCGCTGAAGATCTATAGACCTCCTTGACACTAGCAGATCGAAATTTATAACCAGAAAATCTGGTTAGATCCAGCTTATGCGGGTCCCTGGGCCCCCGCCCCAAGCACCCAATGGATAAACCGGCACTGGTTATATGCCGAATTTTACGGTAAGTTTCTTTTTAAGAAAAGATTCGGGAAGGTTCAGATTTTAAGGAAAGTTCGATAGATTCCCAAAAGGTGGGAATCTATGGATCCTTTTACTGAATATGGCGTGAGCTGGTACGCACAAAGAACTCTTTTATGAGCCCTAGGACTATCAGATGTGACACCACTGGCTTACACAGACCTATCAAACTACTCTTATGATTATATTCTAAGAAACACGTAGATAAAGGAGCCAATAGGTCAGGGATGGTGAACCCGTGGTACGTGTGCCTTTGATGGCACGCGACACCATATTTTGGGCACGCCACCGATCAAAACTGTTTGGATTTTAATTCAAAATAACGAAGTTCAATATGAAGTATTACGAGAAACTTGAGTGATCGGTCGTAGTTTTCAGCGAGATTTCCTCAGTTCAAAGAATTATCGGAAACGCTTAAGTTTTTTATGTACCTAGATGTGACTTCATTTAATAAACTAAATTTGTCCCAATTCTATTGGATGTAAATATAAAAGTTTAAAATGCAACTGATTGATTTCCAGTCTAGTTCAATATGGATTCAAAAATTTGTAGAAAAAAGAAGAAAGTTGGAATTGTGTGATTAAAACAGAAAGAGATTAACAAGCAATGCAAGTAAAAATACTAGTAATGAAATTTTGGAAACATGGAATTCGATTCCAGATATGTTTAGCTGTTTGAAAAAACTGGCTTATGCTATTTTAACCATATTTTCATCTACCTATGCCTCCGAGTCATTATTTTCAGAGATGAATAACTTTAAAGTCTCATTTAGAAACCGTTTGGAAGATGATTCCAAGGCAGCTTGCATTCTGTGAGGTAAAAGTACCTACCATCTTGCAATCCTAATACAAGTTATTTGTCATCTAATCTACCACAACAGAATTCCCACTACGGTTACTTTAATTTAAATTGCACGTATAAGAAAAACATTTAGTATTATAGTGAGAAAAATGTATTTTTTCGGTGTAATTAAAGAGTTTTGAGTTGTTAGTATTTAGTTTTTCATTATTTTCTAAATAATCACAATTCAAAATTATTTGATGGCACGTCTGTTCTTCCTTAAGCATTTCTTAAAGGAAAAATGGCACGTTGATCCAAAAAAGCTCGCCACCCCTGCAATAGGTAATCTCTATGGTAAAAACTAAAAATCTGTTGTGAATGAACCTTATAAATAATATGACCATAGCTTAATAAACATTAAGTACTTGTGAGATCTTTAAAAGTGTGCATTCTGATAGAAAAGTTGAACAAAATATATGTTCAAAACGTGCAATTGAATCTCGAGTAAAGATGAACGAGTCCAATAGTTATTTGTATAGGCTTATACTCATTTTATAGCCCTAATCCTTATATTGAAATGTTACTTTGTATTGTTTGTGTTGTTTTATAGTTTTCTCTATTTCTAAGTAGTAATAAATTTTTCCTTCTATTACGATTGTATTATTTATGTGTTATCAAACATAAAAGTAAGGGGTATTTTTTTCCCAATAAATGTCTTTTCCATGTTTTTATTAATATCATTTTATTAAATATTGCAATAAAGCTTTCTGTGGAAACGAATAGACTGATATTTTTCTTGCGTATTGAAATAAATGACGCAGTTTCATCTCGGAATGAAATGAAAATATTTAACTTACCACCCACACAAGAGATGTAAATTTAGATGTTAAGTTTGATTTTCTAATCCGTTTTCAAATGGGAAGTGCCTTTCGTGTAAACAAGGTTTGGCCAACCCAAATGACCTAGCGGGGCCACTTAGGGAAAACGTTATAATCCCACGGTCCGCAATTTAAAATGTGTATACAGTCGAACCTCCGTATTACGAACCTCTATATTGCGAATTTCTTTATGTAGCGAACTTTTTTCTGGAACCAAGAACATTTCACGATTTTCTTCGTAAAATAACATCCCAATAGCGAAGTGCATTTTCTATGTAACGAACTTTTCCTCTTGTAATTCAATTTTTAGTACATTATTTTTAAAGTATTTCTGGACATTTCAAGTTATTCTCTCTTTTAACACATTTTATGGTGGTCATAAATCTTGAACTGGTTTTATTAGGTGCCTAACTCGCCGAGAGCAACAGAATCCCGCGCAATTCATCTAAGAAGTGCAACCTTTAACCCTCATTGTCCAGTTCACTGAAAATGTCTTTGATGTCTCCTTTCACCCTCAGTGGGTGAGTGAGTGAGTGAGTGTTTGGTTTATGGCGCAAGAGCCAAATGTGCTCACCCTCAGTGGAGTTGTCTCGTGTCCTTGAACTAGTCTCTGTTCATTTGTAGTGTTGATCAGTCGTACTGGTAACTTCATTTCTTGTATCTCGAAAATGCCAAAACGTAAGGGCTTGAGCATGAAAGAAAAAAATTTAATTCTTCAGGAAGTGGATAAAGGCGTCAAGAAACTTTTTTTGCGGCTTTTCTTTTCTTTTTTTAATGGGTAAGATACATAAAATAAGTATGTATTAATTTACAAAAAGATGCGAATAATTACCTTTTTTAATGTATAGTGTTTATGTATTTAAAACTTGTTTTATGTGGTTTATAAAGAAGATTGAAAGATATATATAACCTCTATATATAACGAATTTTCCTCATAATGAACTTTTTTTTCGGGATTTAGTGATTATATAGAGCTCCAACTGTATTTATATAAGATTTGGACCCATAACAAACATTTATTGGAATGAAAATTTAAAAAAGAATGAATTATTATTATAGTTTTCATTATTTTTCATGTATACAAACAAATATAATATAATAATAATATTGCTATGATCAAATAATGTTTAATTTGTATTCGTGAGTTATTTGTTTCTCAACTCTTTCACTTATTTTTTGCAAGTCGGTCTCAATGCGTGTGTTTACGCATTGTAGTTGATGTTGCAGGCTTTCATCCGTTAAGGTATCCGACTACGTTCGGAACCTTGATTTTGCAAAAGCGTATAAATGGATAATATTTATGATATTTAGTGTCACTTAGATTAGAAAATGTATATAAAATTGTTTTAAGAATATTATTACAATAAAAAATTATTTTTTACAAAAAAGCCACATAGAATAACCCATTTTCAAAATATTCACCTTTTGTGAAAAATGCTTCTATTATAATAATATTTTGCCTGTATATAACTCAGACCTCTGTACAGAGACTCAACTAGAATTTTTGAAATATATAACTTAGAAGTGGGTTTAACCATGTTTTACGACAACAGAGGGGAGAAATTTTAAGAAAAAAACGCCGATAATTATTTCAAATGGTTGTAACTCTGAAAATAATGCGAATTTTTCTAAAACCATAGTTGAGCCTCTGTACAGAGGTCTGAGTTATATACAGGCAAAATATTCCTATAAAAGCATTTTTTCACAAAAGGAGGATGTATTGAAAAAGGTTATTCTAAGTTAATTTTTTGCTGAAATATTGTATTTAAATAATTTTTTTGTCAAAATGTCCTTAAAACAATTTTATACATGTATTTCAATCTAAGTGATACTAAATATCATGAAACTTATCCATTTATGCGCTTTTTTAAAATCACGGTTCCAAATGTAATCGGATACCTTAAGTGTGAGCGAGATTTATGCTTGATAAATTTATTTTTAGAAGAAGAAAAAACGATTCTCAGGTGTAAGTTGATTCAAAAGCGCTCTCAACTTTTTATGCCAGATCTCTCAATTTGGAATGTCGTAATAGCCTAACCCCAGAGGACGCTTCCTCGTCATCTAATCGACCTAACTCGGTAGGAGGGAAAGATGGATGACCCAAACTAACCATGATAAATCTAATTAAATATTATCAAAGACAATATTCCAGAACAAGCAATCTATAAAAGGGAACCTTTGGAGTGATATAAAGAGAGCACCAACCTTATGTGAATAAGCGTACGAAATCAGAATACATTGACTTTAATC
This sequence comes from Trichonephila clavipes, assembly GCA_019973935.1. Lineage (NCBI taxonomy): Eukaryota > Metazoa > Arthropoda > Arachnida > Araneae > Nephilidae > Trichonephila > Trichonephila clavipes. The sequence continues at coordinate 271,949 of BMAU01018672.1, read as the reverse complement.
AATTTTATGTTAACGATTCTAAATTCACTGATCTATTCTAGTAGATAAAATCCGCCTTCTTTTTAGCCACGTGAAGAAATTCTGATTCTTACCGTATTAACACAGCTTTCAGCTTCTCCTCTCCTTCTGCTTCTAATCTACGATTATTAAACTTTAACTATGTAAAGGGTGTTTTTTTAGAGGTATAGAACTTTAAATTGCAATAAAACAACTATGTATTATTCGATTGACATGAATTTTTTTTTATTCGAAAGATAATCTTGTGGCATTACATTTTAAATATGATTTCTGGCATAGGACTGCCACGGCTGGCTCGGATGTAGTCCAATCTGGACGTCCAATTTTCGATGACTTTTTCCAACATTTGTGGCCGTGTATCGGCAATAACACGGCGAATGTTGTCTTCCAAATGGTCAAGCGTTTGTGGCTTATCCACATAGACCAATGACTTTACATAGCCCCACCGAAAATAGTCTAGCGGTGTTAAATCGCAAGATCTAGGAGGTCAATTCACAGGTCCAAAACGTGAAATTAGGCGGTCACCAAACGTGTCTTTCAATAAATCGATTGTGGCACGAGCTGTGTGACATGTTGCGCCGTCTTGTTGGAACCACAGCTCCTGGACATCATGATTGTTCAATTCAGGAATGAAAAAGTTAGTAATCATGGCTCTATACCGATCACCATTGACTGTAACGTTGTGGCCTTCGTCGTTTTTGAAGAAGTACGGACCAATGATTCCACCAGCCCATAAAGCGCACCAAACAGTCAGTTTTTCTGGATGTAACGGTGTTTCGACATACACTTGTGGATTAGCTTCACTCCAAATGCGGCAGTTTTGTTTGTTGACGTAGCCTTTCAACCAGAAGTGCTCTTCATCGCTAAACAAAATCCGCTTATGAAAATCGGGAACAACGGCCATCTCGTTTTGGGCCCATTCGACGAATCTACGCCTTGCTTGATGATCGTTTTGATGAATTGCCAAACCAAACTGAGAATAAATGACTTGACAGCTGTTAAATCGGTCGCCATCTTGGAAAGTAATGCCAACTTAAACTTCTATACCTGAAAAAAACACTCTTTATATATAAACTAGCTAATTTGCATTTCGTGGTTTCTTTTTGAGAGAGATGGCTGTGAAATAACGCGATTGCTGGCCCAAAGATTCCCCAAGAGGTTTATTAGTTAAAAGCCACGTAAAGCCCGGTCACTATGTTGCGATATAATACTGCCCACTCCTAAGTATGTATAAAAACAGAAAGAGTTACGGGACTTATTTGTTACAAAATACTACACTAAAAGCAAAAATACTGCACAGAATAATAGTATTTTGTAGAGTTGTAATGAATCTCGCCGGCCGCAAAATTATTCAAGGTGGGCCACATGCGGCCCCCGGGCCGTAGATTGGCCATCTCTGGTATAAACGAATATTATTATGAAGAATTGATACATGTTTTATTTTGCAAAGAATTGAGAAATAATTGTGTTTTAACTGTAATTCCGTGATTTAAAATTGGGTCAGTGAAAAAGAAAATATAAATAACGCACAAAGATAAGAAATGTATTTACATTTTTATTAAAATAAAAAAGAAAAACGTGTAAATACATTGAAAAAAAAACACATTTAGCTTGTAGCAACACCAAAACTGTTATAAGTGTCTAAAACAACATACATATCTGATATTACTTTGTCGAAAATATGCATTTTTTTATTTACAAGCTGTACGAAAGAAAAATAAATAAAACACAATAAAGTTGTTTTCATATGCATTAAAAAACAATCTTTGATTTTTAACTAAGACAATATAAAAATAATTTAACACTTATTTGACATATCGAACACAATGGAACACACATAATTTAAAACTAAATTAATCAGTATGCAACTTCAATGGAACTTTTTCGGATTTTTTTTATGATATTCCAAAGCAAGCAAATGCAATGATAACAATAGTATAACATACAAAAATAAGAAATCGACACAAGAAATTCGGCAAAAATTTTTTAAACAAAGATAAGTTTTACAGGGTATATTTTAAAAATTTCCGTACTTAAAATCTATGCTTAATAATTTCATCTATAAAGAGCGGGAATTTTAAAAATATAATTTCAAAATTTGTTTTGATTTCTTTTATTAAATTATTGCATGCATACAAATTTCAGCAGTACAATTTTATTAATAATTTTTTTAAAAATTTTAATTTTAAAAAGAAACTTATTTAACTGTAGCTATGTTTTTATTACTTGAAATTATACCTTAAATTCATTTAATTGTATGAAAGAGTTTTTAGAACTTAATTAAATTGTAAAAAATAAAAAAATTGTGTATTGCTGTATAAACATACAGATTTAATTTAATAGGAACTTGATTAAATAGAAATCAAAGCAAAAATCACTACACATGCATGAATTGTTGTTTATGATCATACCACAAAAGACATCAGACAAACTTTTTGCAATAGATACATATTATAAGAAAATATTAATTTAATTTAGAATCGCTGAGTTTAGTGGTCATTTTTTGACTCTAAAGCTAATAAAGGTATGTCTGAATTTGCTGATCCATCAGTACCAGGGAAAGGAAAGAATTCAGCATGAGATTCTGGCAAAGACTTATCACTGGGACCCGATGGCAAACTTAACCTAAAAGCATGCGAAAGCTTTGGAGAATTGAATTCTTCTTCAGGCAAATAAGACACTCCTGAATTTAAGGAATGTCCATTTGGTTCAGGACCATGACTTGGAGAAAGAGGCAAATTCAACCTGAATGCATGCGATACTGGTGGCAAGACGGGGTTGCTAACCAAATGCTCTGGCTGTGATATTTCTGAGTTTGTAAGATGTGGGGAAGGTGGTCCCAATTGAATAGAGTGAGAAACAGGAGGCAGTTCTGGAGAAGAGTGGATATCACCTTGATGATTGATGCCTACACCTCCAGTGGAGCCATGGCTTGGGATCAGGAGTCTGGTGGAATGAGAAATTGGGCTTATACCATCATCTATTATTCCTGAAGCCCCATGTAATCCAGGGGATATTGAATCATGTGACGAGGCATCAGAGGGATGAGGTAGCCGAAATTCATGTGAAGGGGGCGGTGAATTCTCATGATCAACAATCAGAGGTGGATTAGGATCATGAGAACTAATTGGAGCCGGAGGTGGTAATGCAGGTCCATGGTTATTTGGAAGAGGTGGATGAATGATTTCCGTAGTGTGTGTGTCTGTAATATAAGGAGGACCAGAGGGAACGAAAACGTATTTAGCTCCACCTGGAGCTGTTTTTATATTAATGGAATTATCTCTGGAAGCATCATATGCAGGTTCCAAAATTTCTGATTGAGAAAAGCCTGGGTCAATGTGGTCTTGGGAAACAGGAAGTTGTTTTACATATTTTTGAGTTATTGGTGGTGGAATAACGGTTTTTTGTGAAACTGGTGGGGGATATACAGATTTAATAGAAACAGGAGGTGGATGTACAGATTTAACAGAAACGGGAGGTGGATGTACAGATTTAACAGAAACAGGAGGTGGATGTACAGATTTAACAGAAACAGGAGGTGGATGTACAGATTTAACAGAAACGGGAGGTGGATGCACAGATTTAACAGAAACAGGAGGTGGATGTACAGATTTAACAGAAACAGGAGGTGGATTTACAGTTTTAACAAAAACAGGTGGTGGGTGTGCAGTTTTAACAGAAAGAGGTGGTGGATGCACAGTCTTAACAGAAACAGGTGGTGGAATTACAGTTTTAACAAGAACAGGTGGTGGAACGATGGTTTTTTGAGTAATAGGAGGTGGAACATAGGTTTTTCGAGAGACAGGTGGAGGTATTATTGTTTTAACAGAAACAGGAGCTAGATCTATAGTTTTAACCGAGATAGGAGATGGATGTACGGTCTTTTGAGAAATGGGTGGACTGATATGTTCCTGAGTGATGGGAGGTGCTACTTGTTTAACGGAAATAGGTGGGTTGACGTACTCTTGAGCTATAGGAGGAGGAGGAGGGGGGAGATACTCTTGAGAGACTGGTGGATAAGCCTGTTTTACAGAAAGAGGTGGATTAACGGGCTCTTGAATAATGGGTGGATTGATGTACTCTTGGGAAACAGGTACATTGACTTGCTTTACACCGATGGGTGGACCAACCTGTTTTACACCGATAGGTGGATTGATGTGTTCTTGAGTAACAGGAGGGGGAAGGTATTCATGGGAAATTGGTGGATTAATATACTCCTGAGAAACAGGGTGACTAATATGTTCCTGAGTAACAGGAGGTGGAGGAGGAGGAAGATATTCTTGAGAAATTGGTGGACTAATGTGCTCTTGAGAGATTGGTGGGCTAATGTACTCTTGAGAGATTGGAGGATCAACTTGTTTTACAACAATAGGTTCTTGAATGATGGGGGCATCGATATGCTCTTGAGCAATTGATGGTTCAATTTGCTTTATAATAACAGGCTCTTGAATGATAGGTGTATCAATGTGTTCTTGAGAAACTTGAGGACTAACTTGTTTTACGATAACTGGGGGCTCGGCTTGTTTTATAATAATAGGTTCTTGAATTATTGCTGGCTCAACGTGCTCTTGAGAAATAGGTGGGTTGATATACTCTTGAGAGATAGGAAGGTTAATATGTTCTTGAGTGATTCCGTTAGAAACAGGATAGTTAGTTTTTGATGGTCTTGGTGATGGATAATCGTAAGCAGAATCTGGACCAGATGCACTGTAAGCTGCTTGTGAAGGGTAATTTACTTTAGAGTGTCCAGGCTGAATTTTACCATAGACCTTATTTCCAGAATCATATGGGGAAGGATAGGATGGTTGTGGTTCGTAAATAACTTCGTCAGAACCATAGGGTACATTTCCATAATTGTTTTTCTGACCTCCATAGTTACCAGGTTGGTAATTCTTCGGAGGTGGCGCATATGAATAAACTGGATGAGATCCATACCCAACGTTCTTATCAAGAGATCGGGAGTTTTCGTGATTATTTGACGATCTACCAGTATTTACATGTACTCGAGAACTACCTGCTGGGTGGGTTACTTCGTATTGGTATCCATGATGTCCATCACCCTGTTGGAGAAAAAATATTGTTTACTTAATTTCAATATATTTTTAAAAGGCAATATTTATAAAAATATAACGTGAGACCATAAAGCCTTTCTTGCGAAATTATCAATTGATATTTTGTTAAAGTGCCAGTTATCTTTTACGGTTTTTTTATTAATCGAATTAAAATTTGTAAAGAAACATTTAAATTAAATGATTAAAACTATTGGTAAACCTTAAGATATTTGTGCCAATAATGTAAAGATTTGTATCGTTCATAAGGCAATATTACATATGCATAAAAAATATCTGTTTTTGAGAAATGAAAAAAATTACAGCCTTTCTATCTGAAACATAATTACTATATATATTTACTAACATAAATAACTTTCTTAAGATGTGTTTTTTTTTAAAAAAATAATGTTAAATCTTGCTAAAATATTGCAACAAGGATAAAATGCATTGCTAAACATGAATGATATATTTATTACTTCTTTCTCTTTTAATTGTACTTAATTTCAATCTAATTTATTTCTAGAAAATTATCTATTATTTGAATATTGCTTAGCTTGTACAATAACTTATAAGAACTTATTTCATTACCTATAGTATACAGTTTAAAACATGACTACAACAGCTATTACAGTTTTCAAGAGATATTACTGTTTGGAAGATTCTGGGTGGAAGTGGCAGAATTTTTGTTTAGCAATACCTAATAGTTAAACTCGGAATATTTGAGATTACTTTTCTGTTTTAAAAAATTTGAAACATTGTATTCACGACAAATTCTTTTAAGACTTCGAGATAGATCTTCTAATTGCAGAAATTTTTCATGAAATTGTAAAACTTAAAAAATAAAAAAATAAAAATTAATAGGATTTGGGGGAAATTAATCTTTTTGGGTGACTGGGATTTTCAATTTACTCGTTATTTAGTTGAATAAAAATTATTCTTTTTGTTATAAATTTGAAGAAAAAACGTTAATATTAAAATCTAGGTAGCAACTAATTTCAATTATTTGAACCCTTCAGGTAATACAGGACGGAGATATGTAAATGAATATTAATTATTTACATAAATAATTAAACTTTGGGATGGTAATTTGCATCGACCACATGAGTAATTTTGAAAGAAATATTTTAATTTATGTACAATATCTTTAAAAAAAATAATCGAGGATTACTGTATGGCTGATGATACATTTTTGAAATCGTTTTTTTAATAACCGTTTGTATTCATGCAATTAAATTGATTGAATGCAAAGGGTTCTTTTTTTTATGTAAATAGTGTTGCTAGAATAACACATTTTCGAAGCAACCTATTTTAGATCAGAGATAACTTATCGCAACACTAATGCGTAAGAATCGTAATTTAATATTATTTTTTGATCGAATTGATTAATTTCTGGTAACAAATCGAAGTAAACATATAAAACTCATTAATAAAACAGTTTGAAAAAGAAAACTTATCATCAAAATTTTTATTGATTATTTCAGAAAATATTCAACATCTGAAACAAGCGAAATTCATTTTTAAAAAAAATGAAAATTTAATTTGATGAATGATTTAATTTCATTGTGTAGATAATTCTTCAAAAAATTAGCAGTTGATAATTTTTTTTAAAAAATAATTCTTAAACACCGAATATAGTGCAAAGTAAAAAAATGATCGAAAAGTACAGCGACACAATTGTTATAAAATATTCAATTTTTTTTTTAAGAAATTAGGAACATAGTTCTAAAAATAAGTCGCTTGACGAAAATCTTATATTTTACATTCGAATAATTTAAGTGATATATTTATTAGTTCTTGATTAAGTTTCATTAAAAAATAATTATAGCAAATTAATATAGATTAATTATAAATGAGAAGGAAGACTGTAAACTATTTTTTTCTTTCAAACTAACCATGTAACGAATGGCAAAAAGATGGTACTAGAGCGCCCTTTCCTGGCCGTATGGGTACTTACAGAGTCTGACTGCTACGTCGGTGAAGGAAGAACGTGCCAATGTCCGCCCGCGCCAGACTCCTTAGTATTTGTATTGTCTTAACTGTTTGTATGTATTCATAACTGTGCTCAATTAGAATGTACAGCCAATTAAAATTATGTGAGCTAGCCACTGGTGTTATTTTTGAGTACAGGTTATAACCAGAAGAAAAAGATTTCGAGCTTTATAAAAATACATGTAAAAAAAAAATTGAAAAATCCAGGTTTATTTAAATATAAGAAGGAACAGAAGTCTCATTTCTTGATTTCGTATATAATCCATTCTCCCCAATTTAGAAACTGTTAGAATTGAGCTGTCAATAAATTGTTCGATATCGTTCATTTTGTTATTCATTTCGCAATTGGTATGTATGTCTAAATAACTGCGCATACTTTTCATGACGTTCCTCCTTATTCATTTCATTTTCATCGTCTGATCTGCATCGACGATATATTTTGAGTTTTGAACAAACTCCAAAACGTCTTTGTCGGCCATAATTGAGGCTGTACACACATTATTATCATCTACTACAACGAATAATAAATACCATAGGAAAGCCCAAATTCGGCTGGTGTGTTTTCGGTGTTTTCTTCACTTCCAGAAGGGAAATCTTTTCGTGTTAAGCGATTCATTTTTCTCTTCTTTTTTGTAATTTATTTTTAGACTATCACATTTGAAACAAAATAAAATATTTATAATCTTTATCTTGCACACATTTCCAATTTTGGGATATAGTATTTGACATACTAACATCAATGAATAATAAAAATAACTACACAGAAAGAAAATTTTCAGTTAAATTCTGAATTCACTTCAACAGTAATTTATCCTACACAAAATATCTACTAAAAATACTACTAGTATTTTCAACGAAAAAATCAAAAATATTCAAAATTTTATCGTAAAGATTAGTTCAATTAACTATTTTTTTTATATTAGCAGTTTTTATTTCATGTATTCAAATAATTCTTAGATATATGTTATTTTCCCTATTTTTTAATTTGTTTATTTATGCTTAATTTATATACATATCGATAATCTGCAGCAGGGGAAAAATTAAATTTGCTAAACATTACAATAAGTGTCATACCAGTGGGGTAACGGAGAATATTAGGGCCCCCCTGCAAAGTCAGGTTTTGGGCCCCAAGTCGGATCATACAAAGGATTGCAAAACCATAACATCAGTCTTTGGGCCCCCTACAGTCATGGGTCCCCTGGACACTATTACTTTCACCGTTCACAAAAACGTATTATTAAAAATAACAGGTTCATCAGGTAAATTATTATGAATAATTGATTTTGATATTATATTTGATGATCAGAAGCCTTCTTATAAGCCAATTAATAATACGAATAAATATATAAAAAACACAAACATCACAAATAATTTATATAAATCATAATATTTAATGTTGCACGATTGTGAAATGAATCAAAAAGTGAATATAATAATTTCCCTAGTGAATTTATAAAAAGCATCAAAAACGACAAAAATCTGCAGTCACGGGCTTTTGAACACCGGCTTTTACAGTTACATAACATTTAGTGCCATCATAAAAAACAAGAATAATGACCATCTCAGAGATATAAGCGAAGCCGAAATTGAAAGTGAATCCGAATCGAAGGTAAAAAAAGAACAAAGTGACTACATGATTTACATAATAATGATAGTTGTTAAAATTCCTCCACGATTTCTTAATTCTTGAAGCGCAATTCGTATAGTTGAGCAATTCACTTTTTGAACGTCTTTTTGCACTAACTCTTTTGTGTCCTTTCATCTACATTAAATATTTCATCCTACTCTGAAACAATATCACATTAAGATAAAATACCCATATATGACGTCTTATTCTGAGAAAGCTGGTAAAAGAACAAAAATTTGCCCACAACGAACAATTCTTCTACGTTCTTTCTTGTGTTCTTGGTTTAACCTCTGACTTCAAGGAAAGGCGTTGGTTTTGAAGTGTTAATGATATTCACAAGATTTTGGCGACTAATACGAAAACAAGTTTCTTTTAAAAAAACAAACAAAAGTTTTATTCTAAGTAGTGAAATGTGTTTCGTTTGGTATTATTTAGTTGATCCGCATATACTGTGCTCTACTTAAAATGTTTTTTGTAGGAGTAAATTTTTAGAACAATTATTTTATTTCTTTAAATAATTAATTCGTGTTTCGGTCAGGGACGAACTCAAAGTTTTTTTTTAAAAAAAAAAGCTCATGTCGAATAGGTAACAAACTGCAACTGTAAAGAATGGCATATTATGGTTATTTTTAATGTTCGATGAATTAAATTTGATCTATTTTTCTGTGTGTTGATTGAAAAATCGTGTGCTCTAAATTAAACAGTTTTGAAAAAGAAGAAAATGCATAGTGTGTGTGTTCGGTATCATGAAATGAGGTAAAATCAAACAACGAATCGATAATTATAGTGTACGATTCATTTTATTTTGCTGTTATGGATAATAGTTTAATTAAGCTTTGTAGAATTGTTACATAGTTTTTTTTACGCTTTTTAAACGCGATTAGCGTTCGCTAAGCTTATTTGGAGAACAGGAAAATCGAGATTACTCCATAATTAGTATTTTAAACAATTATATAATCTGTTATGGCGGTTAAGAAAATTATTCGACTTCAAAATCATTGTTTTTTTATTTCTTTTTCTTTTTGGATGTATAATGCACATCTTATATTTGTTGTTACATAGTAAAGTAAACAAGAACAAAAAAAAATTGCAAATTTCATGTTGAAATAATTGATAAACTTATTGTGATGCATTAAAAAAAAAGGAGAAATAAATTTGAATTCCATTTTTTAAAAATTTTATGTCTTAGTATGTGTGCGTGTTATCCTCATTAATTGAATATCTACATATTCTTAATATAAATACAAATTTAATAGTTACTAATGTCTACAAATTCGGAGATTTTTCAAAAAAAATTCAAATTTAATAAAAAATATAAGGCAATAATATGTGAATTTAAAATATTTTTTTGTGAATTTTTTTGGACATATTTGTAGATCAATTAAACGAAATAAATATATATATAAATATATATATATATATATATATATATATATATATATATATATATATATATATATATATATATATATATATACATATATATATATCAAATTAAAATGTTTGCATAAGTCAACAAAACAAAAACTTACAGATAAATAATTACGGTTAAAAAGACTATGACCTCTTTAAAATGCAATTTTGTAGAAAGAATTTACACACACATATATACTTGTATATATGTGCAGCTTGGCACTTTAATTTAAAACGGCTCTGTACAAATTTATGAAACTAAATATTAAATAAATATGTTCGTAGGGAGAAATTCGTCACACACACACACACAAATTTTATTAAACCATTTTTTTCCCTTGCGAATTTAGAATAAATACGTAAAAAAACCTACAGATATATTTTTGCGCGCCGTAACTCAATGATTCAGAAGAATACAAATGTTAAACACATAATTTAAAGCATTATGTGGTAGCTTAGAGAAAACCACAGCTATCTCTATTCTAAACATGCATTATGTCGCTTTACTGATGAAATCTTCTAGCTACTGTTAGCAGTTTTTCTGCTTGAGATTTACGATAAAGAAAAAACGAGTAATATTTGTGGCGAGATAATGTCAATTTTTTTAGCTTTAGTTTTTCGTTACGCGCATTCACTCATGATGAATCATATACAATTTTTTAAAAATATATATAGTAACCAAATACGTCAAGTAATTCTAAGAATTTAACTAAGCTTTTTGAAGATTAAAATTTCTTATGAGGAAAACAGTAACTACACAAGGCTGAATTTGAGGGTTCAAACATTTCCCACACACCAAAAGTTTTTTGATTTTTAGCATAAAGTTTATATCTTATTGCTTTCATCTACATGTTTTTTAAAATGTAACCCCCGCCCATAAAAGGGGTTTATGTACGCCACTGTATACGCCACTGAAGGCAAATATAAGAAAATCTTAATGAAAGTAAATTCAGTAGCATCGTAAGGAAAAAATGAGCAATATTTAAAAATTGATTTCCATCATAAAACAAGCGAATAATTTCGAAATGTTACCAACTTTCTAAAATGTATCTCTTTCGAATATTTACTTCATAATAGTAAGATCGGATAGAAAACCAGAGAAGTAGCCCTCCAACAAAGTTAACTCGATGTGACAAGAGAGTAATTCTCAATCTTTGTTTGTTACGCTACCCTTTTAACAATTTCAAAATGTGGCGGCACACTAACAATAAAATAAGTTTAAAAGAATTGTACTTACCTGCAATACACTTCCATCTATCCATGAAAGAATAAGTTTAATATACCTCGAGTACTCTTAGTTTATTTCTATAAAACGGCCGAAAATGATTCGGTCCTAGATTTTACTTCCCCCCCTTAGAGTATAATTAATAATTTTAAAAATATTTGGCGGCATACTTCAAGAATTTTAGGGCACACAAAAGGCACAGTTGTTGAGAATCACTGTGATAAGAGATTCCTCATCAAAAAAGTTGAAAAGTCTACCTTAGATTTGCTTAAATAATTTTTTAAAAAATCGCGATTATCAGCCCAATATTTGAGTATTTTTTTATAAAGATAAAACGATCTAAAGAACTCGGCTGTGAACGCTCACATCTGGTTTATCTATAACTGTAAAAACACCCCAATCATCAAATTTAAATTCCTTTAAAGATATATAGAAAGAACTGAAAGTTATAGTAGGTCAAAAGACATTAAAATGAAAGGCAAGATAAAAATGTTAATCAACGAAGAATGACGCCTGCCGAAGCTGAGATTCATTTAAACTTATTGTACCATACTGTAAGAAAGAAACACAAGAGCTTTATTGCATAAAGGTGTCGATACAATCCATTCACTCTCCCTAGGAACCCGCGTAATGATTTTTACAGGTGTGGTTCCCCGCATAATTTCATTACCAGAGGAGGTGCGGTGCAGATTATCTAACTCATTCACCCTTCTGTGAACCCGGTGCTAACGCCGAACTCAAAATTCCCACAGGCTAAATAGTATCAAATTTCACTAGTGAATTCATTGTAATAAAGGAAGCCCTCTCTTTTTATTACGTATCACATTTCCAGGATGATGCAACGGAAAGTCTCGTAATTTGCTCAACATCAGCTCTCGAGGCCATTTGCAATGGAGATACCAATCTGACGCAAGGCATCAATGTTCTCTACAGGCAGATTAATAAATTAAGTACATTCCAGTAGATTCTTGCCCACGTGGGCATTGGGGGTAATGAATGTGCGGACGCGCGCGCGTCCTCACTAAGGAGCTCAGGACTTGGATCAGCCTTCCACTGTCACCTTGGAGGATGCAAGTGCGATCGCCAAGCGCAAAATTTCCAACCATCGTTTCATAAAACCAACTATTTTAGAGCTCAATTGCCCTAGAAATGTGTCGTCTACAGTAGCAAGACTGAAAGGATCATTTCAAAAAGGTATGAAAATATCTCCAGATAATTCCCGATCTTGCCCCAACTGCAGAAATTTTCCGCAAACCCAATTAACTAATTTTTGACTGCAAGGCCATTCTTGTGTGCGTGTGTGCATCTCTTTTTAAATTTGTTTTTATTTAAACTTGATGCACCACCACACACACAGTACATTCTTTACAGTCCTCAAGCTCTAGAATTGGCCTCGCTTGTTATTGTGGGTTTTGGACCAATATAGAAATGCACTAAATCCATAGACAAGACAAGAAGAACAACGAAGAATGAAGAACCACTACTAAACTTCGAAAAAACTTGTGTTTCTAGGCTCAAATATTTAAAAACCATTGCGGATGTGCTCAAAGACATTCTAAGAACTAAATGCACTAAATAGCCAAGGTTTTACAGTATAAGTCTTATCATTTTTATTTAAAAGTCCACATATTTTAGTAAGGTAGTTTTATGCTGTAAAAAAAGTCGCTCTTTGTATTTAAACGTTTTTTATAGCTGTATTTAGAAAATAATAAAATATTATTAAACTACAATTGAGAAATGTATAATTTTAGTGAAGGTAGAATACTATAATTCACTGAAATTTAAAAAAATATCTCATTCCTTTGAAAATAATTAAAAATACACCGATCTCAAAATTGTAATTAAATTTTCAATCTTGGGTAGAAAAGCCAAACGTATTACAATGCTTTTTATCAAAAAATTTTAGCTACGTAATTTAATTTTGGAAAAGCGACGGTAAAAACTTTTTTCGTATTCCATATTGATAATTTTTTTAAATAAAAATTATGGCTAGGAAAAAATTCCATACATATTCAGAATCTTGTGAACCACCGAAAATTGAATAAGATAAATCGAATATCATATTGTGTATACAAAATCCAAAATGAAGAAAAGTATTAATATCGAACGAGACTGTGAGAAATGTCTAAATAAAAAATAAATGTTATTTTTAATTAATTTCAATCCTAAAAGATATTTATAAAATTAAAAAAGTTGAGAATATACTTTTGTGAGATGTAGAATTGATGTTATATTGTATGATTTTTTTATAAGTTTTGAAAAGTTTACCAAAATTCAGAATAAAATTTCAAGCCTAAAATGAAGTTTAAAATAAAATTAATCAGATTTTGAAAGTAAAATTTTCACAGAAATATTTACCGGAAATATTCCATTTATATTTATAGAAATAAAAAAATGCAATAATTTTAAGCCTCTTTAAAAAATTGCCCTTTCTCTTTTGCAAATAAAATAGAAATAATTGTCGATCCTGTATTAGAAAAAAAAAACATTTTAAAAAGTTTAAAAGAATTTCAAACCTTTAAGACTGACCAACAAAATTAATTTCTACTTCGACTATCAGCATTCTCTCTGAATGGCAGCCTAAAATATGCACAACAATAAAAATACCTTTTCAAAACGAAAAAGCTTGATACAAAACTTATTAGACCAAAGAATGAATAATTTTTATGATAGCTATTAATGTAACTTCAGACAGTCTTTCGTCATTGATTAATATACATCTTTTAGAAATAATATGCATCAAAAGAACTCGAAATTTTATAGACATGAAAAAAATTTACTTTAAAGTGACACGAAAAAGTATTGATTGCTTTTATTACATTGAATCATTAAAATTTTTCATTTATCTATCGAATTCCTGTACTTAAAAATTCATTTTCAAACAGGCATCAATTTATCATTCCACTAAAGAATATAGTTTTATCAAAAGGTTCTGAAATAATCGTTTGCACTGAATTCTTGTTATTAACAACGTTCCATTGTAGAAATTATATTAAAAGGAATAATCTTCGGCCATTTTTTGTATCGTTATTAAATTCTACCAAAAGAATTTTCATGCAAATATTTCCAGCATCAAAAGCTTCTTACTCAGTCTCATGAATATATGAATAGATTACTAATACTGTATTAATTCTATTCGTTGCCATTCTGATATTGTCAATTAAACTGAATTTTATTTGACATCTTTTATATTCGATTGTAAAGAAATCAATTCAATCGTCATTAAGGTTTATGTGCAAAATCTTTTCAAATGAAAACTACATTCCTGTTCGGCAAGTTTTATAGATGAAACGATTTAAAAGACAACTTTTCATGAAAAACAAAAAATAAATGTTTTCAAAAGCAGTTATTGACTAATGAATACATGAAAAGATAAATAAAAAAATAGAGTAGGCAAAATTGACTTGACCTCAATCAGGTTGCGTGATTGAGAGAAATAGTGCTGCAGGTGTAATTCGCTTACAATATGGCGTCTTAAGTATCATTCCCTTAACAGTTTTGTATTTCATCTACTTTGAACATAGATATTGACTTTCAATATTAATTTTTTAATGCTACCGGAAATGCTGTTTTTTTTTTAGTTTATTAGGTATTATAAACTCATTTAGGTTTCATTTGATGTTATTCTATTGCAGAGTTTTTAAATTTATGAACTTAAATTGGATTGTTCGTTATATTTAATGTTCCAAAATATTTTTAATATGACGTACATCATTCCACGAATGGATGAAAAAATCATGTTTAGTCATTTTATTTTCATGGAAATATCTATTAATTTCGAAGTGAATAATTCCAGCAAAGTTTTGTGTTTGAGAAAATTATTATATTACTTAAAATGATGTAATACTTTTTGTAATTGATTTTCCCTTAATGGACTAAATTCATGTAAACGTCCCAGTCATATGATAACTGCAGTCACGTGTTTCCAGCGAATCAGTTCATACGCTTCGCTGTTGCCAACTTTTGCTTTTTACGCAAACTTTTTTTTAAAAAAAGTTCATATTTGTCAACAATAATTTTGTCAATAATTTAACATGCCAAGAAGCCTATTTACTCTAAGAAAGTTTTGTGAATGACCAGGGACGTCTTTAGGTACGGGCCAACAGGGCCTAGGGCCTTGTCGCGTTCCCGACTCAACCTTAATAAGATCATTATTGGAATTGTTTAAACTGTCAAATGTTATTTCCAGTTGTATTCTCCAAAAAACTGGGAATTTCGGATGATATGTCAACTGGCTAGATGTGATGACCGTCGTCCACGTACAGGCCTAGGCCTACCACCATACACCATCGTTACCTTAATAAGGCTGCAGACGGTTGAGCCGGTTTGTGCGATTTAAGTCATGAATATTTATTTGTTTTGGGTTATTGTCTGTATGAGTATTTGACAACATATGCTATGTACTGTTTACTTTTAAGGTCATAGGTGGAGCCCTGCATTTGTGCTGGGTTCTAGGGCCTCAAGAAGTCTTGAGACATCCCTATGAATGGTAGAACTGTAGATAAAAAATTTAGACCTCGTCTATTTCTGGTGTTGAGTTATCGTACTCTTAATACAATATAATCCAATCCCTTTTATATTAACTCTATAAAAGGGATCTGTTTCTATTTTAAGGTAAAAATATTCATTAAAAACGAAGTCAAAAGCAAAAATATAGAAAATAAAGGAAGAATTTTAGTGCTTATATATATCTTTTGAATAGTAATTTTATCATAAATATAATGAATCTAATTCATTTTAAGCAGCTAGAGCTTTAATAAATAGTGAAAAAAAACTTATAATAGAACTGACATTAAAATAATTTGATTTAATGAAACAAGTTCTACACACACACCATATTTACTATGATAGTAGGGGTTTTTCATCACCAAATTAAAGCACCGTCTATTCTCCATCTTTAATTCATACATTCAATGGAAATCATTGCTAAATGTGTATTTAACTATCTCCCTTAAATAAAAATTGCGCAAAAAAAAAAAAAAAAAATGAGTGTAAAAAAAGACTTTTTTTTAACCATATTTACTTTTGTTCCTTCCTTTGAGAGAACATTTTCAGCTCCATTTTTTTGTTATTTGTAAGTCAATCCACAGAATTTTAAAAATATTTAAAAACACTTACGAAATTCAAAGATAAAACAAACGTCGAGAAATTTTTTACACATTCCTTATTATTTCAAATGAACTCAGTAGCTTAGACCGGAAAAATAAATTAGGTATTTTAACGAATTAACGTCATATTCCCGAATCAAAAATGGCAGGAAGACAAGAGTAACATTTTTTCCCCTTATAAAAAAAGATTTTTAGGGCAAGTTTTGGTTTATTTTCGTCAAAATCAAGTACAAATAAAAAAAATTCTGATAAATCTTCATTCAAATAATTCAATTAAATAGTTTTAGTAAATACAATCTGGATATTAACCGAATATGTGGAGAGCGTCGATACAGCGCTTTAGACAAAGCCTCACCGTTTGGTTTTCTTTAAAAAATGGCAATAACTAAAGGTAGAAATTTTTCCTGTGTCAAAAAAAGAAAAAAAAAACCTTTCAAATTACGTCCATATGTCAACAGATTGCTCTGTCGTTGCTGGTATAAAAATAGTAGCAGGAATAACAAAATAAAATAGAATCTTATTTAGCTATTTCAGTTCTATAAAGCAGACGATATATTTCATAATGAATTAAATACACTCTGTCGCAAAAAAATATATGCACCCAGAAGAAATCAAGCTACAATCACGAAACTCGGCAAGAATGTAGTCTGGTAAGAGATATGCAAATGATTAAAATTTCGAAGCCAATGAGACAAGGCTAAGTGTGCTATGCGCATATTAGTTGCGCAACTGGGAGAGTTTAAAAGCATGAGTACGAGCGCCGTACGGCTATCCAAACGAATCTGATGACTTTGATAGACGATATTGAGACTTAGGATGCCTCTAAGACGTAACCGGCGGCAGTACGAGCAGCTGACGGACTTTGATAGGGGCCGTATAATAGGCCTCAGAGAAACAGGTTGGTCGAATAGACGTATCGGCCGCCACCTCGGTCGGAGCGATATGGTAGTTGCTCGGTGTTGGCAACAGTGGATCACAGAAGGTAGAGTGTACCGTCGCGGAGGGTCAGGACGTCCCAGGAACACAAATGATCGCGAGGATCGTGCAATCAGAAGAGTGGCCACTTCGGCACCAACAACGTCGCTAGCATCGATTCAACGCCACTTACCTCCTTCCAGACATCCAGTGCCATCAAGAGAAACCATAAGGAGACGACTGACCGAAGTTGGCTTGAGGAGCCGACGTCCGCTAAGACGCTTACCACTGACCCCACATCATAGGCAGTGTCGACTGGATTTTTGCCGACCTCGGGCAACTTGGAGTGTGACAGACTGAAGACGTGTCATCTTCAGTGATGAATCCCGATTCAGTCTCAGCGCTGATGACCACCGCACACGTGTCTGGAGGCGCACCGGCCAGCGGTCCGATCCGGCATTTATTGTCGAGCGGCATACAGCAATTTCACAAGGTGTGACAGTGTGGGGAGCAATTTCTTGGGACACACGATCATCTTTAGTGGTCCTTCAAGGCACTTTGACAGCTCGCAGATACGTGGACGATATTTTAACGCCGATTGTGCTACCCATGCTATCAAGTCGCCCAGGTGCCATTTATCAACAGGATAATGCTCGTCCACATACTGCGCGACTCTCCCAACAATGTCTTCAAGGATATGACGTCCTACCATGGCCTGCCAGGTCACCAGATCTTTCGCCAATAGAGCATGTCTGGGACGCGCTGGGATGGCAACTGCAGCCGTCCCGAGATCAGGAGAATTAACTGCGCAGATGCAAAGACTATGGCAGGATCTTCCACAGGGGGTCATAAGTGATCTAATTGAATCGATGCCACGCCGAATTTCGGCTTGTATAGCTGCCAGAGGTGGCTTTACTACTTACTGATTTTTAACCTTTTGCAAGCTGTAACCGCTTAATAAAATGATATTTTGTTCTGAATTTTTAATCATTTGTTTATTTTCATATACACTACATGCATACCAAATTTCGTGAATGTAGCTCAATTTCTTCTGGGTGCATATATTTTTTTGCGACAGAGTGTATTATATTAAAAACGTGAGGAGATGATATATACACTGGTGTGCAAAAATTAAGGACGAGACGGTTTTTTCAATATAACTTTGTACAAAAGCTTTCCAAATCAACACATTTAATACCGTAAGATCCCCAATACTTAAGGGCATGTGTAATGTAAGCAACACTTACTAAAAGAGAAATCAGAGGGATAAAAAGAAGCTTGATTGAAAAAGTAGCATGGAGCGCAATGCGACTGAAGGCCGAAACATCCCTGTGATGGGTGTCCAGCAAGAAACATCCGGTCTTTAGTAGGGGATATGATCTCCCCTGACTGCTAGGCAGGTTTCACAGCGTCTGCCCATGCTGAGAATGAGGGTGTCAATGAGTTGTTGAGGCATTGCTGCCCATTCGTCTTGCAGCGCCAATCGAAGCTCCCGAATCGTTACTGGTGGTAAGGTACGAGCTGCCAAGCGTAAGCGTCTGCCTAGAAAATCCCATACATGCTCGATGGGATTGAGATCCGGAGATCGTGCCGGCCTATCCATACGTTCCATATCCTCACTCTCTAAGAGCTGTTCGGCAGCTACTGTGCGATGATATGGTGCATTGTCGTCCATGAAAAGGAACTGCAGACCCATAGCGCCTCTAAAAAGACGCACATATGGAAGAAGAATCTCGTTACAATAACGGGTCCCGTTGACTGAACCTGCGTCGAAGATGTGAAGGTCTGTACGACTACCAAGCATGATGCCTCCCCAAACGAGAACACCGCGACCTCCATACCTGTCCCTTTCAATGATGTTCGAGGATGATTGCGGCTTCCCCCGCTCTCTCCAGATGAGCATGCGATGAGAATCGCTACTCAAACTGAATCTGCTCTCATCTGTAAAGTGAGTACTCGTCCCCATTTATTGTCTCTCAATTCCGGTGTTCCCGGCACCACAGAGAACGCCTTCTCCGATGGGCAGGCGTTAAAGGTACCCTCCGACACCGTACAGGGCGTCGTGCAAACAGACCACCACCGTGCAGTCTTCTGGCCACGGTAAAACGCGATATCGGTCGTCTGAAGGTCTGGTAGTCGCCTGTGTCGTGTGTCTAGCGATTTCTCCCGCTGTCTGCCGCCTGTTTCTTCTGGCCTGTAAGACAATGTACTGGTCATCTGCGGGTGTGGTTCCTCGCGGACGACCACTACTGGACCCCGGATAGCTGTTCCTGTAGTTTGAAATTGTCTCCAAAGTCGTGAAACGATGCTGTGAGCAATTCCGAACACTGCAGCCACACTTGTCACACTGCGGCCTTCTTCCAACTTCCCAATGATTCGACCTCGGGTAAAAGCATCCAGATGTCGTCTAACAGATTGATTATTCGCCATTTCTCGCTGAGCCAGCAACTCGGTGTGATTTTAACTGCTATACGGCGTGCATTCTTTTTGCCAGAAATACTGATCTTACACCGACAACATGCTTTATACTACTCAGACACTCCCCCATTACTTCTACCTGCATATCTGCGCATGTGCTACCGTACATCACCTTACTTAATCTCCTGATTGGTCTTTCTGTCCGCTCTGCCTCCTCGTTCAGCTGACATGCTAATTTTTCGACTTCGTCCTTAATTTTTGCACACCAGTGTATATATACAGTGGGCCCCAAAAGTGTTCGTACACTTGCAATTTCTTATAAAATTTAATGTTTTCGACTAATAAAAATTAATAAATTGTAATTGTAATTTTTTTATGATATCTTCAACTTGTTCTTAATGAAATGACATAGTTAATTTTTTAAAAATAGCATAACTATTTTTTTTAAAAATTAGTAATCAAAAAACTACTAAAAGATTACGCCACAAAAGCCTTCGTACACTTAACAAAAATCTCAACTTAGCTTTAAATATTGTATTTCTTTCTTAATTTAGTACTTAGTAGGATATCTTTTAGTGTCCACAACAATTTTTAAGCGTCTTGGTATAGATTTCATTAGTTTTTAGTAATTTCTGCATCGATTTTCCTCCATTCATCTGTGATTATTGTTTTTACTTCACATTTTGTGTTTTTTTTGTCATGTTTTGTTTTTTTACATCAGAATCTCACCAAATATATTCTACTGGGCCAAATAAAGTGATTGAGGAGGTGTTTACATAATTTGGGGACAGTTATAGAGACACCAGTGGCTCCTTCACTCCCATGCTAAAGCATGGAAGTGAAGGAGTTCTTATTCCACATAAATTCTTGGGATTAAACTCCTTATTTTTTCATTTACAAACTATTATAGGCCCGTCGGAACCAAAAATGTTGAATTGTCTGCCATCCCAATCACTTGCTGTCAATTTTGAAATTTCTGAAACTTAATTCCAAGAATCCAGTTGGATCAATAAAATATGGAGGCGGAAGTGTTCTTGCGAGGGAGTATAAATCGGCCACAGAATTAGGTAATTTGGTATTTTTGGTTGATATTGTAAATCATGAGCTCTAATTAATTATTTTAAAGAGAAATTTTAAATTATCCGCCCAAAATTTGGATACAGGAAACGACTTCATTTTTAACAGGATAATGACGCTAAGCGCACTGCTCTCAATGTACGCCACTGGTGTCTCTATAACTGTCCCCAAATTATGTAAACACCTCCTCAATCACTTTATTTAGCCTAGTAGAACATATTTGGTCAGATTCTGATGTAAAAAAAAACATGACCAAAAAAAAAAACACAAAATGTGAAGTAAAAACAATAATCACAGATGAATGAAGGAAAATCGATGCAGAAATTACAAAAAACTGATGAAATGTATACCAAGACGCTTAAAAATTGCTGTGGACACTAAAAGATATCCTACTAAGTACTAAATTAAGAAAGAAATACAATATTTAAAGCTAAGTTGAGATTTTTGTTAAGTGTACGAACACTTTTGTGGCGTAATTTTTAGTAGCTTTTTGATAATTAATTTTTTAAAAAAATAGTTATGCTATTTTTAAAAAAATAATTATGTCATTTCATTAAGAACAAGTTGCAGATATCATAAAAAATTACAATTACAATATATTAATTTTTATAAGTCGAAAACATTAAATTTAATAAGAAATTGCAAGTGTAAAAACACTTTAGGGGCCCACTGTATATATATTCACTTTCTATTATTTTTGCCTTTATACAACGAAAATGAGAATGTATATTACTCATTTGATGATTATTAAGGTTGTTTAAATCACGTCAATGGTGAGAATTTTCTTCGAACGTGTTTTGAATCTTGTAAAAAGAATGAAGTCGTTTAGTTTTTTCTCTAGTTTGTTTCTGAATAATGACTAATATGTTAGTACAGCTGATTACTTACGTCGTTTCGTCTGGATACACTTGGTCTGCTGTGAACAGCTGAGAATGAAACGATGGTAATGAAAACAACCCATGAAATCTGAAAAGAAAGAATGACAGACGATAAAAAAAAATAGTAATAATGATATATTCCATTAATACATATTATTTTCGGAATCCATCTATGTTTTTTAAAAATTAAAAACTAGTATTTTTTGTATAAAATTTGTTGCAAACTTACTTTAAAGTTGTATGCCCTACTTTTTAACATTAAAACTGACTATTACTAGGTACATTAGATTTTAAATTTGTGAGGAAAAATACATTCACATCATCACGATAGATAATGAACCATTACAGTAAACACACGTTAAAAACATTTGAATATAATTTTTTTCATCTTAAACGAATACTTAGTTTTTTTTTGAGTAATTATACTGATTGATTAATGCGAGATAAAGAGCCACAAAAGCTATTATCCCAAGCAATTATATAAATGAAATTTTAATAATCTGTAAATTAATCGTTATTACTTTAATGTTCATAGCGAAATTTGATTTGATTTTTTTTATTCTCTAGAGAGAATTAACGTTAATTTTCCCCTTTTCATGGTGAGTCTTCAATGGCATCAGGACTCGAACCCGCGACACAATACCCCCAGCCACGAGTTCATGACCTTAAACACTCGGGTACTGGGATCACACATGTAGGTAATGACCCTTTTAAGTCTGGTACTGGATTTGGCACAACCTTCACTACTTGTGCGTAGGTATGAATTGATCTTTTGAAATGCCAAATTTGGAAGGGAAATATAGGTTCAGAAAGAATATTTATAAATTTACAGTCAAATAAAACAGCTATATTTACGCTTAATAAAATTTAATTTATTTCCAACACCTAGGAGGCTTTCAAATACCCAAAGATGTAAACAAATTACAATTTAAGAATCATTGATTTCAACGATAACAAGCATTTTTATTTCAGTACTAGCTGCATGGCCCGGCGTTGCACGGGCTTTCTCTTTCCCTCATGACGACAACAATTATGTGTGTGTGCTTGTACGCGCGCAATGTGAGTGATTTATAAAATTATTTCATTAAATTTCCCTTTTTCGAAATTTGTTCCACATATTATTGATTTAAGACAGGTTTCTTTTCCCTCTCTCTAGCCCACCATAACTTGGAGATTTTTTTAAAGTAAAATTATTGTTCCCTCTTCCCCTCCCCCTCACAGGTAAGATATAGCTTCAAATTTCGATGTATGAGATAAGAAACAATATTGCGTTAGTTAAAAAATTATTAATGTGAAAGAAAATAAAAAGAAAACGATTCTGATGCTAAGAGTAAAACAAAAAACTTTCATCATTTTTTTTAATATAATAGTTAGTTTCTAAGAAACTAAAATAATAAAATAAATTTCAGATTTTCATGAATCAATCAATCTTTACATATAGTTAGCATAAAAATGTCTCTAAAATGTATTTTTATCCAAAATAATAGATGATGTACTTTTTAATTAACAAATAATTTAGTAATGAAATAATAGAAATAATCCTTTTATAAAAAACATATATTATATTAATTAAAATCCATTTTCTATAAGTAATAAATAAAAGAATAATTTACATATAGCTATTGAAACGATTGCTTTTTTTAATGCTTGAATAAACACACACACATATATATGTAAGTTATAAAAAAACAGAATGGGGTGGGGGGGGAACCTGAAAAAAACATTCAAAAAGAAAAAAAAACTATCTGATCAAAACATTTTCATATTTTATTTTAATTTCATAGTTTTCATTCCACTGTGTTTAGTAAATTATTTAAACACGTATCAGACCAAAAAAAAAGTATACTATACAAAACCAACATAATCATTATTTTAACAATAATTTCCTTCTTAGGTTTTAAAATAATAAAATTGATTAAAAATGTTCATTTAGCAAATAATTGTGACACACCGTTTGCTTAAAAAGTAGCAGTAAAAGAGAAAATCTCGTGTATAGATATATAACATTTTATTTATATTATATAGCCGGGATACCCGTCCTTCGTAAGGGTGAATTGAAAAATTAAACAATACAGGTTGAAGGATAAATAAGTTTTTAATGATTTAATTTTACAAGAATTGCAATTTAAACAAAAAAAAGCTTTTTGCATATCTCAACTGAACAACAATAACAAAAAAAACATATTTGTTAAATTTTAAGTTTGTAGATCTAATAGCTGATAAAAGGGATTTTTATTTATTTATAACTCCCCGTAACTCTCTTTGTCAGTCGATTTTTGAAAGCACCTTCTTAAACTGATCTCTGCTCAGCAAAAGTAGCACATTGTTACAAATTTTGCTTAATGAACGCTTAAAATTGTGTAAATAAGTTATATCTGGATGTGCAATACATTAATATTACTTTTTATTGTATTTATTTTATGTTAAAATCTAGCCACCACCTCTCCCTTCGAAATCTAGTTTTATTATGAAAAAAAAATAGTGATTACACTGATCAACGGAATAAATTAAAAGCGAGGGCGCACTGAAGCATGGCGTAGACAAAACAAAAGGGAAAGCTTTGCTTCACACAAAAAAGATAAATATATGCTGCCACGTTTTTTTTTTTGCAGATGGCAGAATTTTTTCCTACTTTCTTGACAATTATCGTTATATTTTGGAAACACTCAATATCACACAATATCTTTATAAATTATAGCCTATGTGTTATTCTGATGTATAAGCTTATTATTGTAAAGTTTCATTAAAATCCATTCAGTTGTTTTTCCGTGAAAGACTACCAAACATATATACTTTCGCATTTATAATAAATACATATCTTGATGATCGTTTGGCAAAATACTAATTGTGCTTTTAATATTAATCGGCTTGGAAGAATTGAATCATAAAACTTTTCGTTAGAAAGTAATCCAGATTTTTTTTATATATATTTTTAGAATATTCCATTAAAATTTCTGCGAAGCATGTTCATCGAAAGAAAAAAAAAAGAAAAATCTAAGTTATTTTGTAACAGATTTCTCGGAAAAATATACTATATCCATGATTATTTCAAGAAAACTTATTTTAGTTATTAATGGAATATTTTAAAACCATTTTAAAACGATTTCCTAAGCCAACTTAACAAATTTTGTACATTAGGGTGGATTAAAAATTGTTTTTTTCAAAATTTCAAAAAAAAAAAAAAAAAGAAAGAAAGAAAAACTATGCCGAAAAGAAATTCTCTGATATACAGACGAAGAGAAAAATAAAACAAAAAGTTATTTTTTATGTT
Organism: Trichonephila clavipes; assembly: GCA_019973935.1. Taxonomy (NCBI): domain Eukaryota; kingdom Metazoa; phylum Arthropoda; class Arachnida; order Araneae; family Nephilidae; genus Trichonephila; species Trichonephila clavipes. The sequence continues at coordinate 246,959 of BMAU01018672.1, read as the reverse complement.
GATATACAGACGAAGAGAAAAATAAAACAAATGTTATTTTTTATGTTGATATACAGACAAAGAGAAAAATAAAACAAAAAGTTATTTTTTATGTTGATATACAGACGAAGAGAAAAATAAAACAAAAAGTTATTTTTTATGTTAAGTACTACCAAAAATAGAATGAAGTTTAAGGTATTCGAGTTATTTTATGGTAAAACGTCCAAGTAATTTTTGTTAAAATGAAACAAGTATTTTAATATTTTTAACATTTATTGCGAGATAAAAGGATACCTACTAAATAGTTATAGGAAAAAAAACATCAGGTACATTTAACAGCTTCTTTAGAATTATTTTTTAAAAACCTATTGTCGAAATGACAGTGCACAATAAAGTAGAAGATGGGAAAAATTTAGATCGGATAGATTCGATGGTGCGGGGAGAAAAAGCTGTGCTTACGAAAAACTGCAATGTACTACTTAGTACTACTCACTTATCAATATTCATCGGTTTTGGTTATTTATATTGTAGAAAAATCATTTTATTTTGAGTCTAAAATCATGTAACCAAAATTAGACATTTTCCAATTTTTCGAAAATTCAACCACTTTGTGGCAATATTATATATATATATATATATATATATATATATATATATATATATATATATATATATATATATATATATGTATAAACTGAGATTTTATTTTTTTAAATTTTTTTTTCTTCTGATTTCCATACATTAGAGCAGGGGTCGGCAATCCATGGCACGCGTGCCGCTTGTGGCCCGCAGTACAGTTTTCATTGGCACTCTGCACTACTCAAGAAATTCGTCAACTTTTGAATGGATGGAAGTTGATAAATTTTTAATGCACCTTATTTGACAAACATCTTCAAAATTATGCACATTTACGGATTAACGAAAAAATCTAAAAGATAACTAGAGAGTGTGTTTTTTTCCAGGTATAGAAGTTTAAGTTGGCATTACTTTCCAAAATGGCGACCGATTTAACAGCTGTCAAGAGATTTATTCTCAGTTTGGTTTGGCAATTCATCAAAACGATCATCAAGCAAGGCGTAGATTCGTCGAATGGACCCAAAACGAGATGGCCGTTGTTCCCGATTTTCATAAGCGAATTTTGTTTAGCGATGAAGCGCACTTCTGGTTGAATGGCTACGTCAACAAACAAAACTGCCGCATTTGGAGTGAAGCTAATCCACAAGTGTATGTCGAAACACCGTTACATCCAGAAAAACTGACTGTTTGGTGCGCTTTATGGGCTGGTGGAATCATTGGTCCGTACTTCTTCAAAAACGACGAAGGCCACAACGTTACAGTCAATGGTGATCGGTATAGAGCCATGATTACTAACTTTTTCATTCCTGAATTGAACAATCATGATGTCCAGGAGTTGTGGTTCCAACAAGACGGCGCAACATGTCACACAGCTCGTGCCACAATCGATTTATTGAAAGACACGTTTGGTGACCGCCTCATTTCACGTTTTGGACCTGTGAATTGGCCTCCAAGATATTGTGATTTAACACCGCTAAACTATTTTCTGAGGGGCTATGTAAAGTCAATGGTCTATGCGGATAAGCCACAAACGCTTGACCATTTGGAAGACAACATTCGCCGTGTTATTGCCGATATACGGCCACAAATGTTGGAAAAAGTCATCGAAAATTGGACGTCCAGATTGGACTACATTCGAGCCAGCCGTGGCAGTCCTATGCCAGAAATCATAATTAAAATGTAATGCCACAAGATTATCTTTCGAATAAAAAAAAATTCATGTCAATCGAATAATACATCGTTGTTTTATTGCAATTTAAAGTTCTATACCTCTAAAAAAAACACCCTTTATTTTGTTGAAGAAATAGTTATATTTTATGTAGTTTATTTTTATGTTAAGAAATACCTTTAAATAATGCATAATGAAACTGTAAATCTAAACTATTGATCTCTTTTCTGTAATTCTGCAGGCATTATCACAGGAATCACATTGTTTCCTAAAAGTCCTAGTGCATGGCACTCTAAATCCTATGGGTACATAGGTTTGGCACGCCACAGCTGAAAGGTTGCCGATCCCTGTCACAGAGCACGTTTCCAGCTTAAGTAGGTTCTGATTAATAAGGTGACCAATTTTCTTAGAATGAAAAGGAGGACGAAAATTTTAAGAAAAAATTACAACGTAAATGTATGAAACATTTTAATAATGCAAACCAAAAAAAAACACTTATGCGAAACATCCCTTTTAATTATTTACTTTCATGCGTACTTTCCCCACTGAATGATTTATTTTTTTTTGTCAACGTATCATTTTTTCTAATGTATCGAAAATTTCGGAGCAAGAAATATCCTTCATGTTGAACTTTACGGAAAATACTACAGCTGAATGATCAACATTCAATCTTGATTTCTCACGTCCAAAAATCATTACCAATTAAAAAACTCTCTCAACTGCTGCATTAGTTCCAGAGCAGCACAACGTAAATTTAACAAGAATAACTAAATTTTCATACGAAATGTGTCCCTTTTTGAAATAGTTAAATATTTCCGCCCATCATCTTTTCATCAATTTCAATATGCTGATTTCCCCATTGTTCAAATTTACCAGAATTTAAATATACATTCAGTCTTCTAATTTCTTCAAACAGACAGTTTTCATCGATTTCAATATCAGGCATTTCTTTCTATAAAAACTAAACACAGGTTTTGATATCTGTATGAGTATAAAATACATTAATATCTCCGATATTTCATACTGTACCGGCATATGACGAGTAACAGTTCGGCCTAGCATAGGGGTGGCGAACCTTTATGCATCAGCGTGCCATTTTTTTTATAAGAAGTGTTTAATGAGGTATAGACGTGCCCTTAAATATTTTTGACGTGATTAGTAAAATAATAAAACTAAATACTAACTACTCAAAACTCGTTATTTACTACGAAAAAAATACCTTTTACACTGTATAGTTGTAAATGTTTTAGTTGTACGTGTAATTCAAGTGAAACCAACATTAGTGTGACTTCTGTTGTTGCAGACTGGATGATGAATAACTTCGAAAATCGTAAGATGTTGTTTTTAGTAGAATGCATGCTGAATTGGAGCCATCTGCCAAATGGTTTCTAAACAATTATTTTTTGCTGTGGTTCACTTTTTTGACAAGAGGATTTTCGATTTGTTTCAAAATCCCTTTTTACGGAAGTTGTTCTGCATACCATTGTTCCAAAACATAAAACGCATACCGCGTCGCCTTTACTAATAATGCCATATTTCTAGATTCACCAAGTTTGAAATTCTTTGTTACACTTACTATCATTTTCAACGAAATGGACTATGCTATGCGAAAACAAATTTTGCATCATAAATAACTGTAGTCCACGGTGTAACAAAGGCAGGACAATAACAAACAAGTGTGCTCCTGGCCGTGATTGTTCGTAATATTTCATAGTAAACCTTGTTGTTTTGAAATAAAATACAAACCAATTGTTGGCGTGCCTAAAATATTGTGTCGCGTGCCATTGATGGCACGCGGGCCACTGGTTCGTCATTCCTGGCCTATATATATATAGCCTCTCTTTTTCAAAGATTAAAAAATTAGTTTTAAAATATTGAAAAGGAGGACACTTTTCGTAGAAGGACAGAACTTATAAAAAGAGGACTGTCCTCCCTAAAGGAAGGCGATTGTTCACCTTATGATTAATAATTTTTTTTTCTCCCTATAACCGCGATCTACCCAACTACATGGCTTATTTACATTACTACGCCTTAAATACATAATCTCGCGGAAACTGACCCGCGCGTGATAAATCTGGTCTATAAAATAATTTTTAAAACTGTTAATCATTATTGATATACAGCTTAAGTCGATAATAACATGCGGAAAACCACAACACGTTTTGTTCGGCAAAAAATATCAACAAGAAACTGTGGAATAATTTAAACAGCATTTTTACTGGGTGTGTCACGGCTGTGAATGGTTAGGTAAGTTGGAAAAGCTGTGATTTATACCTTTAAAAATAAAGACGAACGTTACGTTATACATGACTTAGATATCAACAGATTTAAATGAGGCAATTTTAGTTTTAATTCCAAGTTCTATACAGTGCATTTCTGTAACAGTCTGGAAATTTGTTTGTTTTAAAATCACCACTCAGTATTTTCCTCCTATTTAAACGTCTAGAGAACACAATACGAAATATTTTATTAAATATTATCAGTCTAGCAAACAATATAAATTTAATAGAGGTTTATTTATTATTTTAAAACTGTTTCGCGAAAAATTGATATCCTTGAAAGATAATACATACAATGACCCAATTAAATTTCCTTTCACTTACGTCAATTTGCTGGAAGTGATTCGAAAATGTACAGTTTTGTTGTGATGTCGAAAGCAATTTCGGCCACATTTCAATCTAAATCAGAGGTACTCAACCTTTTTTTCTGCTGGACCGCATACATATGTCAGCTATTTCATACAAGCCGCTTACATATGTCAGCTATTTCCTGCGGGTCGCAACATGAGAATAAAGGGAAGGCGGGAGAAATGCTTTGAGACCAAGATAACATTAAAAATTTAAAATGTGGAAAATTGATCAAAACATTATATATAACTCCTGTTTTTTTAACTATTATATTTTATTTTTGTCACTAACGCTAAATTAGTAGCATTTAAGAAAAGCACCTTCACAATTTCTTCATCAGTAAACGATTTCATATGCTTATCAATAATATAAAAACTTCATAGGATGTCTTTATTACCACTATGACATTACCATTGACAAAACACTTTGTTGCTGTTGCAAAGATTATTCAAGAAAGTCTATTTATCACCCTCTTGAAAGAGATATTCGAGGAAAAGTGTCATGGAATGATTCCTTTTTATTGGTACTTTTTAAATACAGCACTTTCGTGACAAATCAAACAGTTACTGGTCCATGTTTGTTTTCACTACAAAATAGTTAACTTCCCAATAGTCTTGAAGCGATATATTTTCTTCAAGCATTTTTCGCCCGCAAAAATATGAAAGATAGTTAATAATTAGTTCCACCCAAAAAATTGTCACTACTCCACTGTGTCACTAACCGTAACCATTACGAATAGAAAAAGAATATTAATTCGCACCCGTACGACATCGACAGCAAAAAGCAAAATTGATATATTTGATTTCTTGACAAAGAATTTCCCACCCAATTTTTTATACTTTGTTCTTTAATAAATCAATTTCTCAGAGCAATATGCCATGGCCGGGCCACTTAAAAAAGCCTCGGTGGGCCGCGGGTTGAGTATCACTGATCTAAATCGTTGAAAGAAAAACTCTGAAAGTCTGAGGTATTTTGAATGCTTTAAATTGTACCCTAAAATCGTTCTCAAACATTTCGAACTGAAAGTAAAATTTTAAATTGAAGCATAAGAGTTAAGATAAATAATTCTATTTTATCCCAAAATGAATTATTTTGGTATTTCATTATTGTGTCACCTCATAAATTTTAGAGATGTTAAATATTTATAAACAGTTCAGATCACAATAAAGGAATATTTCTTTATTTATCTAAAAATTGGCATCTTGCCAAAACGAGTTAAAACGTGCGTTGGAAGCAATATCGTAAATTTTATTTTAAGTACTTTTTGAGACATTAACGTTTCGTATTGATTTTATTGATACTTGTTGGTGACATTTCGATATCATTCTGGAGAAAAATTCGTAAACAAGTGATTTTTAAATTTTGCGAATTCTTTTTCTTAAGATTTAAAAGTTTGCAGTGGAACCTTTTCTTTGAATGATATTAATTTTTAATACTTAATAGCACTTCGAATTTGCTCTCCCTTTTAGTAAATTAGTATTTTGGCTTTATTTTTGAAGTCTTTGCTAGATCACAATATTAATACCTCATTTTAAAGATTTTTGCTTTAAATGTAAATAAAAAATTGCATCAAAAATATAAATTATTTTATTAATTTCTATATATAATATGGTTTTTTTAAATAACTGTCCGAATTCTAAACACTGGAACTGTTGTTGCCAATCTGGCAAAGTAAAGATATTGCACAAAAATCGTTTAGCGACAGAACCATTTTATTTTAGATTTGTAATATGATTTTAACATCTATTCACATCAATCAAAAATATTTGAATAATTTATTAACATTTATTGCTAAGTATCTGATTACATTTTAATCCCTATTTCGTTTATGCTTACAACCAATCCTGAATTTGAAGCAATCAATACCATGAAATTGTTTTAGTCATTAAATATCAATCGAATATGCTTCATCATTGTCATTATTATGACTCATATATGAAATGTCGTATTTTAATTAAACTTCTTTAACATTATGGAAAGTATTTTACTGCATAATTTGCAGGTAAATTACTTTCAAATACAATTTTTTAAAAATGATTATACAAAAAATACATTTTTTCCTAAGTACAATAACCGGAAATATTTCTACACAATAATTTCTCACTAGTATTTCGAACACATTTTCTTCAGCATTTTAATTATGATTTTATAATTAGGGTTGAAATTAATCAACCTTTTAAAAAATATATACAAGAAAATACATGCGATAAAATATTTCCGATTGCATATTTTAATTATTAATCTAAGCAAAATTAATATGAATATTCTCAACAAAAAAAGTTACCTTTCATACAAGAGTAAAAAAAATGATACAAAGTTTGTTGTACAAAGATATTTTATACTTTAAATTTTTTTAACTGGACGCGGTACCCAGTGTACAATTTTTTAAATTATATATTTATATGAAAATGTTCACATGTACTTTATTTGAACACACATGAAATATACATTTCAGAAGCAAAACGCCACAATTTAAACGATTATTTTAAAATTAAAATGTTTTAAAAAATTTTAATGTTCTAAAAATTTTATTATTTTTACGAATTTAAATATTTGTGCAGAATTTTTTTTCCTAATATTCTTCGAAGTGTTTCTCAAGATTCTGGGCATGGGATTGTTATTACGAGAAATAGTTTTACTTTTACAATTTTTTTTCCTCTCGCAGACACTAAAGAAAGTAAAAAGAGACCCTGCTATATCTAACTTTGACGATTTTCTTAAAAAATAACTATTCGCGTAAATCCTTATTTCTTGCTCAGAATAATCGAACATATTATATAAAACAACCATAAAAAGTTTTAAAACTTTATATTGAATATAAAAAAACCTTAGCATTTAAAAAAATACACGATCTATCTATCTAATTTAATTTCTGTTTTATAGTGATATTTTGGAGGTTTCAAGGAAGATTTATAAAAACTTAAGAAACTTTTTTAATGCCATTTCTTTCGTATTTAAAAAAAACAATTAATATCATAAATACACGCACACATATACAGTATTTATTCAAATCTAAACCGCCATCAATTCTAATCCGCACCCCAAATTCTCAACAAATTTTTGTGAAAAAGAAAAGTAGTGTAAAATGGTTTATCGATATCCAATTTTACGAAATTAAAATAAATTTAAAATGAGAACTAATGAGAAGTTAATAATTAGTTATTTTACCAGTATTATGAACTTTTAAATAAATACATATCCGACAATTGCTCTAATTGCCTCATTTAATCTAGTTGCTCGATCCCCCCCTTCTATTCTAAGCCGCACTCGATTTTCAGTAGGGTTAACATTGGGAAAAAAGTGCGGCTTAGATTCGAGTAAATACGGTATATATATCTTTTTTTCCTTCCAAATATAACAGAAAGCTTTCTAAAGGAGAAAAAAAATTCCAAATCCAAAGCGTTCTGCGAATAAAATTCTCTATTATTTTGAGATATATTTGGTAAACAAGCTTTTTACCTAATTTAGTATACTTATGCATCCATAAAATAAAATGCATTGAAAACATATTAAGAGATTTCTCTACTCAAAATTCAGAGGTACGGAGAAAAAGAAGATTTATTTATTCTAACACTCTTTTATTACTAATGAAATTCGTTGCCACTTATGCTCATCAAAGAAGTCAAACGAGAAGAGACACTTACTTGTGGAAGCCACATGATGCTTCTAAGTTGCTGAGTTGAGCAACCGAGTTGGACTGATTTCTCATTTGTAAATCAAGACACTAAATACATTTTCCCATCCACTGATATGACCTTCCAGATCTAGATCAGTAAATTGTGAAGGTGTATACAAAAAGCATTAACGGCATTCATTTCAGGTTTCCCTTGGGAGTGGTCAACCACTGACCGAAGGCCAATATGGGTTCGAACGTGAGGAAGGTCAAGATTTTTTTGAGGAAAGTCGTTTAAAATCAGAGTCGTCTAAAATCATGCAAAAAGATACTTAAAAATAAGAAAATTCTTATGTAGAGGGTTAAGTTTTCAAAAAAGAGAATTTGAAATCTGAAATTGAATAATATTTACGTAATGTATTGAATTGTTATTGTTGTGACCGTTGACAGGATGTTGACAACACTCGTTTCGTTTTTATATTGATTATTTTTATTCTTCTGTTTGATAAAATTATTGAAGAACTTTTTGATGATTTTAATTATATTTAACTTCTTTTTTGTCAGACGATAATTTCTTTTGGTTTCTTTAAAATAACTTTTATACATCAGATTTTTTTATTTGATGAAGATTTAAATATTCTAAATATGGAATTTAATTGCTTAGATTATTTTTAAGCAAATAAGTGTTAGAAGTATTTTTCAAGTAATTTTTTTTCAATGTATCTAAGATTCAATGATATGATTTTGTATTCCCTCGTCATTATACAGTAAATACGAGATGTAACGAAATTCCCACAAATTTGGACTTCTATGTGCACATGAGTTCTTTTTTAGATACAAATTAATCGAAAGGAGATAAAAACAGTATTCATACAATTATTTTTATAATCTATATAATCATCGCTACTTTTAAATGTTGTTGTGTCCTTCCCAAAGGGAAGGAAGGAAAGTTGCTAGAGCCTGAAATAGTTTGGATTTCTACATAATAGATGGCGACACCACCTATCTCCACATCCACAATTTATGCATAGAACTGGAGGGAAGGGAAATATTCTCCAGCCCCCTGCACCCATGGTTTCTGCTACGACCGCCCAAAAGACTTCCGGACCCACTGATTTAACGAACACGTATTCCAACTTTTAAATAAATACTTGAAGGAAAATGTGATCTGAGTACCTTCCGTTCCGAAAACGAGTATTTTAGCCATCACGTCAAAAATATCGTCGTCGCGTGTTGGCTATTCCTAGTTTATATCAATATCACACCGCCACACTACCCCTATGAAAGTGATTTGGCGAATATGCGAACACATGATACCATATTCGTGACAAGCGTGTGAGCAGTTGCGTCACTTTGTGGGTTGCGTCATTTGTGTGACGGTTTTATTGCATCATGTGTTTGATGGCTTGGTTGCTTTTGCGGTGGATAGATGGTGCCACGACTGCTGCGCGTGAAAGGTGTGGTTCTCTTTGCACGGACAGGGTCACCAATGAAGGAAGATTCAGTCTGAGCACCTTCTGTTCCGAAAACGAGTATTTTAGCCATCACGCCAAAACGATCTTTGTTAAGAGTTAGCTATTACTGGTTTATATCGATATCACACCACCACATAATTTTAAATAAAGAATGTCTTTGAATTTAATTTCCTCAAAATCATTTTATCTGGACAATATTACAAATTTTGTCCTTAAAACTAAGAGTTGGAGGATTCTTGAAGTATAATGCAAGTAGAGGTGGTAAAGTCTGGTTTAGAAGGTCTTGACTTATCATGGGCTGTGAGACGTTTTCGCGTCACACAACTGAAAAATAGGCTTCTTTTTGTGGATAGGATAACAGCGTTCCTTTGCACACGTGTACCCCTAAATATTACGGTGACTTTTGATATGACATCACCCCGAAACCAATGACCGTGAGAAACCCAACGGCTGGATTCCTCCTCGCAGGTCGGAAAACTCCTAGTGTAATTTGAGGTGTCAGAAAGAAACCGCTCCCATCCCAAGACCATGGAGTGGAGGGAGAGTCCATTCGAAAATACCAAAGAGGACGGTTGTGTGACCTCCTCCCTCACAAATAGCATATTCTGAACTTTTATGAAATACTCAATAATATGAATAACTTCAATGCAAATGTACATACTGTAATTAATAGCTCTGACGTAAATAAACAAGTATTTAATTTCCTAACTCTCTCGCTACCATTAATTTTCTCAAACGTCACAACTATCGCACCATGGCTGATGAAAATAGCAAATAATAAGAAAATAATTTAAATAACTTTTTAATAATTTACCTATGCAAAAGTACTGCAGATTTCCAAACGTTTTCTTGAATTTGAAAGCTAATGAAATTGTCGGAAAAGGAATAATCATTTTAATTAATAATAACTCTATAAATATAATGATAGATAACACCGTTTGAAATGCATTCCACCATCTCTCTCCTTCGTGTATAGGATTGTTTTTCCCATGTCGTGTTATCGAACTACGTGTACAGATATTTTGTTCTGAGATAGTCATATTTGTTCTGCGACATAAGAAACATTTCAAGAACAACGCCGATCATTAAATTTTGTCAACGTTTGGGTAAAACACCAGCAGAGACTTCCGAAATGCTAAGAAAAGTGTTCTTGGAATAAATATTCAGCCAAACAGTTTCTTCAGCTTTCCATATTTGCCGGTGCAGGATTTAGAACACGCACTGGCCTTTCGATCGTGTTTCATATAAGTTTGAAGAGATTTATGTATGATGATCAAGATGCCCATATCATTCGCAATCGTCCATTATGTCTCCCAAACTGATGGTGAATAGTTTTAGCCCCGGATATGTTACTCTATCATCCTGGAAAATTTCAGCGTAGTTTGGGTGCCTAAGTCCAAGAATCGCTGCAATTGGATCGCCAAATAGCTGAACATAACCATTTCTAGTCAATGATTAAATCAGTTTGATTTGAGGATCCATTCCATATCATGTAAAAACTATCTCCCCTTTATGGAACCATTACCAGCTTGTAAAGTGCTTTGTTGACAACTTAAGCTAATGGCCTCGTGGATCTTAGCCACAATCATATTCTGACTAACTGAAATCGAGACTCATCTGACAAAGCAACATCTTTCCAATCATCGGGGGTCGAGTACAAATATTCACAAGCTCAGCAAACAACCTACAGTCGAAAACGTTTTCTTAGTAAAGGCACTCGAATCGTTCTTCTGAAGCCATATCCCATCAACATCAAGTTTCTCTGCACTGTATTCATGGAGACATCTGTCGTACATTTCACAGTGATTTTTGCTTGTATCTTCCCCCGAATTGTTTGTCTGGTAACATTGACAACCTTACGCAGACGTCGATGGTATCGGTTTTAAGTAGACGCAATTGGTCTCTGCGTTGTTCATGGTGAGAGGTAATACCTAAAATTATGCTGTAGCGTCGGCTGATTAGATGAACACTTCCCAACAATACTTACCACGTTTGACGTACAGGGTGAGAGGAATGCCCAGATAGGACATTGTAATCTTCCAAAAGAAACCGTGTATTCTTCCCTCATGCCTGAGGCAAAACAAGTGCCTCGCCGATTCTGAAAGCGGCTTTGTTGAAAGCACACCCCTCTCCGACCCTCAGATAACGTTCGGACACCACGATCTACACAAAGGACGCTCCTGTGAACAATATCCATTGTTGGGTTCACATGTGCACAACGAAATATTTGAATGAAAAGCAAATTTGGACTTTTGTAATAGACATATCCTCAACGGTATCTTCAGTGTCAACGTGACACGTCGATTTATAGACCCTCCATGTGGTTCAACAGATACGAAGATAGAGTTGATTTCAGTCGCACCGGCCTATTGTTTCAAATAACCAATGGAGTTGGGACAAAGTCGAGGAGGTCCGTGTGCTGATCCTCTACCCTCGCCAATCAGAGATTATTGGGGGCGTGAAAGAGGCCCGCGCATGGGGTTTAAAGGGTCGGCTCGCAGGTTGACGATATTGGTTCGATCTTCAGCATCATTTTTTGAATCAGTTTTTTATTCTTCTTCTTCAAAGATACGCGATAGAGGTTGCGGGGGCTACCGCACCCCGACCAAGGGAGATGAACCGCGATGGTCTCTTAAAGACGGAGTGCCGGAGTCTGCGGAGTAACGGCTTGAGTGAATTGACTTTTGACGATGCTAGCGAAATGGATTGCGGGAACAGCCGCAACCGGGAGCCGATCACTTCAAGATCTTTAACCCTAAAACCGGAATAGAAGTTTTCACCAGTGAAAGGTTGTGAACTGCAAAAATTTATTAATGAAATTAATGTTTTGTTTAATTAATTTGGAATAAAATGCCGTTCGGCAAAAAGCTGTGCGAGCCCTCTCTCTACCAAGAAATGAAGTAATTTTAATTTCTCACGACGTTACAATGTATTCTCGGCACATCCGTGACCATATGAATTAAGCAATGTTAAATTCGTAATTTTTTAAATAAATCTAAAAAAATTCATTCATTTCTTTAAGGTAAAAAAATCTCCCCTCCCCTTCGTAAACGAAGTGTTTGTTCATTTTTTTTTCTAAATATTGATAAGATCGTTTCTCAGCTTCAATTTTCTTTTTAAATTCTGTAAACAAGTTAAACAATTTTCTGGATAATAATAAAAATCTAATCTTTATCTCGATACAGCAGCAACTTTTCTTTTGCTTTCGTAATAATTAAAATGACTGTCCTAAAAATTAGAAAAAATTGAAATGTTGTTCAGTATGACCGGTAACTTTCTGACAGACTAGTTAAAGTGTCAACCTACATAAAAGATTGTCTCTTTTTAGCAAAATATTTTTTATTAATGTCTGCGACGTTGGTTTGAAAACACATGTCCCTTTATCTGAGAAGTTTTGCTTTAGGTGGAATTTTACGTATTGTAAATAATAAGGAAATAATAGTAATTGAATTCTAATATAAAATAAAAAAACGAAAGAGTTATAAAGGGGATGTTTACAAAAATGTGTATTTTAAACACTGGGTTTTAAAATTCATTAAAAACAAATTTCATTTATATTTTCAATAATGAAGTAAAGCTCCGTTCTTCCAAAAATGTTCAGGAAATCACTGTATTAATGAATGCATAATTATTGTTAAAATACTGTTAGATTTTCCAACTTAATGTTTCCAAAATATAATTTTTTGAAGTTTCTTATAGTCTCTATAACACTATTTAGAAGAGAAATATCTCTATTTTTCTTTTAAATTTTTCTCGCTGCGCATCCCAAGAGGGCAACGTAGATGCAGCAAAATTTGCGCAACTCTCGATTTCCGAGGGTAAGCATTTTTTCCGACTATTTCGCTGTACAGCCCGTGCTGTTCCTGTTTTATCGTTCATGTTTTCATTATATTATTATGTTTAGATTTTTAAGTCTAATTCTATATTTTAAAATAAAACACTAAACAAAAATTTTTTGTGTATACCTTAAAATGTAGATATGAAATATGTGATAACAAGTAATATAAAATCCTACTTATATCAATAAAGAAACATTTTATTTTAGATACTTCTTATTAAATAGTTACAATTAATATAAATATGTATATACATATAACAGAATCACAACATTAAGTGGTAATTAATTAATATTAATTATCATTAAAGTATCGTATTGTCATCCAAAACAATCGTGTATATAAAATTTCAATTCAACTGAATGCTTTAGAAAAAAAATCTTTTAAAGTTTTGACCCAAGTCGCTAAAAATGAAACCAATGTGGCCGTGTCTGTAATTCTTTAAATAATTAGTTTCAGTCAATTAATTTTAATTAATTATAATTAAATTATCGTATTTTTACCCAAAACAATGGTGTATAGAAAATTGCAACTCAAACGAGTGCTTTCATGTTTTGACACAAGTCGCCAAAATGGTCGCTGAGTTGCCAAAAATGATACCAATGTAGCTGCATTTGTAATTCTTTGAATAATTAGTTTTAATCAATTGATTTTTATTAATTATGATTAAATTACTGTATTGCCATCCAAAATAATCATGTATGTAAAATTTCAGCTCAATTGAGCGTTTTAAAATATATTTTATTAACGATTGAAAATTTCACGAAGATAAGTAAATAAATATATTTCAGAGTGTGAGCTAATAGTAGGAAATGAAAAAATACGCAATTTTTGAGCCTACTTTGATAAAATAACTACACAGCGAGAGGATTAATGATTCAAAAATCCATTTTTGTTATTTGAATCAATGTCTATAGACAATTAGCAAAAACAGCGATTGCTTAGAAATATTATTTATTATTTAAAACATTATTTATATAAACATGCACTCTTTTGCAGAAAAAAAGCCCACGAAGAAATTGACTGTTTTTTTATTGTTAGAAATATGTAAAGCCCATACAGAGAGAAAATGAAATTGTTAGAAATTCAAATCCATAGGCTTACAGTTGCCTTCAATGGCTAACAATTGCACATTGAAAGTTAAAGTTAGTATCTGGTTAAACTTCCTCAGCGGTGATGTATGCTTGTATATGTCGATATGAGGAAGGATAAAGATTTCTAATCTCGTGTTGGGATATACTCTACCAAGCGTTCATTTATTGTTGCTCCAGAGCAGCAATATTTAAGAATGAACACTTCTACCAATTTACGATATCTTATACATGTTTAATTAGCAAAAGATGTATTGATTTTGCTAGCCAAAGAAGAGTATCAGCATCACTGCCAGTTCAGAGGTATATTCGTCATGTGGGATCTAGCATTATATTGTTGGAAAATGACCCAATTGACATATAATGAAGGGTATAGCAACCAACCGCAGGATGTCATCAACATATCTTTGTGTTCTCAAAGTTGAGAATGCTAGATAACTAAAGATCTGCTATCGTAAGAGTCTAGGAAACTTCTTCCCGAAGTTTCTCTCTCACTGTCTTGCCTACTTAAGGGTGTGGGAGGAATGAAAGCAGAACCAGAGAATTATATAATCACAATTATTTATTTAGTCAAGCATACTAACCAACAACAATCTATTCACAAAATGAATGTCAAATGAGTTGCACGCAGAAAGCAATGATTAGTAAGCAAATATGTGGAATCAGCTTATTTAACTCAACATAATCTACAGTTGATTCCTAACCCCAAATCTACTAATTCAACTCAGTGGCAAAACACCACTCTTAATCTTTACAAGCGAAATTAAACCTTATTCAATCTTACCTGCGTATCGAATATAGCTGCATCCTACCTCTTTCTCTATACTTACCAAAATCTGACTTTATATAGTCGAACTAATCTGAATATTACGGTTTCTTCTTGAGAGGGATGGCTGTGAACTAAACGCGAATGCTAGCCCAAAGATTCCTCAAGAGGATTAGTGTGAGGACGTGTATAGATCCGTCACAAGAAAGCATTCCACACCATCACACTAGCTACATACCCCTGTAAAATGAAGATTAATTGCGACCAGGGACGTCTTAAGGCATGAACTAACTGGGCCCGGGCCCAGGGTTTCGGCTACAATGGGGGCCTCGTCTCGTTCTCGACTCACTCTTAAGAAGATCATAATTCGAATAATTTCAACGTGGTCAAATGTTTTTTCCTGTTATATTCTCCGAAAAAACTGGGAGTTTTGGACAACATGTCAACTGGCTACATGTGATGACTATCATTTGTGTCTACGCCTAAGCCTACCACCTTACACCATCATAACTCATTCAGTCAAGTGGCGGTAGTCGGTTGAGCTGGTGTGTGTGATTGTAATTTATGTACATTTTTTTGTTTTGGGTTATTGTTTGTATGAGTATTTCACAAGTTCTGCTACGTACTGTCTGCTTTTAAGAGTCATGGGTGAGGCCTATGGGTAGGGGCTCAAGGCCTCCTTTAGCGTAGGGCCTCAGGAAGTCTTAAGACGTCCCTGATTGCGACCATTGACCTTTGCCTCACCACAACCAGTTTTATGACCATTTAGTGCAAAACTGAGAAGCGGGATTCTTTCCTGTATACCAGGGGTGCCCAACACTCGGCCCGCCGACTCTTTTTGAAATTTTTTTAAATATCAGGTTCTTAATTTTTTTCATTTTGAAATTTATTTGAGGGGAAATTTATTTATATATATATATAAAAATCTACAATATATTTGACTGTTACCTATTCTTGTTTTAAAATAAATCCTTTTTGATAATAGCAATGTCCTTTAGATTAAAATCGATTTATATTTTATCAAACAGTTACATTTGAATTTTCTATAATAAATTATTTTTTTTAATAAATTCCGAATTGCATGATGCATATCCTTTACTATGGATGGTACATGATTCTCTGTGTGTGCGACTTTCATTTCTCCTCCTTCTTTTCTGTTTGGAGTGCCCAAAATGCAAGAGGCAGTCGGAGATGTTTTTTTAAGTTTAACAAAAATGTTCAGGATGGTTAAGATAAAGGGCAACGTATACTTAATCGTTTGCGAATGATTTCAACAACGAGTATCGAAAGATCAATTCAAAGAGAACACCATAATTTTCAAGAAAATGGCAACACCGAAATATTTTAAACATTATTTGATCATTGCATTATTATATTATATAAACATTAATATATTATCTATGTCTGTATACATGAGAAATAAAGAAAACAGTAATAATAATTCATTCTGTTTTAAATTTTCACTTAATAAATATTTTTTTTTCAAATCTGATATAAAGGTACATATTTTTATGTGCGTCCCGCGAGATTGTAATGTTTTTCCGAAGTGGCCCGCAAGGTCATTTGGGTTGGACACCCCTGCTGTATACTATGCGGTTTCAATCTGCTGTCAACTAAAAACTGGAAAAAAAAAGCTAATATTTATCCAGTTCCAAATGGCATCCATTTAGAGAGGTTCAAATACAGACTCACTAGATGCAGCCGTGGGTAGCCTAGTGGTTAGAGCATCGGACTCCAGACCGGAAGGCCTGGGTTCGATGCTCGATGTCACCAAATACCCTCCGAGTGCACACGGAGTACGTGCTCGTTAAATCAGTGGGTCCGTAGTCTTGTGGGCTTATTCACTAGCGCAGGAACTGGAGAATATTTCCCTTCAGTTCACTTGCAGAAATTGTGGAGGTGGAGATAGAGGTCGTGTCGCCATCTATCGTCCCTTCGGGGAAGTTTCTCTGAGCTTAAATCGCACTGTCACCTGTATGGTGCTCAAGGCCAACGACAGGCGTACCTCTTGCCCATGCCACGATGAATTTCGTGGGCCTCGTTCTGACTACGTCAGACAGGTGGCATTAGCCACAACAACAACAACAACAACCAACCACCATAGCTTTACAATTTTGCTCACAGGTTCTTTACAACATAAATGTATTATTTCCTAGAATGCAGCAATTCGATTTTATGAAAAACAGTGTGGAATACTAACATTTCAAGTATCTAAAAATATAAAATAAGCTGTTCTTATAGAAAACTTTATAATATAATAAATTATAGTTTAAAAAAACTAAAAAATATACGCCTTTATAAATAATAACAATAATATAAATATAAGAATTATTAAAAAATAATTCTTAATATAAGAATAAAATGATTAACGAGAAAATTAATGTCACTAGGATAACAGCGTGGGGTGCTCTATACTAAATGCTATAATTTCTTACCGAAATGTTGAGTTAATGTAAAAATGTAGTATAATGCACCACATGCTTTTACCTAATGACATTAATTTTCTCGTTAATCATTTTATTCTTATATTAAGAATTATTTTTTTTTACTTTTTAGTTCGATTCACTATAAAAGTGTGTGTGTTTTAGCTGTTTTTAAACTATAATTTATTTTTCATTTTTTAGTTCGATCTACAATAAAAGCCTGTTTTTTTAGTTTTTAAAACTATCATTTATTTTCTGTTGAATTTATCCTTGAGTTTGATATTTGGAGCCGGAATTATGGGGCTGCTGGAATTAGTCTTGCTCTTTAATGGATATTAATTAAAGGGTCTGAAGGGTATTTATTTTCTCCGTTTACGGGGTCTCGGATGATTCCCATATTGTTATATTTCAAAGATTTCGTCTTTATAGATACAGATCTAACTAATAAAAGTGTGTTTAGAAGAAATATTAAATGTCAATCGTATTATCACTTTTAAGCGTATTGCTATAATGTTAATTCGTATCATCACTTCTAAAGTATTGTTTTTTAAAAATATAAAATATTTAGCAGTAAGAACATAAATTATTTTTATTCACATGCATGAGTCTTCTTTTTTAATTTCCATTTTCAGAAAAACTACGCACCCGCCCTACTTTTTTTCACATAAAGAACACTATATTTTTGTTTAATTTGTATTAAGGTATCCGACTACTTGCGACAACTTTTTTTTGAAAAAAGGGAGATATGGAGATCTTTTTGAGATTTTTATATTTATTTAGTATATTTTAAGGAAAAAAACCTAAAACTGGTAAAAGAAAAAAAAATATTGTTATTAAAATGTGAAAAAACTAGTAAAAATGTACGAAAAATTACCTAAACGGGGCCCGCTCTGTACAAAGATTTTATGAACAAATTCTCAATTTTTCAATTTTGATGTATTACATTGTTATTCCTGTTTGAAGTGACCTTCACGATAAGAGATATTTTAATTTTTACAAAAGCTAGAGCACTTTATCTAAGTCATTATACGAGATTGCTTAAAAAAACGTTGACTCTATTCACATAAATAACTGCAAATTTTGAAATAAAACAGTTATTGATAAATCTAAAGATCAAAACACTTCTACTGTTATGCAGAATATAAGCAAAAAATTTCAGCTAATTATTTTCAAAACTTTTTGAGCAATCGCGGTCCCCGTTTGAGTTTTTCGAAAAAAAACACATTTCGAGTAAAACGCATTTTAAAGTTTGACATCTTGTGTAAAGTTATGGCATTTGCTTTTACTAAAACGCTTGTAGTTTTTGTTCTAGTGGAGGGAAAATAAAGTACTTGGTATTGTTATTAAGTTAATAAAATGGTCTATAAAATAAAATCATAAAAAATTTGCCAATTTTTGAAAAAAAATCATGGTTTTAGGATAGTCGGATACCTTAACCACAAGAGCCCATTCTCAATTTTAGGGCTGCTCCTTAATCTTTTAGTCGCCAAATCTGGAAATGGTTTATGCAATTAGTCGCCAAATCTGGAAACGATATAATGAATTAGTCGTCATATCTCGAAATTCTTAAAATCCTTTTTTATAAGGATACTGATCAGGACAGTGAAATAAAATTATAAAATTATTGTATTGTCATCGGTCCTTCACAAGTGTGAAAAATTTCGAATTAATCTGACCTTTTAAAGTGGGTAAAAATCGAATTCAAAGATTCCATTACATACAAGTGAAACTTACAGAAGCGTGTTAAAAAAATGAAGTATTATTGCTATAAAATAATGATGCTATTTTAATGCAATATAAAGCATTTTCAAGCGTTATCAATTCATTATGTGGGAGACAACAAGGGGTCCAAGACGTTTGTCTTTCTTCTATTTTATTTTAAAACTTAACAAAAATTAATTAAAAAGGTAGATAAGTTTGACAATGATATGCAGAAGGTAACGCCTGCTCGCGCACCTCTCTCGTTCTCCTTTCTCCTCTCTCTTTTAAAAGTTTTGGTTCTGCTTTCACTAGTTCAAAAGTTTCCACAGTTTCAGTTCTCATAGTTCCAGTTTTTGTTTCACTTAGCTGCGCCTGCGCGCGAAGACTGCTCGGCTTTGGCTGCATGCCACAACGGCCAGCCTGACTGTACGCTGTCCGCAGCGGTACTTCCCTTTTTTTCCTTTTCCATCGAGACCAGAGGAGAATCTGAAACATACAAAAAAGACGGAACAGACAAGGACTATACGACAAATACATAGAGATTTAACATATCATAATTCTGCTGAACTAAACAGTTTCTCCATCATGTGAAGGCAACTCTTCGACATCCGGAAGGTTCCATAGGAAAACATTGTGTTTCACAGGCATAAGAACGTCTTTTTTAACAAGTTGATCTTTGGTTGAACGCATCGATATTTTCCTCTGTAGAGTTCTGGACGTCTGTTCAAAACGATTTCCCTTTTTCCTCCGTTTCCACTGCCAGGGCTGGAAGATTTTCCGGAGCATTGTAAACCGACGATGCTTACTCTCCATAGGTGAAGGGGCGTTGAAGTTCACGGAACTCGTTTTCATGGCACCATTTACTTTCTTACACAATACTATATCAGAACATTTTTCTCTTATAATACTCAATTTTAACTTAGTACTCTTAATTTTATTACATTTATAATTCTTAATTAGAGAACTGGAATCATTTCTAGTATTAAAGTTTTTAACATGTGGCAAATCATAACTAGAGTTTTCTATCACATTTGAAACAGAAACATTTGAATTAAAATGAACACCCAAAGAGGATCCACTTTCACTCAATAAAACATCGCTCTTTGCGTGGCCTAGTTTCTTTATTTCAGCATATATACTGGGATGTATAATAAATTCTTCGGTCAAGGTCGGTGATATTGCCGTTCGAACATTTAGACCGGGAGAGTGTTGATTAAGAGAAATATTTATGGGTTTAACTTCTACCATTCGCTGTTCGCCAAAACATGAACTTAATGTTATTATTTCTTCGGAAGGTGTTTGCACTCTAATTAGTGAGGAATTTAAAACTGGGATCTGGCAACCTGAATCAATCAAGGCTGTTACAGGCTGATTTTCAACAAAAATGCTTACGTATTGAAGATTTGCGAATTCATTGCTATTTTGTTTTTCGCTCTCGACTTTCAAAGTATTCACGTTTATTCTATTATGGATGTGGGATTCTTTAGGCTTAAAACGCTTCTCACAGTCTCTTGCGTAATCAGATGAATCACCGCATATAAAGCAATTTTTATTTTCTCTTTCAAGATATTGGGGATAGTTCTCTTTAATCTTTGGTTTAAAGTTTTGTGATCTATTTTTAAAGGGGTCTTGGGTATATCCACAAACAATAGGAATTTACTTACGTGATCCGTTTTTAGATGAAATATAAATATCACACTCTTTAGCTAAATCGATAGGCCTAAACCAATCTTCTGCTTCTCGAATGCCAATATGAGTTGCAGTTTCCTTATTTAAAGTTTCGAATAATTTATCAGAAATTATAAGATCACATAGAGATTCAAAGGAATTAACTTTTCTTAACGAACAATAATATTGGAAGTTTGCCGTCAATCTTGCAGCAAATTGGATGTATGTCTCGCCTGATGATTTTACAGCATTTTTAAATGAGTTTAAACACTCGCGAGGGGTTAATTGGAATTCTCTGAGTACTATAGATTTTAGTTTTTCATAGTCATTTAATTCCTCTTCTTTAATATACAATAAGACATTATGAGCTCTTTCGCCCAGAAGATTTATTAAAATTTCAGATTTATATTCGTCATTTATTTTCTTGGTTAAAAATGCGCGTTCTAATGATTGGAAGAACAGATTAAAACTTTCAGATCTGGTGGGAACAGGAAGAGATAAAGTTCTAATACTGTTTATCATATTTTCTATGTTAGTTTCGAACTGTTTATCTTCGACTTTAGCTGCAGGATTTAAACTTAATGCTTTATTTTTAGCCCTTTGAAGTTCGACTTCTTTTTCTAACTGTGCTAACTGTAGTTTTGCGAGCTCAATTTTCTGTTTTTCTAAAGTTACCTCTCTTTCGTTTCGCGATACTCTCTCATCTATACAGTTTTGAATTAAAGTTTTAACGAAATCTGGATCACTTTCAAATGTACTACTGTTCTCAATTTTAGTCTTTAGTTTAGCTATGGTGTCCGTACTCTCCACAGTACCGTCTAGATCCTCAACAACTCTTATGAGATCCTCTTTAAGAGCGTTTTTATACATTTTAGAAAAATATGGAAAGATCCTACCTTTTTTTTTCTAGCTCCCTTGTTGCTCGCACGTACGATGTATCCAATAATTGAATAAAAATTTCGATTCCACTGTGATTTCACCTCTTCGCAGGTAATATAGTTGAAATTGTTCGAATTGACACCTCTTCGCAGGTTATATGTGAGTGGTTCCAACCTCTACACAGGCGGAATTTTCGTCGATGGATTCCAACCTCTACACAGGCGGAATATTTGTCGATGGTTCGTTGAAAAATACACCTCTACACAGGTTATTTTATTCAACAGTTCCAACCTCTACACAGGCGGAACGAAGTTTTCGAAAAATGGCGGCGCGTCTCCTCCACGGACGGCTTTTGTTCACGTTCCAAACTTTGATCAAAATCGAAATTTTTTTTCAATCCCGGCCTCTACACAGGCGGAGTATTCATGCTGAGTTCAAACCTCTACACAGGTTGAACGAAGTTTCCAAAAAATGGCGGAGCGTCTCCTTCAAGGAAGCTTTTGTTCATTGTCCAGACTTTGGTTCAAAATCGAAATTTTTTCGATCCCGGCCGAGCCCCCATAATTTGTGGGAGACAACAAGGGGTCCAAGACGTTTATCTTTCTTCTATTTTATTTTAAAACTTAACAAAAATTAATTAAAAAGGTAGATAAGTTTGACAATGATATGCAGAAGGTAACGCCTGCTCGCGCACCTCTCTCGTTCTCCTTTGTCCTCTCTCTTTTAAAAGTTTTGGTTCTGCTTTCACTAGTTCAAAAGTTTCCACAGTTTCAGTTCTCATAGTTTCAGTTTTTGTTTCACTTAGCTGCGCCTGCGCGCGAAGACTGCTCGGCTTTGGCTGCATGCCACAATTATAATCGCTCATTTTAAAGAAAGGACTTTTTTAGTTCTTAATGATTCATGTTAATTTCAAATACATTCATTTCATTGATTGGTGTGATGTCAGACAGGTTTTGAAATTTGTTCGAGTAATTTACTAAACTTTTTATTTAACAAATACAAATTCACGAGCTTAACTCGTAAATCTGAAGCCATAAATTTGAAATTTAATAATTTTGGAGGATATATTTTCATATGAGAACAATATAATAATTAAACAATCATTCTCAGAAAGACATCTGTTTTATGATTAAAAAAGCGATGCGAGTCATTATATATAAATAAATTATCTTACAAATAGTAATTTATTTCTTATTTATTTTATATTGATCGTTTGTACATTCCTGAATAAATAACACATAAAAATCTAATCATTCTATTATAGAGAAATATTCGACAAATATGTATTTCAGAGTATGATCGATCAGCTCAAGGTTATAGCTGCAGTAAATGTATTGATCATGGTATGAAACTGAATAAATAAATGGATTAGATTAACCTCTAAAATCCTGTGCGCGCTGTTAATAACAAAGGAAAAAGTTAGAAATTATTTACTCTTGGAACTTGCATTAAAAAATGAAGGTTGTAGGAGTCACTAATATAAAGAATCATTTTAAAATAGAAATAATTTTTTGAAAAATATTTCTGGAAGCCGGTTTTCAGTTAAAAGAATATGCGCGAATATTCTTTTTCGAATATAAAAGATTAAATTTATACGAATATAAAAGAGAGGGTTTTGCACCAGTTATACCCGTAATACTTATCTTAATTATTTCTATGAAAAAAATACATGAGACATAGTTTCTAAAGTATAGATATACTTTATGCATTTATATTCAAACAGGAAAGTTAAATTAGAAAAATCAAATTTTTTATGGAATTTTATTTCCTAAAGACAAAAAAGTTATAAATAAAATACTATATGAAAATTTCTAAAATATACAAAACGCGGCGGTATTCCTGTAATAAGAAAAAATATACATACACATTATAATACTTTTCTGAAAACGATATTTTTATTTCAATCTGTTAATTTCAGAATATTTTTTCTCGCGTCATTGTTTTGCATTAGGGAAAAAAATTCACAGAAATTTTCATTTATGAAACTTTTAAAAGAATCTGTGTTTTGAATTTAAAAGCTATTTTTTATTGCGGCATTTCTGCAATTAGGAGAATATATTCTTCTCTGAAAACAATATTTTTATTTAAGTCCATTAATTTAAGAATATTTTTTTCGCGCTATTGTTTTGAATCCATGAAAAAAGTTATACACATTCTTTTATTTATGGAATTTTTAATAGAATCTATTTTGAATTCAGAAACTGTTTTTATTACGATATTTCTGTAATTAGTATGAATATAAGCGTACATTAATACTTTTTTTGAAACCGATATTTTGATTTTAATATCTTAAAACTTCTTAAAAAATGAATTCAGAATTTTTTTGCGCGCCTTTGTTTTGCATCAGGGAAAAAGTGAATTATATTTTACGAAAATTAAAATTTTGCTCAAATTTTAATTTCTGTAGTTCTTTTGTTATTATTCACAATGCAATTCTATTGTGTGTGGTTTGATATATTTCTTATAAACTAATTATAATTAAATTTTCACTTTTTGAATAGCCATATAAAATAGATTGTTTAACATAGTCATTAGTATATTTAAATTTTGAAAAATAATCTTACATAAAAAAATAAATAACTGAAGTTTTTCTTTTTTAAATAAGTAAGTTTTTCTTTGAAGAAAAAAACTTGGTTTCTCTTAAGTTTTATTCAAATTTATTAGAACAAAACTTAAACATGATAAATGTTCTTAATTTTTTACGATAATTAACAAACAAATAAAAAACGCTTTTATATTTCAATGAATTATTTTAATTATAAGTTGAAACATTGTAATAAATTATAATAAAAGGGAGAAAAGGGAATAAGTCTTGTACATAAAGAATACACATGTCTGTGGGCTCATTTCGACTAATGAGACACATAAATAAAACCTGGGATGGGATTTCCCTTTATTTTCTTATTACCTTTTAAAACCTAACCTAGTTCTATGAATCATATTACAAATTAATTCGTATTTATCTAATAATTTTTATTTTCCTCAGAATTTCACCCACATTTTTTTTGGTACACAATTGATTGTACTTAATTTTTTAATCTCTGGTTGTGATGAAAACTATTACCTCACCCAAATAATCGTGGACGTGTAAGGAATTACTAAATTCTAATTTCTAATTACTTTTACCAATTACACCTGTTACACTTAGTCATTCATTCTTAAAAGAAAATTTCTTCCCCACCTTTAAAATTGGATATTACCTTGAAGATTCATTTGAATGACTAAATCTACTATTTTACATTGCTATGCCATTTTTCTTTAACAATGCAATTAAAGTTAGAACTTCATGCACGCTCTAAGACAAGGGTGGGCAAATAGCGGCCCGCGGGCCACATACGACACATAAGGTATTCGACTACGTTCGGAAACGTGATTTTAAAAAAGTGTATAAATAGATAATTTTCATGATATTTAGTGTCACTTAGATTAAAATACATGCATGAGATTGTTTTAAGGTCATTTTGCCAAAAAATTTATTTAAATACAATATTTCGGCAAAAAATTAACTTAAAATAACATTTTTTCAAAATGTTCTCCTTTTATAAAAATGCTTCTAAAATAATATTTTGCTTATATAAAGTAAAGACTTCTCCAGAAAGTCTGAACTATTCTTTTTGAAAAATTCACATTATTTTCAGAGTTACAACCCATTGAAATAATTATCGGCGTTTTTTTCCTAAAATTTCTCCTCTCTGTTGTCATAAAACATGGATAAACCCACTTTTAAGTTATATATTTCAAAAATTCTAGTTGAGCCTCTGTACAGAGGTCTGAGCTATACACAGGCAAAATATTATTATAATAGAAGCATTTTTCACAAAAGAAGAATATTTTGAACATTGGTCATTCTCTATGTTAATTTTTTGTCAAAATCTTGTTCTTAAATAATTTTTTATTGTAATATTAGGTGTACAACTTTGCTTCCGCCGTTTTTTACCGAAGTTCGAGGCTTTATTGTAAAAAACTGTCTATACATTTATGATTCAATAATTGCGTTCGATAACGATCGCCTGTGATTGTTTCAGTCGGTTTTAAGAACTCATAATACACTACGCCGAGCTGGTCCCACCAAATGCCATGCTGGTCTTCGACGTCAAAATAACCGTTCTTGAAGCGTTGAAACCACTCTCGGCACGTTCTTTCACTAATAGCGGCCTCACCATAGGTATTTGAGAGCATTTGATGAGCCTCAGCCACAGATTTCTTTTCATATTAAAGCAGAAAATTAAAACCTCCCCGCAAATGACGAGAATTTGGCTCGTAAGCTGGCATGTTTAATCGAGAATAACCTTATGATGCAGACACAAATCGACTAATATTTCGATGGCGTTATGTTTACAAATACCTAAGCTTATTGTATGACATCTACGATCTATTTATTTCGACTGCCACTTACCGCTACAGCCATCTATTGCAAAACGGCGGAAGCAAAGTTGTACACCTAATAATATTCTTAAAACAATTTTACATACATCTTCTAATATAGGGTGTTTTTTTAGAGGTAAAGAACTTTAAATTGCAATAAAACAACGATGTATTATTCGATTGACATGAATTTTTTTTATTCGAAAGATAATCTTGTGGCATTACATTTTAAATATGATCAAGCAAGGCGTAGATTCGTCGAATGGGCCCAAAACGAGATTGCCGTTGTTCCTGATTTTCATAAGCGAATTTTGTTTAGCGATGAAGCGCACTTCTGGTTGAATGGCTATGTCAACAAACAAAACTGCCGCATTTGGAGTGAAGCTAATCCACAAGTGTGTGTCTAAACACCGTTACATCCAGAAAAACTGACTGTTTGGTGCGCTTTATGGGCTGGTGGAATCATTGGTCCGTACTTCTTCAAAAACGATGAAGGCCACAACGTTACAGTCAATGGTGATCGGTATAGAGCCATGATTACTAACTTTTTCATTCCTGAATTGAACAATCATGATGTCCAGGAGCTGTGGTTCCAACAAGACGGCGCAACATGTCACACAGCTTGTGCCACAATCGATTTATTGAAAGACACGTTTGGTGACCGCCTAATTTCACGTTTGGGACCTGTGATTGATTGATTGATTGAATATTAACGTCGCACTGTTCAGCTACACGAGGGCTTTTGGTGACGGACCACGTAATTTTGAACCATGGTCAAGTGACGTGGACGACACCTGAGCTGGCACCCCCCTCTCCTAACTACCACACCACACCAACGGGAGGACGTTTCAGCTCTCGACAGATTTAACGTGCATCGCTGCCCTACACGGCGGGTCTTTAGTGGTACTGGCTCGAACCCGTGACAAAGCAAGCCATGGTCCGATACCTATACCACTCGGCTACCGCGGCCACGTTTTGGACCTGTGAATTGGCCTCCATCTTGTGATTTAACACCACTAGACTATTTTCTGTGGTGCTATGTAAAGTCATTGGTCTATGCGGATAAGCCACAAACGCTTGACCATTTGGAAGACAACATTCGCCGCCGTGTTATTGCCGATATACGGCCACAAATGTTGGAAAAAGTCATCGAAAATTGGACGTCCAGATTGGACTCCATCCGAGCCAGCCGTGGCAGTCATATGCCAGAAATCATATTTAAAATGTAATACCACAAGATTATCTTTCGAATAAAAAAATTCATGTCAATCGAATAATACATCGTTGTTTTATTGCAATTTAAAGTTCTATACCTCTAAAAAAAAGACCCTATATAAGTGACACTAAATATTATAAATACTATCTCTTTATACGCTTTTGAAAAATCCCGGTTCCGAACATAGTCGGATACCTTAAAGAATTCTTTTGCGGCTCGCCAAGACAATCAGAAAACCAAAACGCAGAAAATTTTCTTTATATTTGGAACAACATATTTTTAGGACCACCTCTTTCTGCACGAAGATCAGCAAGAGTAAATAGAGATGTAAGTTGGTTGACATTAACTTGCATGCTGGGAAGATAATTTCCTCAAGCAATCTCACTCCTGATTTAAAAGATATTCCAGAAAAGTGTATAAAAAGGTACATTTGTCTCTTTAAACTGATTCCGATTCAAGCTATTTTCCGTTTTTGGTGCACTGAAATTTCGACTTAGGTTTCATATTTTTTAAAAAACTTAATCTTAAAGAAGTTGCTTAATGTATCTTGCAACAAATGGCAAAAAGATGGTACTAGAGAGCCCTCTCCTGGCCGTATGGATACTTAACCAGAGTCTGACTGCTACCTCGGTGAAGGACGTGCCAGAATCAGCCTGCCACCTCGGTCCAGAAAGGATGCGCCAATGTGCGCCCGTGCAGACCCCTTAGTATTTGTATTGTATTAACTGTTTTTATGAGTTTGTAACTGTGCTCAATTAGAATGTGCAATCAATTAAAATTATTTTGAGCTAGCCGCCAGTGTTATTTTTGAGTACAGGTTATAACCTGATTTTTTTTTCTTGTAACTATTTAGTATGTGTCCTCTCATCGCAATAAATGTTAAAGAGTATTAATGTGCTTAAGTTAAAAGAACAAAGGCCATTGATTCATATCCAAAAGAAGATTATACATTTACCTTCACTGATGGATTTTGGAACAAGACTTTTGACGATGGAGGAGCTAGTATTGATTTTACTTTTTTTCTGGACAATCACACACAGTATTTTAAGGTCGGTGCAGGAAAAATAGCATCAAACTACACTTATGAACTCCTTGCCATACAGACAGGCCGAAATTACATAAACATCAGTGAAAAAGAAAGAGCTAAAGGGCTTACGATCTTCAATGACTGTAAAACTGCTCTCCAAGCAATTCATAAAGGCTACTCAGGACTAATTACTAACATACACTATACATTTCGTCAGCTTCTCAGTTGGAAACAACAGTGTATCATCCATGAATCCCAACGTATGTTAGTATTGATGAAAATGAGGTGGTGTGTGTTGATCCAATGGCTACGGAAGCAAGGCAACAACAGCAACGCTCGTCACCCTGAGCGATATAAACTTAATAGTAAAATCAAGACTTAACGATAGAAAAATAACACCAAATTCCTGAAATTAATACAAGTAGGAGCCTGGCAAGCACAGGATACTTTAGGGCAGTGATACTCACCCTGCGGCCCACCCTGCGAGCCTTTTTAAGTGGCCCGGTCATAGCCAATTGCTCTGAGAAATTCACTTATTTAAGAACATTGTATAAAAAATTGGGTGGGAAATTCTTTGTCAAGAAATCAAATACATCAATTTTGTTTTTTGTCGATGTCGTACGGGTACGAATTGATGTTATTTTTCTATTTGAAACAGTTGTGGCTAGTGATAACAGACAACAGTGGGTGGAATTAATTTTTAACTATCTTTCATAGCTTACAAGCGAAAAATATCCCAAGAAATATCGTTTCAAGACGATTGGGAATTTGACTATTTTGTAGTGAAAAAGAAACATGGATCAGTAATTGTCGGATTTGTCACGAAAGTGTTGTATTAAAAAATACCAATAAACGGGAATCATTCAATGTCACTTTACCTCGAAGATCTCTTTCAAGAGGTGATAAATATGCTTTTTCTTCAAGAATCCTTGCTACAGCAATAAAGTGTTTTGTCAGTGGTAATATCACAGCGGTAATAAAGACATCCCATGAAGTTTGTAATATTATTGGTAATCATATGAAACCTTTTACTGATGCATAAGTCATGAAAGAGTATTTCTTAAATGCTTCTAATTTAGTGTTGGTAACAAAAATAAAAAAAATAATAATTAAATAAAGCAAAACAAAAGAAAGAATAATATGATCAGTTTTCCACATTTTAAATTTCCAATGTTATCTTGATCTTAAAGCATTTCCCCCTCCCCCATTTATCCTCATGTTGCGAACCGCATGAAATAACTAACATATGCATACGGCCCGCGTGAAATTGCTGACATATGTATGTGGCACAGCAGAAAAAAAGGTTGAGTACCCCTGGCTTTAGAGGCACGAAAATTCAAAAGAACGGGACAAGAATGTACTCTTTCTGCAAACACTGTAACGACACGGAGCTCAACACTGAACATCTCTTCTTCTGTCCCGCCATTCTGGCAAAATTGCAGCTCATTAGCAACAACCCCCGTGAGTACTTATACGAAGATAACTGCATTCATATTGCCGATGCTGTCTATAGGACCTTGGTCTTATTTAATTATTGTCCATGACAAGACACCAATCAACTAACAAAAGTGCTGTTTCACACACACATTTGACTTTTTACCACAAGAAAAAAAAAACTCGAATATTGAAACTTTATTTCCTTTGTGGCAGCACTTAAAAATTTATTTTTTATTTTACTTTTATCCAGAGAATATCTTTTCATCAAAACTAACTTGATTATTTGTTGTAAAAAAAACTCAAATACCTACACTTCATTCCCCTTGTGGCAGAACTTAACATATAAATTAATATTTTATTGTTTCTTTCATTTATATACCAAAGAACATCTTTTCCGCACATAGGTTTCGAAATTCTAAATCCTAGGGGGAGGGGGGAATCAATTCATCCTGATGAATACATTAAGGTATCCGACTACCCTAGAAATGATGATTTTTTTTTTAAATTGACAATTTTTTTATGATTTTATTTTATAGGCCATCTTATTAGCTTCATAAAAATACCAAGTTTTTTATTTTCCATTCTATAGAACACAAACTACTCGTGTTTTAGTAAAAAAGCAAATGCCATAACTTTACATAAGATGTCAAACTTTAAAATGCGTTTTACTCGAAATTCGTTTTTTTTTCGTAAAGCTCAAAAGGGGACAGCGATTGCTAAAAAATTTTTTAAAATAATTTGCTGAAATTTTTTGTGTATGTTTTGTATAATAGTAGAAGTGTTTTAACCTTCAGATTTATCAATCACCACTGTTTTATTACAAAATTTACAGTTCTTTATGTAAATATAATCACTATTTTTTTAAGCAATTTCAAATAATAACAAATAATAACTTTTTTGTAAAAATTAAAATCTCTCTTATCCTGAAGATCATTTCAAAAAGGAATAGCAAAGTAATGCATCAAAATAGAAAAATTGAGAACTTGTTCATTTACTTACTATTTGTACAGAGCGGGCTTCGTTTATATAATTTTTTTGTCCATTTTTACCTATTTTAGTAGTAATAAATTATTTTCCTCTTCTTAATTTTAGACTTTTTTTTCTTAAAATGTACTATAATCTAAAAACAGTAAAAAAAATCTCCGTATCTCCATTTTTTTAAAAAAACGTTGTCGCAAGTAGTCGGATACCTTAATGAGCAGAATTTTGGAGTTGTTTGTTTTAATTCTATCATGTCTGTAATTATAAAACATTTTTTATTTGAAGAAAAATTTAACTTGTTTAAGCTATGAATTTTTTTGCGGTTTCAAAATTCAGATGCAAGATCGACAATTTCATCTTTTACTCAACAGTTTTTAATTTAATTTTATACATCGTTCAATACCAAACTGAGTTTCCTAACATGTTCCACATAATTCTAGAACATATTCACTAAAGTTGACTGAACTGACAATGTCGTGGAGAACGACCTCCACGGATAAAACCACCTTCGACATTCATTTTTCCTGCCTCCGTAAGTGATATTATGGTTTCCTCAGCTTGCGAGATATTGAGAAGGTTGCACTCTTTGAACTTGAATTGATTGTTTATGATTTTCAATGAACGTTTTTCGATGAATTATGACCTTCAATAAATGTTCTCTATCTCTGCCTCTTTTGACCGCAGTTAACACCTGTGGCACAAGTAGTCACCATTATGAGGAAACGTTCTTCCCTGGTATTTTAATGGGCATTTTTTTATCGTTGAATACTCCGAATTGCTCAAGGGAAGATTTAATTACCTTGACTGTGGCAAATGAAATATTTATTCTTGAGAAAGTAAATAGAAGCTTTCTCCATTTGTGTGCAAATGACGTTTTTTGTTTATCCTCTCCAGATGACATTAATGAGAGAAAAAAAAATAATAAGTGTCGTTATATGAGATTTACATTACCGAATGAAATATATATTTCAACAGTTTTTTGAACAAAAGGGAAACCTAATTCAATAATGATGGCATGATCGAATTGACAAGGTTGAAGTCTAAATACCTCGAAGAGATTTATGACCAATTCGTTCTTATTAAATATTCTCTCTTCAAGAACTTAATTTTAAAGTATTCGTGAGAATTTAAAGTGTTCAAACGTGCATTTCAAAGATTTATACAAATTGTTTAATATAGCTTATTGCTATATATTGGTTGTTCAGATTGAAATACACAGGTAACATCCGTACAACATATCACTTTTATGGCACGGATTCATTTCATTACGATACGAGATTGGGAACCTCGTACAACAGTGTGCTTCTATAGCACGGATCCAATCTAACATGGTTCGAGAATTGGATAAAATCCCCGTACAAAAGAAATGTAATAGAAACTTTAAAAGTGAACTTAATCTAATTTCACACACAAATTAAGAAAATCCCTGTACAAAAGTTCATGAAACGTGATAAAGCTTTTAGGTGCGAAAGGTATCTTATTTTAAATTTTACATTCGGGAGCGTACATACCATCAAACTTTTACGTAAAATTTTCGTGAACTATTAATAAAGTATACTTTCAAACTTCAATGGTCTCTTTCAGCTATGTAGGTTTCGGCTCTTGTTGGGTAAATAGTACTCAACCTTTTTTAAAATAATTATTTTTTATTTTTATGAAATAATCTAACTCTAGGCTATGTCAGGAGGGGGAAAAGTTTTAAAAGATAAATAATGACGGCTAAAAGAGCTTAGTGACTTTTGAATTCATATTAATTGTAATTATTCTTAAGAAAATTTTAATAAAAATAATTACGTTAAATATAAAAAATACAATAGAATGATTTTTTAAAAATTTTTGAAACCCAACCCTATTTTTTCCCTACTAGTTCTTTGTTTCGTATAACACGGAGTCGCATAATGCGGCAATTTTTTTGGAACGTCTCCCGTATTTTTCCAGGTTATCTGATCGACCGAAATACAAATAGTCCTCAAAGACTTGTAAATAAATTTACTTCAGAATCATTTTTAAAGCTTCCAAGCTTCGAATCAGAATCTGACTTTGACATTAATTATATTAAATTCTTAGAATTTACTTATTTAAGCTTGTCAAGCATTTTTTTTTTCATGACTAAATATTTTATGGAGGGAATATTTTGAGCAGAAAACAATTCGTAGCAATATTTTTTATATATAAATCCAAGTTTAGAAATTTTAAGTTAATCTTAAATGTTAACAGTGAGAAAACAAGTATTTTTTCAATTCCTACACTATTAGCTCACAATCTCTATAAATTTATTTGTTTATTTATCTTGGTGGAATTTTCAATCGTCAATAAAAATACATTTTAAAGCGCTCAATTGAGCTGAAATTTTATATACATGATTATTTTGGATGACAGTACAACAATTTAATTATAACTATAAAATCATAACTAATTATTCAAAGAATTGGTATTACAGCCACGTTGGCATCATTTTTGGCGACTTAACGACCATTTTGGCGACTTGTGTCAAAACTTGAAAAGGTTTTTTTTCTCACGTTTTAAAGCATTCAGTTGAATTGAAATTTTATGTACACGATTGTTTTGGATGACAATACGATACTTTAATGATAATTAATAAAAATTTATTACCACTTAATGTTGTGATTCGGTCCTATGTATGTACATATTTATATTAAGTGTAACTATTAAAAAAAAGTAGCTTAAATAAAATTTTTCTTTGTTGATCTAAGTAGGAATTGACTTAATTTTTTTTAATATTACTTGTGTGTTAAAGTGTAAATTGAAGATTAAAATACTCACATCTATAAAAAAAAATTATTATTCCTTCTTAACAAATTCTAGATGCAATGTTTGTTTGGATACTTCAAAGTAGCGGTTTTTTAAAACGTTTCATCAAAAACATAAAATTTCAGTTCGGTAATTTCGTATTGTTACGTAGATTAGGGTTCTCAAGGATTTTAAGCTATCTCTCTCAAAGAGCAAGACGCTTCTTCAAAAGAGATAGAAATTTATTGTGTTGAAACACAAGCCTTTAAAATGCAGGATATAGCAGGAAAATTCGCAGAATAAACCTCAGAAGGCCTTCGCACCTTCTACAGCACCCAGACACAACACAACTATCAGTGTCTAAAATACAAGTATGTTAAAGAAAATTAACAAGCACTCGCTCGTCCTATTCAACAACCAAACTAATCACTGGTCGACTCTTCAACAGTCAAAACAATGCTAATTCAGTTTCAATGAGCAAATCCCTATTTAGAGTCGGCACGGATTTTTCTCGAAAAATCCGCTTTCGTCATAGAATGTGAAATTAGAATATTTCTCCAGTAATTTCGAGAAGAATCCATGTGTGGCCACCAAAAATGATGCCAACTTGGCTATATCGCCAAGTTTCCGAATTGTCAAAATGTAAGGAATGGCGTTACTTGCGATTATTACAATTTTAACATAAAATAAATACAACAATATTAACGCATTATACACATCCAGATATAAACCATTTACACTGTTTTAAGCATTAATTACACAAATTTGTAATGGGAAACATGTTGTGACGTCTTACGCGTCTTTTCTTTAACATGTCCTTTGGGCCAGAATTAATGGCAACTCTTTTCCAACAAAATCCAAGAACGAGATGTGAAGAAGAAATGCAAATAAACCGACTTTAAATATAGGATCTTAGAGTAAGCGGAATGGCAATGTAAAGGAATGTTAGACAATTGATGAGCAATATGGCAGTTGATGATTATTGCAGTTCGTGGTGTAAGATTGATTAAGTTCTACTTGCCGTGGATAAACATATTGGTGTTCGACTAGAAGTTAACCGTCAAGCTGCATACCATTGCAGATAAAGACAAGTATCATTACGGAATAATATAAGGTAGGATTGATTACACTTTATTAGAAGTGAGGATTAGGCGGTTCGATTATTGAGATTGGTCTGAGAGAGAGAGAATTAGAGAAAAAATTGATCATATTATAAATATAAATATATATATTGTGTGTTGCGTATTACGTCATCGTAGATTCTCTCATATTAATTATTATAATTATATTTGTTAAAAAAGTTTAAGTTGAATATCTTAATAAAGTCATATTAAGATAATGTTTGATCCGAGTTCTTTCGCTAACCCTACACCTCTAGCTCACGCTGATACTTCGAGGGATGTACTTCCAAGGGGAGGTACATCACAATGTTAATTTATTTCTTTCGTATATTTACCGAGTAACATACCGGAAAACTTTACTGATATGTTACCGTTTAAGTATATAATTCAGTTACTTCATAGAATAACTAGGTATTTCATAGAATAACAAGTCAGTTTAAGTATATAATAGATGAGCAATTTCATACTTTACCCTAGTTATTCTATGAAATAACTAGGTATTCTATGAAATAACTAAGGATAGAACGTTAAAGTGAAAAATAAACAATTTCAAAGATGTTTTATAAATTAATTGATCAAAAATAGCTAAAATCTCTCGAAAATACATTCTATCCCTTTGGCGGATGAATACTTCATAAATAATAAAGGGAAGCAGATGTGATGTAATTTATTATATTGCGCATATTGCTATTAGACAGAAAAAGGGGTAAAAAGAATATGTGTTGCAATAATGGATTATATTTAAATATTATCAACAATAAATTATAGTTTAAAAAATAACCAAAAAACACGCTTTTATAGTGAATCGAACTAAAAAGTAAAAAAAAAAATAATTCTTAATATAAGAATAAAATGATTAACGAGAAAATTAATGTCACTAGGATAACAGCGTGGGGTGCTCTACACTAAATGCTATAATTTCTTACCGAAATGCTGAGTTAGTGTAAAAATGTAGTACGAAGCACCCCATGCTTCTGCCACAATGACATTAATTTTCTCGTTAATTTTTTATTCTTATATTAAAAATTATTTTTTTCTTTTTAGCGGACTAAAAAGAAAATAATTCCCTATAAAGACGTGTTTTTTAGTTTTTTTTAAACTATAATTTATTTTTCCTTTTTTTGTTCGACCTAACAATAAAAGCCTGTTTTTTAAGTTTTTAAAAAACTATCATTTATTCTTTGTTGGATTTTTATCCTTGAGTTTGATATTTGGAGCCGGAATTATGGGGCTGCTGGAATTAGTCTTGCTCTTCAATGGATATTAATTAATGGGTCTGAAGGGTATTTATTCTCACCGTTTACGGGGTCTTGGATGAGTCCCATATCGTTGCATTTCCAAGATTCCGTCTCACTAGATACAGGTCTAACTAATAAAAGTGTGTAAGAAGAAATATTAAGAGTCAATTGTTTTAGCACCTTTTAAACGTATTGCTATAATGTTAATTCGTATTACTTCTAAACGCATTGCTTTATAAAAATAAAAAAAATATTTAGCAGTTAGAACTAGGGTTGCCAGATGTCCGGTTTTCGACCGGACAGTCCAGTTTTCTTCGTTAGTCCGGTCAAGAGAATCTGGGTAAACCGGACAGAAGAATGTCCGTTTTAAATACATTTTGCGTAATATCTGGTGCTTTGGGCAGACAACCAACACAACGCGTAGGATTGTAGGTACCTAGGTGTATATCTACATGGTTTGGACACGCGTGTGCATGTGGATAGGATTGCGCAGCCAGAGCCACCTTCGGTTCGGACTCTCGACCTTCCTCTTCCCCTCCAAGCTCCGACGGGGGAGGGGGAAGGGCCGGTAGCGGGGAGTCGCTGCCAGTCCATTATTGTTCTTGTTGTGGGTATATTCGATTCCTATTATTTGTGTCGCTGTCGTGTATGTGTGTGCCAAAATGGAAGACAAGGAAGCATCTAACAGCAAGGGAACTCCAACTAAGAAAGCAAGAAGAGTTTGTCATTATAATGTTGATTGGGAATCGCGTTTTGTTTCGTTAAATAAATGCGATGAAGACAACACAAAAGGCTATTGCAAATTGTGCAAAAATTCGTTCACTGTAGCTTATGACGGCTTAAAAGCAGTTACCCACCACGCTGAGGCAAAGAAGCACAAAGAGTGTGAAAGTGCTGCAGCCGTGTCTCCCGAATGAAGTCTTTCTTTACACCAAAAGGCAGCGCCCAAAGTGAAAAAGTTGGTATTGCCGAATTAACTGAGGCTTACCATAGTATCAAGCACCACATTTCTTATGTTGCTCAAGATTGCTCCTTGAAAGTATTAAAACAAGTGATAAACGATTCAGATATCGTAAAGCAAATGACAGGAGGACGCACTAAATGTACAGCTTTGGTAAACCAAGTTTTGTTTCCGTATTCAATGGAACTTGTGCAGGAAGATTTAAAGAATGATGTTCCCTTTTCGGTAGCGACTGATGCATCAAATAAAGGTAATGGAAAAGTTTTTCCATGTGCTATTCAATATTTTTCACCAAAAAGCGGCATCTGCCATAAAATATTGGATTTTTACGAAGACTCAACATCTATTAAGGAACGTTTATGTGAAGTCATGGATAAATCACAACTCCCATGGAGCAGAGTAACAGCATATGGAGCGGACAACGCGTCTGTTAATTTTGGAGTCAATAATTTTGTTTTTCAAAGATTGAAGTCTGAAGAAAACGACATAATTGCAGCTCACTGTAATGACCACATATTTCATAACTGCGCTAACAATGCATTAAAAGTAATGCCTGTTGATGTCGAAAATATAGTGATGAAAGTATTTGCAGAGTTCTCTTGTTCCGCTAAGAAACGAGAAGATTTGAAGGAGTGCTTTGGTTTTTCGAAAGCGAATACAGAGAAGTCATTCGTCACGTTCCTACAAGGTGGCTTAGTTTATTTAAAGCTCTTGATAGGATGCTTTCATCATGGGGGCCATTGAAAAGGTACTTCATTGAACGAGGTTCTGATAATTTGCCCTACGGCTCTCTGGGCTATCTTATCAGACCAAGAAAACGAAATTTCAGGTGAAGCTAATCCTACTTATAATGAACTATATTTGTATTTCACTCATAACTTTATGGCTTCTTTTCAAGAAATTATTCGGTTGGTAGAGAAACATACCACAGCAGCATTTAATCTACATAACATAATGGTGAAATTTCACGACACAATTTCAAAGAAAATAAATGACAAATATTTCGGAATTAAAGTCCATGTGGCATTAAAAAAAGGCCATCTTCCAGACCATGAAGTTGAAAAATTTACTAAAAATGCTACAAATGCGTATCACCGAGCTCTAGCTTACATAGAAAAGTGGTATCCATTTGAAAACCAAAATTATAAAACGTTCAGTTGTTTGAATCTCGAATGTGGAAGATTGCCCACGCTGGATCAACTGCTCGAACTATGGTCAATATCTCCATGGAAGCAGCAAACTCCCCCTGAACAGATTTACGATGAACTGGCTGCACTTCAGAGTGTTTTTCCTTCACTCAAACTCGAAGGTAACTCAATTGAAATGTGGTGCAAATTTTTCCAAAAAGAAGAAGCACTGAATCTGCTGAAAATTGTGCAGTGTTCGTGTATCCAATGCTTTTGTGGAACGTATCTTCAGCGTCATGGGAAACGTATGGACTGACGAAAGAAATCGTCTCGCTGTAAATACAGTAAAAAGTGAATTGTGCATTTTTTTCGATATAAGCTCTAGTTGCACTGAATTCAAAGATGCCATTTCGACCAATAAACCTTTGTTAAAAGCAGTGTCATCAAATGCCAAATATACAAAGTAGATTGTAAGCTTCTTTGTCATTTTCAGCAATATTTATGAGATAGTAAAAAAATTGAAAAGTTGTCCGGTTTTTTTCTCGAATACATCTGGCAACCCTAGTTAGAACATAAATTATTTTTATTCACATACACGAGTCTTTTTTTCTATTTCCATTTTCAGAAAAACTAGGCTTATATTATGGTAAGAAAGAACATAAAGAACACCTTTTTTGTTTTAGTCACAAGTCTAGTTGAGGTTTTAGGGTTGCACTTTAATCTTTTAGTCGCTAAATCAGAATTAGTTGCCAAATCTGGAAATAGCATATGAAATTAGTCGCCAAATCTGAAAATGGTTTATGAAATTAGGCGCCAAACCTGGAAACGATTTAATGAATTAATCGCCAAATCTCGAAATCCTTATTTTTACAGATCCTGATCAGAACAATCAAACAAAATTATGATATTATTGTATTGTCATCGGTCCTTGACACGTGTGCAAAATTTCGAATTCATCTGACCTTTTAAAGTAGGTAAAAATCGAGTTCAAAGATTCCATTACATACAAGTGAAGCTTACAAAAGCGTGTTAAAAATACAAGCTGGGAAGAAAAACTGTGTTAACTTCATAAAAACATCGTGTAAACTTTTAAAAACAAAAATGTAAGAAAATATTAATTAAAATTTTATGAGATACCCTTATTTTACTCTTCATTATTTACTAAAGCAAGGCTTTCTGTGATGACACTTTGGGGATTGAACTGCTTTTTATTTTTGAAACAAGCACACTGTTTAGTATTACACATTTATTTTACGCGAGCACTTTTTAAATTCTTATCCAGTACTGCAACTTTGAGTTGTTGGAACAGATCGAATCGTTGTGTCAATATGTGTGGCTTCTTCAATGGAAATTAATTCTCGCTGACTCCCAACTTTCGGAATTCTTTACAAACATTTCTCGGACAGGTTTGTGTTTGTATGAGACAGTCAAGGGAACACGCTGTGTCTTAAAAACCCTGGGACACATTGGTTTAAATAGCAGGCGGCCGCTTTTAATACAGAAGGAATTGGTAAAAAGATACAAGTGCCTGAATAATGGGGGACACTATGTTGAAAAATAGAGGGTTGTACCTTGGATATGAATAAATACATTTTTTTCCCCTCTGCCTTGGTTTGTTTTTACAGCGATTCGGAGGTTACTTTCCGAATTGCCCTCGTACAAATATAAACCTAACTAGTCAGAACAATAAGAAATATTAGCCATAGTAGTACAATAGCAAACTCTTGGCCTTGTCAAGATTGCAGGATATAATATTCACCATTTAGAATCACTGGCGTAGCTAGTCCTGAGTGGGCCCTTGTAAGATTCGCCCGGAAGTTTAAAAATCTTTATAGGTGGCGCGGCCATCGTGAGGAGAGGAAAGACGGAGGACGAAAGTGAACAAGATGGAGAAAAATTAACAACATGGCGGAGCGAGAGGACATGGCAGAATGAGCGGGATAGTGATTACGTTGGCGAAGATAGTAACAAAATGGTGTTAACTTAAAATTAAATGTATCATAGTTAGTTTTTCCTTTTATGTTGTGTGTGGCTGTCTCTGGAATAAAACTCTTTAGCCATTAAAGTAGTGACTTTATTGTGCCTGGATTTTCGTTTGGAATTTTCAATGGAACAGAAAAGAACCTACGTACGAGTTTAATTGTCCTGTATCAAAATTCCTTGGAGGCCCTTTATACGGTGGTCTCTCAACATTTTACGATTTATTCTTGCACATTTAGGGGGCTCCGTATCATTGATACGACGGTAGCTACACCCTTGTTTAGAATAAATACTTAGTGTACCATTTTTTATTTCAACATTCAAAAAATTGCTTGAAAATTAATTTAATGAATTATATAATTTAAGCTTAATTTTAAAATTGGAAGAAAGAAAACTTTTTTTTCAGAATATATATATTTCTTATTAAATAAAACTTAATAAAGAAATTAGGAAAGAAGAATGCGAAGTGATACATAGAATTCAGAAGCGAGGTAGACTTTTAATAATATTTTTAAAGTTTCTAAGAGGACAATAGAGAAAGTGCGTTGCATGGAAAGAAAAATGTTCGCAGATTTGGAGTTCCAGAAAGTCACCAAATCCAAACTATACGATCTTCTTTCTGCAATTGGAAAAACTATGTAAAAGGAGGCTTAAAAAAGACATTAGACAAATATATATTTAGTAACTTAATTCTGTTAAATCAGGAAATTATAAAATGAAACCTACAGGTAAAATTCTTCGTTTTTTGGAATGAAGAGTGTCTATTAATAATATAAAAATTGTATGAAATAAATTATGAACTGAAAATGTTAACTCAATTACTTGTAATTCTTTAGACTTTTCTATATAATCGCCATCCAGATTTACACATTTCTCCCAACGTTACTTGAAGTCTCAAGGGCCATTGCTACAGAACTCAGCACATTGCATCGGAAGCCATTGTTTCACCTTTGGAAAGAGGTCATTTGTGTAGTCAAATCTTCGATACTGCCGTGGGTTTTTGAGTTCTAGAATAACAAAAACTCGTTTGGGACGAGATGTGATAAAATTTCAAAGCCCTCTCGTTTTCATTCTTCAACCACACCTTGAGATGACGGCATTGTTGGCAAGGAAATGGACAGCTTTGGTGATCATACTACCATACCATTTCTTCATCAGAGCATCTTGCAAATGAACAGCAGTAAGCACTAGTGATAGACTAACTCTTCACCAAGTAGTCTGCATAGGTGCCTCCACGACAGTCCCCTCCCAAGAAACTCCCAGAGAACATGACCTTCCCTGCAGACTTCTACACCTTAACCTTCTTCTTGGGTGGAGGAAATAAGTGTTTCTACACCTTGTTCCACTTTTTGGTCTCTGAATCATATCGATATATCCATCAATAATTACTAAGTGACCCCAAAAATCCTTTGTTTCAAAAGATTCAACATCATCTTTGATAAATCGCGCAGCATTTGCTTCTGGAACCCAGTATGCTGATACTTCTGCATGAGCAGTTAGTTCTTCGAAAAAAATCGCCGTCCTTTAGTTCAGGTTCCTTCATGACATTTGGATGGCTGCGCTTCGGTCCAAATGGGATAAAGTAATCCATTATCTTCACTGAGGCAACTTAGCCCGTCAGTAATGGTCTTCCACGTCAACACTGATAGCTGTAATTTACAGTATTATGTAAAGGATAAATTAATATGCTGAATAAATTTTAACCTGGTATCTTAACTATTTCTTAGTAATAACTAAAACTGCCCGATTATCTTATAATATATTTTGAGAAATAAATAAAAAAATTTAAAAACTATACAAAAAAAATTCTATTCGAGGGTTCTTTTATGACACTGGGAAAATTTTGAGATTAGAGAAAACCATCCCATTCGGTTTTGTTGTTTCCAATACCACCTGATCGACGATGCCAAATCGAGGCCACGAAATTCATCATGGCAATTACTGGAAGAACACTCTGAGAGGATTGGAGGGTCTTCCATTTCTCTTTCACCAACATTTTGAGAGGACTTTTGGTTCGACGAATATTTAGAGCACCCCCATGGCATTA
This sequence comes from Trichonephila clavipes, assembly GCA_019973935.1. Classification (NCBI taxonomy): domain Eukaryota; kingdom Metazoa; phylum Arthropoda; class Arachnida; order Araneae; family Nephilidae; genus Trichonephila; species Trichonephila clavipes. The sequence goes on along the minus strand of BMAU01018672.1, from coordinate 204,906 downwards.
TACATTTCCAAACATCAAATGCCTCCTCCGGGATCCAAACCCATGCACTTACGGCACCGCAGTAAGCGTCACTAACCGCTATTCAACCAGGCCACTAATTCTAAAACACAGAAGTGAAAAGATCGCCGTAAAATCAAAGTTAAAAAGTCCCACTTCCCTTTCTTAAAAAATCGCTGATCCGTTAAGTATAATCATCAAGACAACAAAATACAATTTCCAACACACGATGTATCGTTGGTTGGATGACTTGAGTACCCAGCTCTTTCGAGCTACAACCTCATATCAGTAGGTTTTTGAGTGACTGTAATTGATTTACTTTTGCCCTTTGTTAAACACACGATATAGAATTCACACAAGAACTTTTAACAAACACATAAAAAGTATTTTTATTCCTTTTTTGCAAACGAATACATACAAAATCGGATAAGAAATTGTTTTTGTAACAAAAGCACACATATAAATTACTTCTAATTATTATAAAGAAACAATATATTCTATCTGGATATTACACAGATCCAACAAAAAATAGACTTCAAAATTTAAAACTAATTCTTACAAGTTTATGGTTTACATAAAGAAATTCCACTAATATTCTGACATCAAGAAGTACAAATACACAAAAAGCAATCACTAGAATAATTTTCTCACTCTAAAAGTGCATTTCAAGCAAGATGCAGTCAATAGTTCCACTTAGTTATTATGATCATTCATTTTTGAAAATGTAGTTTCAAGTATTTCTACAAATTTAAAAATCTAAAAAAAAAAAAAAGAAATGTTTGTTGTAATTGTGGATATTTTTCCATTTCGCCAGCGCATGTCTCGCCAACTAGGCTTTATTGGCGACAACAGACAGATTATTCCTCTGTTCTGGCCTAAGTCCAAATTTTCATTTTTTTAATCCATTTTTGACTGATTAGGAATAAAATGTTACTGGGGGAAGCTACAATTTATGTTTGTTTTGAACAAGAGATCAAAGGTTGCCAGCGGGAATATTCCGTCTGGCGTTGGTTGTATCATATTTGGCGACTTCATCACCTGTACCGAACAAATGGGAAAGTACCAAATATTTTGCATTCCACCACACCCTCTGTTTACAAATTACTTGGGCGATGTTATTTTCATTCAAATTACATCGCTTGGAGAAAAAAATTAATATTTCTATTTACTCCATTTGGAAATAATATTTCAGTTTTTAATCTGAAGCAAAATAAAAATTCCCTTTAAAAATGCAACAAACACATGAATTATATTTTCATTTATTCTAATTACTTCCCTCTTCATTTTAAAACATTAAAATATATGTGAATTAAAAAATCATTGATGTAAATCAACCAGGGACGTCTTAAGGCATGGACCAACTGGGCCCGGGCCCCCCCCTAAGCCGGGGCCTCATTTCGTTTTCGACTTTGTCTTAATAAGATCATGATCCAGATAATTTTAATGGTCAAATATTATTCCCGTACATATTCTCTGAAAAACAAGGAATTTCAAACTGCATGCCAACCAGCACTGGCGTAGGGACTCTGAGGGGGTCCTGTATCAAATTCTTTTGGGGGCCCTTTTTTAGATATGGAAGCCTTGTTAGTGGACTGTTGTTACACATGTTGGTGCCCTGTAGCATTGGGGGCCCCGTATTATTGATACGGCTGTAGCTACGCCCCTGCCAACTGGTAAAAGTGTTATGTGTTGACCGTTGTCCATATTTAAGCATAGGCCTAATACCATAAACAATCATTCAACTCGTTTAATCGAAATGAGACCAACAGTTGAGTCGGTTTGTGCCTAGATTTTTGAGATTGTGAGTTGTACACATTTATATTTGTATAAAATTACCATTTGAACGAGTATTTGACAATGTATGCTATATACTGTCTACTTTTAAAGATCTCAGGTAGGGCCTCAAAAATCTTAAGATTTCTCTGGGCCCAGGGCCTCAGTCTTAAGACGTCCCTGAGGTCAACAACTGCAAGCATGAAAAAAACAAATTTTCCTTAACTTTGATTTAGAAATATGTTACAAAACTGAATATGTTTCATTTATATGTAAAATATTAATGAAGTATTATCAAAATCTATTTTTTCAAAAGTACATTTGGAACGATAAAAAATGCACCATTTTTTTCTTCTTAAATAGCATGCCTATTATAAATGCAAAACGACTATTTAAACCTGGTTTGTCTAGCCAACAGCCCCGAACGTTTATAATTGCAGCCAACAAAAAAACCGATAAGTTTAAGAGATTTATGACATTGTTAAAAAACATTATCAATAAATTACAAAATGTAAAATTATACTAATTTATAATTCTAGAAATTTAGAATATGAAAATTACTTGGCAACGAGAAATTATAAAAGCATTTTGAAATAGTTGTACAAACTTGTTTACGTGCACTCTGACACACATTAAAAACTACAGCCCATACGAGTAGCTATCTATTGACAAAATAAATGATACTCAAATGTTATACGCTAAAAGATAAAAATGCAAATTGTCTTCTAAAATTTATCTATGATGTACAATACATCATAAGTAATGCCATTCAAAATATCACCAAAGTGAAACATTCCTTAAATTTACACAAACTGATTAGGAAATATCTTTTACATTTTTAAGTAAAATGGTTGAGGCAACATGTTGAAAATACAATGACTTGCAAAATAAAATCACTTGTGGAATTGGAAAATAAAATTTGTGCCAGAATGTGAATATGGAAAACAGCCTGCAGATTTTGCCTTTTTATTATCTTGCCTGATAAGAAATTACTTATCTGCTCATACAATGGTACTTTTTTTATAGGTAGGAAAAATATGTGGGAAAATATTTACATTTTCATTTACAGCAACAAATGTTCGCATTCCAAATGGAAATTAGTATGAGGCAAAAAGAAGATCCACTCTCTCTCTAGATATTACTTACTCCAGGAAGATGTCTTCTTCCCACAATGTCCTAGGAATTTGTATTAGTACAACTTCCCTGTTGTACAAAATTCCAGAAGTTTTTGCTTTACCATCTTTTGTTGTTGTTAGACCCATTGTTTTAAATTACCTCAAACAGAAATAGCTTTCATCCTAGGAAAAAAAGCACGAGAAGGAAGATAAAAATGAAGACAGAACTTGGATGGTGCCCTTTCTAACTTTGACTATTTTCTAAATACACTGCAGCAGCAAACCCTCACTGCCCGATTCAAAGCTGCAGGGTTATTAAAACTTTCGAGAGTATGGAAAAATCACTGCCTACTTTTCTTGCCATATACGCCTCTTAGAAACATGCAGTGGGATTGCCTCATTCTGCATTTAAATGAATCAAACATGCATCTTCATGATGAAAAGCAAATGATCAATACAAACTTTAAAAACTATAATAGCATTCAAAAACAAAGATGAAACTACGATACAACAAAAACAAAACAAAATACATTTTGATAAACTGGCTGGCTGAACACTATCCTGTGAACAGAAAACACATCCAGCCAAACATACTTATCTTAGCCACATATCCTATATAATAAACACTTTCAATACTTTAACAGAGAGCAATTACTTCTTCCATACGACAATAAATTGAAGTTTTCAATAACTCCAAAGTATCAATCTCAATTTATGTTAATTACTTCTCTTTTACTTTAACCATGAAAAATTCCAGAATTAACAAGTTTGAAATTATATAAATATAATTACTGAATTAAATCATTGCATTAATTAAAGGCCTTTTTCCCATCTTTTTGGCTACGTTTAGTACATCTGATGTACAGCCTAAAAAATAATCCATTGTCTTCCAGGATATTCTAACAAAGTTCAACCTCTTGCTGCATAGTGCAACGTCTGCAATGCTTACTTGGCCCATGGAAATCACAGGATACGCAGCAAGAGGGTTAACTAGATTGGACAGTTCCGGTTTAAACTATAGAAAGTCTATTTTTTTTAAACCAAAAGAGAAAAAACAAAATACTGATTAAGAAACTGTTTAAAAAAAAACTAATGTAACATGAACTATCTGTAAAATATCTTATACAATTACAAATTTTAAAAAATAGGTCATAATAAATTCCAAAACAATAATACACATATTCCATTTATCTGTTATGATAGTGAAATCATTAGTTTAAAAATATACACAAAAAAAAAAAAAATAGCAAAGTACATGTCAAAAAACATTTTCAAAAACAACAATTCTACAACTATATTATGCTACCCAAAAGGTAAGAAAAACTGCATATCTCTAAAATGTTTATAATATAGATGTTATATAAAAATCTAATATACAGCAACTTGTTTCCATACATGATTAAACCATAACTTCGAAAAGCAAATTTTTAAACATTTAATACAGGAAAAAGGAGCTTAATATTCTGTAAATTATTACACTAATAAAAGCTAAAAGGCTTATCATATTTTTACATAACATATTTTGAAGACACCCAACTATATATTGGCGCCAAATATATAGTAGCAGATATCTATAAAAGATTTTGTATAGATAAACATACTGAAAAAATCTATACATTCAACTAAATATATTGATATAAATATCACTTAAAATATAGTGATATTTTGATGAATATGTTTGAAACATTTTATTTACATAAAAAATTACAAACATGTATGTTTTTGACACAGTTACAATAACATATTTCATCAAATTCTACTTCTAAATGAAAAAAAAATCCTTGAATAGTTTAGAAAAGTGTAGAATAATTTGTATAGAATTTTAAATAACACCAAATTTGAGAAAATGGCACTGCTTTTGAAAAATGATTAGTTTCTTTTGCTGTTTATTCACAAAATCAACTTTTCTCATTTGCCAATTTTGTTTATTCATAGTTCAAACAGTACTTCAGATATCTAAATATTCTATATAAAAGATAAGTGAAATATTGATTTAAAGGAATAAATAGTCAAGTAAATATTTTTAAAAATTAAATTCAAAATTCTTATACAATTCATTTTCCCACTAATTCCAAAACAACAATCTAAGAAAGGAAAAATTATCATTAAACAAACTAGTAGATATATATTTTTTAAAAAAACAACCTTTTAAAACATTTGTTTAATTTTAAAAAGTTTTTAATTAGTTTCAAGACAATGATTATAAAATCTTGCAAACTAGAAAGAAAATGATTGGGCAAAATTATAAAATTACAAAGTATTTCATGATTAATAATCACACAAGTATAAACATGAAAAAAACAATGCTTTTGTTTTTATTGCACATAAATTAAGTTCTGTAACATATATTCACATACAAAAAACAGAACTTAAAAATAATATAACACAGAAATATACTTAATTCAATCGGGAATCTAATAAAACAATAACAAAAAAAATTACTATAAAAATTTTGTAGATGGCAATTGCACAATTAATGCTTTGTGTATTTCAAATTTTAAACTTTTTACCCCTGGATATTTTAAATAATAGATTTTCACTAAAAAATCACAATTTCTAGATTTTTTAAAAAATTATTCTTGTTACACATTTAAATTTTCACAAACAAAAATTAAGTATAAATATAAAATTTTCAATATATGTTTAACAAAAGAAATTAATATTGAGATATTAATTTCTTCAAATTATCTAATATTTGAGTTGAAATGATTTAGTGTCGATTCAGCAGCATTAAATGCTTGTGAAGCATATTAAGTCATATAATGCAAAATAAATTACGATTTCTACATTACCATATAGCTATTCCAATCTAGTAATGGGGCAGGAGAATTATAAATACATATTAATACAAACTTAACTTTTTCCCAATTCTATCAGAATAAGAAAATAAATCAGAAAAATAAAGATGGTAGAAATCATAATATCTACAGATATATAAAACACCTTGATTATCTTACAAACATATAAACTAAGAAATCTCTCTCTTTCGATTGTTCCCAAATTATACCTGCATAAATTGCAGTGCATAATATATATATATACAAACATGAGCTGAAAATATTTGTTTCAATTAACTTCTACTGATTTTTATTCAAAGCTAAAAGGATAGCAATATATTTCTCGACAGCAATATTTATTTTTGAAAATAAGTCAAAACTAGTGCAATAAAAAAAAAATCACATAAAATTTTACCCATTTATGGTTATAATTTTTAAACAGTTTTCAATTCAAACTATCATTTAACCAAAATAAAGAATTTCTGAAGCATTCAATGAAATTATTACAAAAGGAACAGGTAAGTTTAAGAGAAAGATTTATTGGTACTTGGCAAATGAAATGACCTTGACAATGACCCCAAATCTGTCATATATAACCTTGTTTCATAAACATAATTGCAATAGGTTGCTATACACATTCAAGACTATTAAAAATGATTATTTGACTGACAAAATATAATGTTTATCATTTTATTCATATTTGAATTTGCAAATTGGTGAATGTACTAAAAAACACACATTTCAAAGCACTTTATTTGGGTATTTTTATTATTTTCAAAGATTTTAAGAAGACTAGCTCTTTTCCTTAAAATATTTTTGAATTCCGTTCATGTTAAAAAATATTGTAATGTTACTTTCTTTCAAATTAATTGAGCTATTCCTTTATTTCGATTATTTTTAGCAAAAAGTTTATTATTTTTTCCATAGATTTACTTGTCCAATTCAACATTTAAAGAAAAGAATTCAGACTTGGCAATACCTCCCATTTTCTCCAGATTATTCTAGTTTTAAAACTTCATTACAATGATATCTGTACCTCAAATTACATTTAGTTATGGATCTGATAAAAAAAATTGAAATACTCAGCTGTTTGGAATTTCCAGCTAGTTTTAGTACAAATTCCCATAACACAGAGAGAACAAAATGTAATTAATTCTTTAAACATATTTTTACATAAATTTTGCCAAGGTCATTTAATTGCCACCAAATAAAAAAAAACATAACTTCTATATATATAAGTACAGAATCATTTATAAAAGTCTTTTACGTAATATGGTTAAAATAAACAAAAACATGTAACATAAAACATTAATATACATGAATCAATACATTACTTACTTGCAAAGTTTAGATAAATAGTTCAAAATACTTGAAATATTCCAACTTTATGACATTACAACATATACTAGATTATATATAATTTAATGTCTCAAATTAAAAAATAACATATTCTGGAAGATGTATATTTATTTACAGTTATTTTTGAAAATTTTTCAATTGAAATTAAATTTTTGCAGATTTCAATGTTAGATAAACACCAGTTGTAATTTCGAATAAAAAAAAATCCAAAAACCCAAATATAAACAAAAACTTAACTATATATGTAAGTTGAGTTGAAAAGTTCCTTGCAATGTTCTTAAAACTGAAATACATAGAAGATAATCAAAAAATTCATTTACAACTAAAAAAATAAACAGAGAATAGAAGACCGCATTTATAATAACACAAACTTGGATGTTCAGAATTTGGCAATGCCATATGATCACTGCTTTTTTACTCTTAAATTAACTTCAGTTAATCCTAATATTTGACAACATGCATAATATTTTAAGCAGAATGTTCAAAAAGTTCTAAAGGAAATTTTACAACAAGTCTCCATAAAAAGCTAATTTAGAATAAAGCTTCAAATGCAAAATATTTTTAAAAATCAGTTTAAAAAATAAATGCGAATAAAATAAAGGTCAAAATTTTAAGATTCTTCCAAATTAAAATAAAACACATGATTTCAAAAAATTGTAGCCATATACTTACACTCAATAAATCCTTAAAACGTAGGAAGTGGAGTTATAACAACATGTAGTTTCAAACAATCAGAATTAGGTCCAGTTAAATAGGCAGATCTGCCAGCCCTTAAATCATTGAGATCCTCATATGGAACTAAATCATTTATATTGAGCATCCGCTCCTCATCAGAAAAAACAAAGTTCTTCTGTACCACTCTGCGAACATGTTCCAGACCATCTTGCTTGCCACAAATTAAGATTCCCACCGAGACTCTCGCTATATCCTCAGGATCTTTCTGAGTTAACGAGAGTCGCACAGTCTTTGAGACAGATTCTGGAATTTCCAAGGTACCTTGCCATACGATCAGATAGAACTTCTTAAACCATACCCCCTTTGGATAGATATCGACAGTCCACTCAAAGAAATGATCAGAATGTGAATCTTGAAAGCTGATGGGAGTATTGAAAACTAAGGTTCTCACACCATACGTTGCCAAAGAGGGATAGTTTTCAATGATAAGTGATGCACTCCATTGTTCTGTGGTGTATAAACGAGGTGTGAACAACAGATGTCCATTTTTATCTTGGAGGACAGCGAGAACCCTATGGTCATTTTGATTATTGTGAAAAGCCATTGCCAATGCCATTCTCTCAATAAAAAAGTCTTTGAAGCGACTAGTAAGAGAATGGATTAGCAAACTCGCCAGCTGTCGAGGTGACATCATGGGAAATCGAACATGAGACATGACTTCTGCTACAAGGCTTGTAAAATGATATTGGGCTTCTGCTTCCCCGTGTATGGAGAGTAATTTATTTTCTTGAATTGTAAGCCACTTGGCAACACACCTAAAATTAAATAAAACAGATATATGATTTAAACTACACAGAGCACAATTCTGAAATAGAATTGTGAATAAAATTAATTTGACGAACAAATGTACATGCAATACATATATCAGATATTTGTGGTAAAATAACAATAACCAATTGGACATTAATTATAGATAATGATTTTGCACTATACTTAAAAATTTATCACTTAAACAATCATACTATTAATATTAACAAATAAAAAATACCAATTCAAAAAAATTCCTTTTAAAAAATACCAATTAATGTTTATTAAGCTTAAAAAATTGTAGGTGGTGTAAAAAAATTAAATACATAAAATGAAATAATTTATAAGTTTTTATTTCTTAAAGAAAATGTTAATTTGACAAAATACATCAGCATAAAATTGATTCTTTTTGACCAAGTCCCATAAACCTACAATTGATTGCACATATGTTATAGAGGAGCCAAATAAAGAATGTACGAGATATATATTCATAAAACAGCTCTTAAAAAAGAACATTATACTTATAAAATTTTCAAAATTCATAACAATGCCAATTCCAGTTGATACATACTTTTCTCACTTCTTCATTTTCAAATTATAAAATCAAATTCAGGAATAATTTTTTCTAAAATAGCTCTTACTTCAAGTATCTAATTTTCATATATTTAAGGGAAAAGAGAAAAGGTTCACATTACGAATAATGAAATTTTGCTCATGTCCTATCATTTTCTCCTTCAAATTATTTTAACAAAATTGTTAATGAAAAATGCTTCTTAATTAACTATTAATAACACAAATTAATTTCTCCAAATTATTTCAATTTGACAATATAATAATGAAGTCCAAGTAAAGATAATTCCTTTAAGTTACATTGATTTTCCCTTTTGATAATAAAAGTCACTTATTCAATTACTTTACTTTTCACCTAAAAGTAAAAATAATTATGTAGCAGAAAAGCATATTTGAAAGTTGTGGTAACCATTATTCTTCATAAATTATTTTCTATAAAGAGAGAAAGAAAAAAACCCTTACCTGTGAATATATGCAGAAATGTATCCACATTACCATAGAAGTGTTATTTAACTTAATTTAATTCTGACTAATAAAAAAATTGCTCAAAAACTTTCATGTAACAATTTAACTGCAAAAATATTCCAATTGCATACAGATGGATTGAACAAATTACTATTTCAGCCTGATATGAGTATAAAAATAAGTAGAGAGTAGGGCTGGACGATGCATCGATACATCGGTAAACACCGGTGTAAACGCTACATAAAAAAAACAGTGTTTTATTTCTATCCAGAATGATGCATCTCTAAACCAGTGCAGCCATAAATACCATTTCGATGTAGCCATACACCGAAGATTCGATGTAGAGCTGAGCTTCATTTCGATGTAAGTTTGACAAAACCGAGGGAGGAAAAACCGGTTTCGTATCAACTCGCGTCTGCAGAGAAACCGAAAATCGAGAGGTGAGAAATCAGTTTTTGGTGTCACATGGGGAATGCTGGAGACAAGCCTTTGTGCCCGGTCTAATGTAAATGTACAGATGAGCTTCATTTCGATTTAGGGTTTTCTTAGCTGCTCGACTTCAAACCGATGAAAAATAAATCGATTTGACGTTCATCATGTATCACGGTGTTTGGTGTTGTGTTGCATTGCTTGTATCAGCACGTGGTGAATAGTTCATTCAGACCAGCGACCGATGTACAAGTCTGCAGTCCAGAGTGGAAATATTTTGATTTATTTGCAAACATCGCCAACTGTTACTGTCATTAAGGTAAGCATTTTTTATGTTTTGATTAAAACCTTTCAGATATTTATTAATGAAAAAAAATGTTTATGTTTGATTAAGGTGTTTAAGGAAAAAAAATGTATTACTTACAAAATAATCAATCCCGCAGCAGATGTTTTTTTTTTACAGTAATTTTTTTTCTTTCTAAAATTTATCACGTCTGTCACATGTGCCTTTTTCAATAAATGAGTTTTATTTTAATATTTAAAGCAAACTAGATAACTTTATTTTTATGGGAAAAAGTATTGATCAAGGAATTTCGTTTTCGGTTCAAATGTAATCTTTTTTTGCTAATTTTTTATAATTTTGTGGTTAGATATCTGATTTAAATTGAGTGGATTAAAACCACAAATTTTTCTTAAGTTTGCCTAAATAAATAAATAATAAGAGCTAAATATTTTCGCAGGCTTCAATTTTTTTTACAAATATTATCTTTGATATACTTTATCATAAAAATAATCTTCCGAGTAATTTATTGAGTGTGTTTCCTTTATTTGTAGAGGTACAGTACAGCATCGATAATCTGGCATCGTTATGACCGACTCCATGCCGGAAAATCGATTTTTCTGATTATGGTTGCTATTGGGTAAAAAAAATAATAAAATGGCAATTTGCAAAAATCGATATTTAGTTAATAGAACCTCGAATACTTAAAAATAAAGACGGAATTTCTGAAGTATTGAAAATAAAAATACGGTATAAAGTCCGAAATCCGGATGTCTAATATCCCGAATGATCAAATTATTACTGGACATTTTTTTCCAGAGGTAAAGGAAAAAAGGGATATTCTCGCAACATTACAGTGGGTAAAATTGATTTGCTTGTGACATCTGTATACAATAATTATCAATTTAATTCTTTTTGTAGGAATATCCTATGATAAAAGTTGTGTGAATGAAAAAAGATGTCAGTTGCTCATCGAACATTAGAATGCCCAGTATTTTCTCAACTGCTTCCAAAGAAGAAGTCAAAAAGTCAAGCTTGGGAACATTTTGGGTTACCAGAAAATGAAAGCGGACAAATCGTTTCTGAAGCTATAGCAGTTTGCAAACTTTGTAGGTCCCCAGTTTCAGCAAAAAGTGGAAGTACATTTAATTTATTTGGTCATCTCAGGCTTCATCATCCATTACAGTTTTCTGAAGTTTCTAATAAAAGTAAAGTAGTCACGGCGACAGTGCAATATTCTCCATTTTGTGGTGCTGTTGATGAGTCAATTGATGAGCCACAACCACATTCAAACATGGCTGTATCTGAATCCAATCAATTTAACTTTGTTGACAATCATAGGCATAAAAGACAAAAGTTTATGACTGATTTTCAATGGTTAGATGACCAAGCCTCTAAACGTACTACTGACTCAGTAACAAAATTTTTAGCGTGCACTATGCAGCCATACAACCTTGTTGATCGAAAAGAATTCACAAATATGGTGAAGGTCCTTAACCCTCGTTATAGCTTACATGGACGAAAGCACTTTATTGCTACAGCAGTTCCAAAACTCTATAATGAAGTCAGGGACAAGATTAGGCAGGAACTATCATTAATTAACAAAGATACAATTTCTGTAACAACTGACTGCTGGACATCTATAGCCAATACTATTACAGTACATTTTATCACATCAGAGTGGCCACTGATTGATTGATTGAATATTAATGTCGCACTGTTCAGCTACACGAGGGATTTTGGCGACGGACCATGTAATTTTGAACCATGGTCAAGTGACATGGACGACACCTGAGCTGGCACCCCCTCTCCTAACTACCACACCACACCAACGGGAGGACATTTCAGCTCTCGACAGATTTAACATGCATCGCTGCCCTACACGGCGGGTCTTTAGTGGTACTGGGCTCAAACTCATGACAAGGCATGCCACGGTCCGATACTTATACCACTCGGCTACCGCGGCCACTGAAATCAGCATGTGCACATTTTGATGACGATCACAATGGTAAGGACATTGCTGAAGTTTTTAGGAGTATTTAAAATGATTGAGGCATTGATGTCCAGAACATAATGTTAATCACTACTGACAATGGGCGTAACATCTTAAAATTAATTGAAGAACTCAATTTAGAGAATGCTCATATTTCTTGTTTTGCTCACAATATAAACATAGGGGTTAATCACTCTTTGGATATTCCTGTATTGAAGAGAGCTATTGCACGGCTTAAAAAGTTGCAAAATGCATTTGCGATGAGTTGGAAGATGAAGAGGGATCTCCACAAAGCCCAAGAGTTACTACAATGGAGGTAAAAACACTTCCCTCTGCTTGTCCAACTCGATGGTGGAGCACTTCAAAATTAGTGAAACGATTTCTGGAAAATCAGCTGCCAATTTGCAAAACCCTTTTAGAGTACTCAAATAAAAAAACATTTGATGCTAGAGGGAAATGAAATTTCAGCCTTAGAAGACTTCACAACAGCGACTGAGTTATTAGAGGACATAACAAGTTCCTTGAGTGGCGAACAATATACAACAGCGTCAGCTGTACTACCTTTATATATGAAAACAAAAAATAATCTTCAAAACAAGGATGAAGACAGTTTGCTACCTAAAAGTATCAAATCAGAAATTTTAGAGTCCCTAAATAAGTATGAATCTCATCCCATGTCATCAAATTTACAGTTATCAACTCTGTGTGATCCAAGATTCCGGGTAAACTTTATAGAGTCTCCCGAAGAAGTAAAGAAATTAGCTGTTGCAAAAATGAGGAACATTTATACAACACAGAAGGCATCTAATCCTGATAATTTTGAAAATATTGAAATGAGGACAAAAGAACAAAACAAGAAAGGATTGGCTAAATTTTTTGATGTGTTCGGTTCAAACAGTAATTCAGAAAATACAAGGAATCCTTTCCAGGAAGCTGAGAAAGAGCTCAATGAATATTTATCTATGCTAAGAGTTTCATTCGAACATGATCCCCTCAATTGGTGGAAGGTTCATTACGAATCTTTCCCATCTCTGAAAGTTCTAGCCAGAAAATATCTGTGTGTATTCAGGGTTCAAGTGTGGCCTCGGAAAGAGTTTTCAGTTCAGGTGGAAGCGTTATAACAAGACAAAGAGCTTCCCTTCTCCCTAAGCATGCAGAGATGCAAATTTTCCTTAGTCATAATAAAAAATATTTTTAGCATTTTCAAATTGTACAGTTTTTTTTTTATTTGAATGCCTTTTTAAATTCTTTTACAGGTTCATTTTTATGTTTCGACCTGTTTCTGTTAAATTATCTTTCAAATTGAAAGTGTACCATTTTTAATTATTTCACTTATTGATAATTTTTTATATGGTCTCAATCATTTTATTTTTTTAATTTGTACAGAAAGCGGTGGCACATTATTTATAAAAGTTTTACATCGCCATACATCGTAACATCACGATGTAAAGTTGCCGATGTATCACGAAATAGAGATGTCTACATCGTCCAGGCCTAGTAGAAAGTATAAAAATATTAAGGAAAATAACTCACTATTAGTACCAATCTCATCAAGACATATTAAAAAATTAAATATAATATGTAGAGATGGTGCAATAAGTTGGAGCAATTACATACAATAAGAGAAAAATTTAAAGAACTCATATTTTTTCAAAAGGAAGAAATTATTCTCTCTTCATTATTGGAAACAAAAAATTTTTTTACAAAAATTTTTTAAAAATAATTCATTAATATTAGTCCAAAAGATATTAAATTGTGAAAATGCATAAATTGAAAATATATTATGAGATAGATATTGTGTAGACAACTCCCTGAGAAAAAAATCCCACTTTTCTAGTGAAAATTATTGAAATAATACTATATCTTTAATAATTAGTGATGCAACATGCACCCTTGCATTAAGGGGGCCCTAATATTCTCCATTACACTTCTATTAATAATGATACACACTTTGTTTAAAAAAAGTCAGAAATAGAAAATAAAGATTATTCAGAAAATAAAGATTGTTTAGTTATACAATATTTATTGGGAAAACTATTCTGCTAATAATACCCAAAGCTTTCATCATCTCTCTAGATAATCATCATTTTCATTTAAACATTTGTTGCACCTATTCACAAGCTTCAGAAAATTTCTATGTTATATTATTCAGTGCATTCAAACAAAAGACTGATAGTTTGAACCTTGCTCTTAGAGATTATGGTCTAGTGGTCAAGGAAACTGACTCATAGCTAGTGGGCCATGAGTTCAAGACCAGTACAGCTGAATATCATCATGCAGAGGGGGCCAATGCACGTTAAATATGCCGCAGCTTAAATGTCCTCCCATTGGTTTGGAAGTTAGGAGAGGGGGTGCCAACTGAGGTACCCACCTCGTCACATGATCAAGGTTCAAAATTATGAGGTTCATCACCAAAAACCCTCATGTAGCCGAATAGACCGACGTTAATATTCACTAGATATAATTATCTTTTCCCCAAGTGGAGGGAAATGATGGTAAGGATATTAGTGAGTAATAAATAATTTGGAAATGATAAAATATTGGAGAATGTAGTGACCAGCAGGCTGATATTAATTGCCTTTAATGACAATTGAAACCTTTGTCCGCTGAAAAATTTCGATACATGAAGAATTTTGCTGGGAAACTGTTCTTTGTATTTTAGTCGACATATATTTATTTGTGAGCAATGTTTTTCTTGCATGAAGATCAACAAGACTAAATAGAGATGCAAGTTGGCTGACACAAACTTATAAGTTGTGACGAGAATTTCAACAAGCAACCTCATACCTGATTTTTTGAAAAAGTATGACATTGTGACATTTGTCTCATTAAACTGATTAAAAAATTAAATGTGCTAGCAACTATAGACATGAAATCAGCACAATAAATAAACTGAATAAAAGTGCAATATTTTATTTAACTTATATTTATTATTTTTTATAATGAATTAATTCATTTTAAATATAAAATTTTTTTTTAAATTCAATTCCTACTTAGATCAACAACGAAAAATTTTATTTTAGCTACTTTTTATTAAATAGTTGCAATTAATATAAATATGTATACACATATGACAGAATCACAAGATTAATTAGTCATTAATTTTTAATAATTATCATTAAAGTATCGTATTGTCACCCAAAACAATCGTGTATATAATATTTCAGTTCAACGGAATGCTTTAAAACGTGAGAAAAAAAACCTTTTCAAGTTTTGACACAAGTCCAAAATGATGCCCATGTGGCTGTATTTGTAATTTTTTAAATAATGACTTTTAATCAATTAATTTTTATTAATTATAATTAAATTATTATATTGTTATCCAAAAGAATCATGTGTATAAAATTTCACCAGGATAAATAAATATAGAGAGAGTGTGAGTTAATAGTAGGAATTGAAAAAATGCAGCCCTTTGGTATCCCCCGCTCCCCCAATCTGGCCCGTAACTCAAAAAAGTTACTCACCCCTGGCTTAAACAAAGAATTCTGAACAAAAAAACTGAATATATTTACCTTTTTTTCCCCTCCCATAGGAATCTCCTCATTGTATTATTTTTTACTCATCCATACAGCGTTATTAAGTTTACATCATTTTTTAAAATTTAATATTAACACTTATCTATAACATCTAAATTTTTAACTATATTGAAAAAAAATTACATCAGAAATATACTTACTGGAATACAGCAACTTCATCACTAATAACCAAATCTGATTTTTGAAGGAAGCTTATAAGAACATCTGTTTCAAGAGTTCCGAAATCTTCCATATCGCTAACCAGTTCAAAATTCCATGCTATGAAGCTTGCACAGGCTTTATATACCAAACTATGACCACAGTTGAGAGTATACTGCAACCACAATACCTACGAAAACAAAATTGCAATCTTCATAAGTTACACAGTTTGTGTCTGTTCTTTTTATAAAGATTGATGTTTTTACATAAAATAAATAGCATGGCAACCATACAAACTAAAGCTGAAAGGGAAAGGAAATAAATGATAAAATAATAAAAATTTACATGCATTATTTAATACTCATTTTAATAATATATGAGAAGCATTTAGGAAATCTCAAAAATATTATGATACATCAGGTGTAAAAGTAATCAAATGAGTACTATTTTAATAAATAAAAAACAAAGATTTAAAAGAATTACTCTCTATAAAAATTAATAAAAAAAATATTTTGAATTACTGACGCAAATAATTTTATGTTCAAAATTATACTCAAATATGTTTGATACTTCTACATCTTATTTTAAGCATGATTTAAATACTTAGAAACTGTAAATACTTCAAAATAAAACATATTACTTTTTCAATATTATATAAATAATTAAAAAATATAATTTCTCTTATTTGAATGTATATAATGTTGAATTTTTGAATTTCTCTGACTTGACCAATCAAAAGTTGAATGTAAAAGTATAAAGAACGATGATAAATCTAAATTGAACAGTATTTAGTTCAATGTAATTTTTAATAAATTAAAATATCTGTTACATACTCTTTTCAATCTTGTAATGCTAGTAAAATAAATAAAAAAATCTACATTTTTGAAGAACTTCAAATGATCAAATAATTTCATAAAAAGAAAACTTTATAGAAACCTTATTTCTTTTCAAATTTCTAGTAGTTAAGTTTAAAAAAGAAAAGAGCACAAATAAAAAAATATGAATAAATTCATTTTTAAAAAATACCACAATTAAAAAAACTCATAAAAAATGAATTCCTTATCACATTTAACAATAACAAACATTATATGATGAAGCTAAGAAACATATTTTGTAACAGTAATTCAGAATTTTTTTAAATAAAGACACATTTTTATTAAATCAGTAAATTTGAACTTGTAATATTTATATTTTTTCCATTGATGACCTCTGGTGAATTTTAATTGATCTACAGCAAACTTCGAACAATTTTTTTGTTTGTGCCAAAATGTTAAGCAATTTTTAAGGTTTTATAAGATTGGCCACTCTTAACTAAAATTCTTAAGTGATTATATAATATCTGGTATACAATTAATCCTTGCAAATAAAATGCAGGCCCTGGTCAATACATAAGTTTCAGAAATTTATTATTTAGATTTTGCATTAAAATGTTTGACATGCCTAAATGTTTATTAGCTTCATATTAAATAATGTTAAAATCAAAATTTTGTATGTTTGATGCATTTAAAAACAATCAATACATTTCAATTACATATAAGTTATGTAATACAGTTAATAAGAATTAAAAATTAATTTTTTAGCATATTTGAGTGGATATTAACCAAGTAAAAAATTATTCTAATATACTTAATTTATTAATAAAATTTTTATGAAATATCTAAAAATAGAGTAAACAGATACATATTTTCTTCATTATAAGTAACACAATAATTCAGTCATACATAGATTTACATATATTCTATAAGGTCTGTGTAAAATATGTTTGGTACTGCCCATTATACCCCTTGACCAATTTCACAAAGTATAAATTATGGTTTAAAAATGCTAAAAAAACACGCTTTTATGGTTAATCGAACTAAAAAGAAAAAAAATAATTCTTAATATTAGAATAAAATGATTAATGAGAAAATTAATGTCAATAGGATAACAGCATGGGGTGCTCTATACTAAATGTTATAATTTCTTACCGAAATGCTGAGTTAGTGTAAAAATGTAGCACAAAGCACCCCACACTTTTACCACACAAAATGACATTAATTTTCTCATAAATCATTTTATTCTTATATTAAGAATTATTTTTTTACTTTTTAGTTCGATTAACCATAAAAGCCTGTTTTAGTTTTTTAAAACTATAATTTGTTTTTCATTTTTTACTTCGATCTACAGGAAAAGTGTGTATTTTTAGTTTTTTTAACTATCATTTATTCATATACTTTTTTTTTTAAATTTTTGGCCTGCGACCAAAAAAGTTTGCCCATCCCCGAGTTAGAACAAATTACTTGTTTCCCACTGCATGAGTCTTTTTTTAATTTCTATTTTCAGAAAGACTGTACAATTGCCTATATTATGATTAGAGATTGCTGACACAAAAAAAATGTTTTTGCTTTTAGGGATACTTTTCATCTTTTAGTTGCCAAATCTGCACATGTGATCTGGAATTAGTCGCCGAATCTGGCAATGGTATATAGAATTAGTCACTAAATCTGGCAATGGTACATGGAATTATTCACCAAATCTGGAAATGTTATAATGAATTAGTTGCCAAATCTGGATTATCCTGTTCAGGACAATGGAACAAATTATGAAATTATTGTATTGTCATCGGTCCTTGACAAGTGTGCAAAATTTCGAATTAATCTGACCTTTTAAATTGGATAAAAATTGAGTTTAAAGATAAGATTACATACAAGTGAAACTTATAAAAGTGTGTTAAAAAAGGAGTCACCAGTTTGAAAAATGCTGCTGAAAGCTGTCTTTACTATTATTATGTTTGAATATGCACAGGAACTAGTCCACTGTTTCCATGCATGAGGTTTTCCATTATTGGTTATATGTATTGCCATTTGGCGACATGTTTTGATTGTCAATAGCAAAATACATAAGTACGATATGCTTAAGTAATAATTATGGTTCAGGCCTAGGAGAGCCCACACACTTGGCACGAATTATTTTGGTTGGTGATAATTGCGCCATCTTGGTAAACCTAATTTGATACACTAAATATGGTAAACCTAACTATTTCTAGAGTTTTCGTATTTTGTGGGTGGGCATTTCGAATTTCGTCATTTTGTTGTTGCGCACCGGCATGGAAGTATGGCTGCATGTGTGAATGAATATACCTTGTAATTTTTTACTTTATTGAATGCAAAAGGTAAGAAAGAATTGATTGAATGGTGTATGAAGAAAGGATTGATTGCTTCGAATTATGAATGTTCTAAATGTAATGAGCAAATAGGATTATACGAACGGAAGAGTGCTGTTTTGGATGGATTTGAACGGAGATATTGAATGGATATGTTCAACCATTACCTCACAGAATATATATAGCGGTGCTCCCACGGCCATTCGCTTAGCAATGAGGCCTTCAAGGCTTTTTTAAAACCTGCTGTTACGCTGTACCCTCCACTTGGAAAAGATCAGAAGTAAGAAAGTAAGTGCTGTTTTAATTTTTATCTTAAATACATTTGATTAATTTATGTATTGTTTACATATATTTTCATTATGCATCCACCTTGTCCTGCTATATTCACTTCTCGCCATTATCGGGTTCGCTTGGCGCAATCTCATTCTGGTTTGGCGCTTTTTTTGGTTTGTCGCCAAGGGTGTGGGCTCTCCTAGGATTTTACCATAATTATTTGTTTTTATTTTTTTAACAACTTTTTAAATTCTTCATTGAAAACCATTCAAATAATTTAGATACATATACACTTAAAAAATCTTATTTCTCTTTGTTAATATGCATTACAAACAAATTTTGATAAAACTTCACTTTACAGTTTTATGCCTAATAAATAAATTTTATAAAACAAAAAGAAGCAGAGAATAACTTATTACCAATTGATTATGACGTGTTGCAGATACGACATGTCTACACATATAGTCGACACAAAGATGTACCAAGTCTTTCACATTGTATTTATCAGCAAGTGTCACCAAGGGTAAGACAAGAAAATGATTTATGTGAAGTTTTCCTGTGTATAAATACTTCAAAAAATCTGGAAATACAAGAACACAGGCAGGATCTTCTTGCAATGATATTTGAGTTTCTTGGGATTCACTCCAATTTGGATTCATCAGCATGACCTAATGTGAAAAGGAAATTTAATTACAATGTATTTTTAAGCTACTTAGATTATTTAATTCACATTATTAATTTTTTTGTTTAAAATGTATAACAGGATGTCTCTTGATTTTTAGATTTTGTTCAAAATATTTTTTGATTTGATGGTGCGATAACAGTTTCATTCTAACAGACTGTTTATTTTGGTAACCCTGATACAATGATATATATAAGTGGAATTATTCTGATAAGGTTACAAATTCTGTTCTTGATTACTAATCATTATTTTTCATTGGTAAATGTTTTAGCACAAAGGCAAGTGATTTGTTTCACAGAAACATTTAATTGTTCTTATTTAAAAAACTTCATTAAGATTTTGGCTTCGATATTTATTGCGAATCTGTATCATTTAATTTCTTTTTTTAGAGTTTGCCTTCGGTCAATTTTTCTGATCACTATAATTGAGAAGTATTATTTACATTATTGTTTAAAATTTTATTTCAGGAGTCCATGTAAAAAATACCTGCGATAGAATGATGCATTGGTTAAGATTTGATCTAAAATAATATTAACTGTTCATTTTGAAAAAATGTCATGCAGAAAGAGTAGAGAAGAATTCTGATTAATTTATTTGGGAATACAAGAGAGAAATGAATAATCATCATGTTAGAAATAGGTTAGAATGGTGATGAATATGTGGGCTTAAATGGTTAACTCTGATTTCATTTCCTTTGCAGTTAGAGACTTGGAAAGAAGTGTAAGAAAAGGGGCTAGCTCCTTGAATGCAACTGAAACTCAATTGTTTCAAATGAAATTCAATTCCATTCTGGTTAGTTGGTTTTATTTTCACATTTCATCAAAATAAGCCGATTGATTAATTATTTATTTAAGTTGCATTTTAAAGCCAAACAAGTTATTGGCAACAAGTCTAGAGATTTTGAAGTGATGAGAACATTTTAGCCGAAAACCTCGTTCATGTCAAACTAAATAAAAATGAACCAATCATTTGTTAAATGATAAAAAATGTATACATGGGATTCAGAAAAAAGTTATAAGGGTAAGGATGCATAAAGCCAGCAATATAAATTAGTAGTATTCTATCTTCCCACTTTAGAGATTTATTTTCCCTAAAAAAACATCAGAATTTTAACAAAAAAAAAGTATTTGTTTTTAGGAATGCTATAATTCTTATTTTGTAATGTTTAAAAGGTTTTATTTATTTACTAATTCCATAATCATGTTTTAAAAGTTGAAAATTCGATTTTATACAGTTATTATTCTATTTGAAATTTGCTATTTGTAACCAACTATTAATGCAAATCAAGAGTAAGGCAACTTGCAAAAAAAAAAAACCTTAATTTTATCAAGGGGTACCCTATTTTACACTTTAACCTCTTCCCCTTTTGTTAGTAAAATAATAGCTAAAATGAAACCAACTGCAATGCTGCAATTCTTATAATCATTTTCAATACATTACAGATAATATAACTACAGTCTTTATGAAATTTTAACATAAGTTTCACAAAGATTCCTGCAGAATTATTAATTAGCAGTCATGAAATTTTTGTACATTGTTGACATTTTTATTTAAGCTGCTGTCAACATTTATATTTGGCAATCATTGTATCGCTGAATAAAAACACTGGATGTAGTATATATATTTAGTGTTAAATATAACAATAAAAAATGCAAAAATCCTTGATTTCCCACACTATATCAGCATAACAGAGCTGTTTTTAGCAGTTAAAAAAATGAGCAATCATAAAGCCTCTTAAGAGTCCTAAAAATTTTGATATATATTCATTGACTAAATGGAAAAATTAAGCTTAGGTTACAAATCAAGCTGTAGTTCTGAACTCACCTTCCAATGGAGAATGCTGTTTTATAAAGAGGGTTTTGTATATTTCTGAAACTTACACATGAACAATCATAATAGAGTTATATCTTAGAGATTAAATCTAATAGCTTTCCAAACTTTTACTGATCAGAATAAAAAGGCTATATATATATATCTTGGAAAACTGAATCAAATAATCAAGATAGTGTTAAATGTCCCTGAGGCTCATCTATTGTAAAAATACGAAAAGTAATTAAAGATAGAACATAACAGAGTTGTAGATTGGAACAATTGTAAATGAGAAATCAGTGCCAATTTTTCTTAATTGCAGCATGTGGTAACATTTGCACTAGGTTAAAGGAAATATTCAAAAGTAATTTATACTCACATAATCAATTATTTAAATTGCACAACAGGTTCAAACAAATCTGATTATGCTGATTTAGGTGCTAATTTGACATTGAAGTGCTTACATGCCAAGTTGTTTATGTTAGCCAAGATGGGTGATAACATTTCAATATGGTTACCTTGATATTTTTATCATGTAGTAATTTGATTGCCATGGGAAAGGCATATTATAGTTAATTTGTATTGGGATTTTTTTGCCCAGTGGTAACCCTATTAATTTCAGATGATTTTAATTCAATTTCTTTAAAAATTTAACCATGTTCATTGAAATTATTTTTCAAGACACTGCTTCAGTCTTCTGTTGTATTTTGCACTATTTTCGAATATGGATAGTTCTCAAATCTTTAGTGAGTACTAGGATATATTTTTTAAAGAATATGAAGGCTGTGCTTTTAATTAATGCTGCAAATTGTACATTTCCACTTTATTTTACTTTTTAAGAATGCATTTTTAAATGTTGCTTGTTTGATACAATTCATTAAAGAAACTTGAAGTTTTTGGAATATTGGTAGTTATCAGCAATTATTCATTATTGATTAATCTTAATAGATATTATGTAATTATTTTATGTATAATATAATTATACAATACAATTATATAAATAATAATTATTATATTACATTAAAATTAATTATTGATGGATATTGGTGATTTTCAATATATTCTTATACTATTTATTTGAAATATATTTAAAAGCAGTTCTTTAAAATTATTTTCCTGACAATCTGTTACAGCTAAGCTGCAATCTTGGATTTCATATCACTTGACAACAAGCATTGCTTGGCACGTAGCATTCCAATATCAAATTAGTTCTCTTATTTATATACAATATATTTCAAAATACTTTAAAAAATAAATAATAATGAACCTGAAAAACATCACTGGAAGCACACAGTATAAGGCGATGAGCAGCAAAATGCTTTCCACCAACTTCTAAAGTTATGTCACTAAGAAGGCGCTCAGCATATAGACTGGCTATCTTTTCAAGAACCGTATTTGAATTGTCTATTTGCTGTTCATGCTCTTTATCACAGAGCTTATGACCCTCTGCATCTTCAGCCCTGGGAATATTGGTTCTTGGAATATTACCCATGGAATCAGATCTTTCATGACGGTCGTTGCAGCCTAGGTTTTGAGCACGGTTAAAAAACATAATGCACAAATGTAATCTATTTCACCTAACTGTTTCCAATAGTTCCAATTGTAGACAAGAATAAATTGCAATGTCCTTGTTCATTTCTATATGAAACTAGAGGGGGAAAAAAAGAAGAAATTAGAGTAGAATAAGAATGATTAGAATATACAAAATCATTCTCAATCAGATAATTATTAAAAATGTTCCACTACTCATGTTTCAAAAAATTACTTAATGAATAATATATATATATATATATTATTTAATTTTGAAAACTGTAAAATGTATTTGATTATTGTTCTTTCAGAAACATATATATATATATGTTTCTGAAAGAACAATAATCAAATACATTTTTACAGTTTTCCAAAATTAAATAAATCAGTATATTATTTATAAGAACATTCATCATTTTTTAAAAAAAAAAAACATTAGCATTAAATATACTTAATTATAAGGTAATGTGTAAAATTACTTGTGCAATATAATTTGAAGATATAAGCAATTAAATTAACGTCATCACAGCCAAATTTGTGCCTTTTTTTACCAAATTAAAACATGTAAGAGTAAGATTTTTTTTTGTCATAGTTCTCTTACTGTTATGATATCATGGCCCAAATTTGGCTGTACTGCAAGAACAGTAAGTACTGCATTTTATATAACTTATGTCATAACAAATTTGATCTGTTAGTAATTTTTTCTTCAGTGTAATTACACCTTCTAAGTTAATATGACAAATTTTTAACTTTTAACTCTCCTCCATCCCATAAAAATAACAATAAAGCTTTTAAAATAAATTAAAACATTAATTAATTAGAAAAGAAACAGAAGAATTGATAAACATTTTTTTATCACTATATTCTTGTATTAAACAGGAAATGTTGAGAACACTTTATTCTTCAATTTTTACTCAGCTTTGGCTTTCCTTTTATATATATATATAAGCTGTAGGAATTCAATATAAATAATTGCATACAATGTTTGAAAAGATAAAAATAACATACATATTTAATAGGCTTGATAAACAAGAGTATTTGATGAAAAATTAAAGGCAATAAATATATGTTCTGCGACAGATACAACATGAATCATTTTTTCATATAGCAATTAAAGAAAGGACACGAACTAAAAAGATGATTTGATACCAAGGTTTCAAAATTGTGTCTATAAATTAAGGTACATAATAATTTCCCTTTAAAATACCCACAACCCTAACAAAAACCCCTATTTAAAAACTGACTGAAACTTGGTTAATAAATACAATAGAATAATTAAATTAAAATAAATTTTAAAAAAATGACTTGAATAAACAATTATGCTTATTTTGCATACGTATATAAATTTCATTTACAATTAAGATTAAAATATATACCTAAAAGATTTTAATTTGTTTAAATCTGATTAATCTTTAATAAAATTATTCTTCAAATAGTTCTTATTTTTTTAATCAGAAATATACTATTTGAGACACTGAATGTATAATACAATATGCTTCTAAATCATATTCTTGGTAATAAAATAACCAAGAAACATAATTTAAAATAATTCACGAAAAACATAATAATTATAAATTTCATTTAAAATAATCTTTTAAATAAAAAAACACAACTATCTTTTTCATTTCAAAATGCTTTTAACATAAAACTCCTGCATATTTAAGGTTTTGTTAAATTATTTCATTTTGAAACACATTTTAAAGCAAATATGTCAAACTTTTCAATTTTGAAGTTTTCGTACAAAAGATCAATTAAAAAATTATTAGCATGTATAAGTATAACGACATAAATAGGCGAGTTTAATCTTAATTATTTTGAAAAATTATTAGTGTTTTATGCATCAAATATATTAATTTACGGTATTTCAAATTAGTCACACAGAAAGGTTTGTTCCTTCTCTTTGTCTCACATTCAGCTTTTAAAAATAAAACTATAAAAATAAGAATTTTATTTAAGAATGTAGAGGAAAGAAAACTATATTTAGATGGGCTTTAGAAATGTAAAGTTACCACTAAAAATTCGACTGATTACATATTTTGAAAAAATTTTATTCATAAAATAATATAAAAGTTAGTTAGAATCAAAACGTTATAATTTAAATAATAAGAATAGTTATGTTGCATTTAAAATACATATTTTAATCGAAGATGAGTTAATTTCAAATAAAACAAGAAGCTAAAATTATACTCATTGAAGCTTTACATATTTTTTGCGGGCTGGCTGTAAAGTTGTACAGCAATAAATATTCATATTTTGAAGAAAAATTGGGAAAAGGAAACGTAGATTCGTAAATTTGCATAAATTAAACATTTACATACTTTTAAAACACTAAAATGATAAACTTTTCACAATATTAAATAGGTACAATGGCCATTACCATCAGCTGTAACGACAGTTTGTTTTAGTTGCTATTCTATATATTGCCAGGTTCATGCAATACTCTCATCTTTGACAAGATGAAAAACGTTTCTGGGAATTTTCGTAGTTCTCGTACAGAAATATTCATCAAAGGTAATATATTTCCTTAAAATCGAGCTATAATGGAAGTGTGTGCCTAGTGTATTAAATTAACGAAAAGTTAACTGAATATTTTTTTGAAGTATGTAATACAGATATATTAATTTTATAGAATTGGTATAAGGTAGATTGTGTTGCGAAACGCGATCGAGAATTAGAGCAACTCAAGAGAGTTTTTTGAATAGTTATTTTTTTGTCATAAATTTATTTTAATTTAATTTTATGTACTTTTCTTTTCCTGTGATGCCGTGTGGCAACGTTAGTTGTTGTGAATTGAAAAATAAAAGATAATTTTGTTCCGTTTCTTATGTTATGAAATTAGTCTGTTTATTTATATGTTGAATTTCTTTTGAATTCTTTAATGAACGATAGACGACAATGAACTTGACATCGGTTAGATGAACGAACCTAAAAGGAATAATGTATTCCTATACATTTTGAATTTTGATGCACTAAATTAGCTTCGTTGGTTGCAACAGATTGAGTAATATTTTAGGTTTTAACTCATAAAATAATTAAGATGCACACAATACAACAGAATGGTTATTGCTACAGAAAACTTTGGAGAGTTTAAAACACTGAAATTTTCACGGATGGGGAAAACGTGGACCAAAAACATTATTAAAACTTGAATAAAATTAATGTTGTAGCAGAAAGCTGTTATGCGATTTGAAAAAAACTTGTAGCTTAGAGCCTCGGTCAGAAATGAGAAGGATGATTTCTGGTTGATACACTATCCTGCACTTCACTATATGAGGACTTGAAAACGTAATTAGGCTCAACATACATTAGAAAACAAGTTGTTGTGATTTTCATCAGTCAGGTTATCCTGGCTCCTCTAAAAACTTAGGAATGTTCTCCAAAATGAGTTAAGTTGCTTGGCTATGCAAAAACGTCAATTTTGATGAAAATGGCGATTTTTTTTTTACTTTAAATTTTATACAGTTAAATTTTCTGCCTGCTAAAAATACATTACTTTTGTTTGTGCTTCAATTATTTATGAAGTTATAACACACAGAGTTTTTATGTCAAGAGAGAGCAGCAAAAACGAACCGGAAGTTAAATATCTAAACCCGAAGTGTTTGCATTTTAATACTTTTTTTACATTTTTGGTGTTTATCGAATTTATTTTAAAAAATATTAACTTAGGTAAGGTAATGACGGGATATGGTGATATTTTTTAAAAAATAATTCATTAGTTTTAAGTGGGAAATTTGGCAAATAAATTCATAAATTTTTTGTCATTTTTCGATTTTCTTATGCCCTTGCTTCTCGATATTTTGTGTGTTTCATATTTAACATTTTCTTGTATATATTTGATAGAAAACTATGTTCTTAAAACCAAAATATTAATTAATTATGCCTGAAGCAAGGTCTGGGAGGTCTAAGGAATTTGCTTCATCATTGGTACTAGCAGTAATGAGAATGTTGACACAGAGCTAATCTCAATAATACTTAGTCAGCTGGTGACAAAAAGTTGAAATCTATTCATAAATGTTTCAATATTTACTCAGAAAGCCTTTTTCAGTAACATTTTATGGAGTATTTAACTTAAAGATACAATTATGAAACTTGAGACATTTCGCTTACGTGCATTATTAACGTTAATTCATTTTAATTTGTGATATACAGGTTTATTATCATTATATATGTGTACATAATTAGAAATGCAGACATTTCCCTTCCTGAGATCTTGTTCATGGAATTGTAAAATTTGGTCTGGAACGCATTTTAACTTCTATGGGACACCCCTTAGAATATAGAAAATTTTCTCGGGGAAAAAAAAGCTGCATAGAAAACAAAATTACTAAGGATGAAAAAAATTCAAATTTTATTCATATGGAGGTTTTAAAAACTGTTCTTTATATGCTTTTCATTATAATTTCTTATAACCTTTGTGATAAGCAATATTTTTTTAAAAGAAATTTTCGGGAATATTTACTGACAAAATAACACACATTAATGTATTTTATATTATATATTTCTTAAGCTCTAAGATACTTAGTGGAAATATATACCTATTTTTCCATTTACAAAATGTTATTTTTTAACGAAATAAAGTTTTTCTAGTGTGCTTTTTATATCTCTAATTTGTATTTAAAAAACTATGCATTTAGACGTTAAGAAAAGCTTTTCTGACTATAAAATTGGTAACAAAATTAAAAAAAGAACTTGAAACAAATATATACTGATATGGGCTTATAAAAGGTTTATTCTTGTGATATAAAGAGGTTTTAGGTTGTTTTAGCTGTATACTTTTTTAAGATTTAGATTTTAAATCTTTAAATGCGTTTTTCTCCGAAACAGATTTCTCCATATTTTATCGCATGGCAAACATGATATCTCAGAAAGTCCTTGAGATAATTGCATGAAATTTAGCATTATTGTTTATTATTATTGTATGCATGTTGTGCGCTAGAGAATAAGAAAAAACAATATATTTACCTTTTTTATAATTGTTTTTCTTTGTGATAAATGCAAAATGTTTGAAAATTTTTCCTTTTGTGCACTTTTTGACCCCTAATTTTGGGATAAAGTGAAGTTATTCAAAGATGATAGAGCAAAGTATAAGTACACGCTTTCTGAATAAAATTCAAAGAGCTTTTTTCATCTTACACATTAGAATTTATTTTACAGTGTTTACCGCGATGTGCAAAAAATGCCTAATTTTCTTATAAAAATATATTGACAACTTTTTTCTTTATTTTTATAAGTTTTCAGTTATAATCAAACAAAAAATGAGTTTAAAAACGAACTCTCAGCATTATATTCAAAAAAATGTTCCCGCAACTAGTCAGGCACCTTAAGTCTTCGCATTCCTTAGTAAAAATTAAAAACTGTGTGTGAACTAATTCATCGTGATTAAAGAGAAACCACGGGAAAACTTCAGTAACGTGGCCTGGGATTTTCCACCGCCAAATCTTCTTTTCGAGTCCAAGGTCGATTGCCAAGGCATATCCTTGAAAGGAACCGGTTTGTAGTAACCATGTGTGTGTGTGAGCAATACAATTCTCCTCAGAAAATGACTCCGCGCAGTAATACACCGTATTCCTGACATTCGGTTTTTTTTAATGCTGATGTTTTCTGAAAATATTACCAGTGTAATTTAAGGGGTAGGTTAAACGATTTCTCGAATTCCCATTCTTAACTTTTTTTACCGCAAAATCAGATAAAAAAAACTTTGTGTATATGTCAAAAAAGTTAAATTTCACGGTGTTTTTTTTCAAAGCAAAGAATTAGTATTTAAATTCGAAGCTAAATTAAATTATTTTTACAAATACGAGACACATGTATCAAATTAAACATAGTTTTAATTTTTTGCCAGTACAAAGGAAAATAATAATGAAAAAATACACATTTTAGTATAATCAATGTAGAATATCTAGTCAACATTGAGAGAGAATCTAATTGAGAAATCTCATATCTTACTATCCTAAATCTCTATTATTTCTTTTATCTCTATCATTACCTTAATTTCTAAAGGAGATAACCACTGAGATTTTTCTAAATAATCAAATTATTTTCTAAATCTTCTTCCTTTATATTTATTCAGAGATTATTTATTTTTCACAACATAGATTATTTCATATATTTTTTAAAAAATAATAATTACAAGGAGATTATTACAATTTGGAAGGGAATATATTTTTACAGTGCAGTATTTTACACATTTCCTCTTTTATTTATTTACAGATTTTCGAAAAAATAGTGATTTACAAAAAACTGTTGATATTGTATGAGTTTGTGAATAGTATAAGAAACGTCATTTCTGCTCCAGATAATAAAAATGGCAGCGGTAACCTAGTAGGCAAGGTAATGAACTCGTGGCCAGCGTGTCATGAGTTCGAGCCCAGTACCGCAGAAGACCCGCAATGTAGGGGGACGATGCACGAAAAACCTATTGATGCTCAAACGTTCTCCTGTTGGTGTGGTGTGGAAGTTAGGAAAGGGGGTGCCAGCTCAAGTGTCCTTCTCGTCACTTGACCATGCTCAAAATTACTAGACCCGTCTCCAAAAGCCTTTGAGTAGCTGATTAGTGTGACGTTAATATTTAATCACTCCAGATAATAAATGTGTTGAAAATAAATCTCGAATTATCCACGTATAATAAATCTCGAATTTTCAACATCACGACTCCTAGGATTCCTGGAAAGGGATGACTGTAAGTTGATATCTTATCTGCACCACTTTCTGAACAGGAAATTGATCAATCAAGAGTTCATTAGGGATATAAACATATTTATCTTAAATTAACATTTCATTCAGTACTTTTTATAACACTAATTAACACAATTAAAAAAAACAACTCTAGAATTTGCTAATGTCTTTTTCAAATCCTACATAATTTTATTCTTTTTTTTCTTACACTTTTATATATATCTGTGTAAAATAATTATATCGATTTTTTCCCCTAACCTGGATATAAGATGTAAAAATTCTTTTCAATGGAAATGAGGGATTTCCATTTTGTACAATTTATATTTCAATATTCGAACCATATTCAACTACAGTTATAGCAAAAATTATAATTGACATAGTTTAAATATCCATGTAAAAAGTTGTGAAAATCCCCTTGGATCTCACTTTGAGAACGAGAATAATTTTGAGTCAAAGAAGAACCAGTAGCCATTTTTATAAATAACTTTCTTTATTTGGTTATCTTTCCCAAATAGAATCAAAGACTTTTAATAACAAATAAATCAAAATAGCTTTATGAGGTTTAAAAGGGACTTTCCTTTATATTAACTTAAATATTTAATGATCCAATTAATTAACAATTAGAATATCGATCACGCAGAGATTACCGCAATAAGAGATCCCAGAATTATATTCAATAATGTTCCTATTGAACATTTAACTTTAATCTCACTCCTAATATAAAACTTTAATGAGACTTTAATTATAAATCAATATTTACCACACTGAATCTCAGCTCTTCCTGAGCCTAATTTATCCACCTAGAAATCTTCAATAATAAATCTCTAACTTCACTATTATAACTTCCTGCTTCAATCTCTCTCTCCTACTGTCTCTCACTTAACTATTCCGTTTGACTTAAATACTTTATCTAATCTGCATAACACGGAATCCTGTCCTCTTTTTAGAGCTGATTGGAAATAGGTAGGGGATTAAATTTTTTTTTTTTCCCTAAAAAAAACGTCTCAGAAGGTTAGTGATAAAGTTCCGCATAGATTTGTCACAAAGTGAAATTGAACTTGCATTCAGACAATGATTAAATAACAAAATTTATGTGCTCCTTAATCCATTGTCTTCTAATAAAAGTTCATAAACATTTAGAAACATGTAAACCTCAAAAACTCGGAAAATGATTTTAAAAATATTTTATTATTTCTAAAGGTTGAATATTATAACAACTGCAAAATTTTAAAATGAAAATGTTAAAATAAAAATTGTTCAGGAAAGCACTTTTCTCCTTGCAAAACAAGAATGAATGTTTTCATCAACAAGACTTAAGAGATTTTAGAGGTCATAGGCTATTTTTTAAAAAAATGATAGCATTAATTTTAGATTTGTTTATGGACCATAGCAAATAAAAATATGATTAATAGAATTTTCTTGATTTTAGAACCTAAGACAAAAATTAGTAAAAGAAAATTATTAAAGCAAAATGAATCAATTGATAAACTTATTATTTTAGAACATCATACATAGTAAAGGGTGTTTTTTTTAGAGGTATAGAACTTTAAATTGCAATAAAACAACGATGTATTATTCGATTGACATGAATTTTTTTTTATTCGAAAGATAATCTTGTGGTATTACATTTCAAATATGACCAAGCAAGGCGTAGATACGTCGAATGGGCCCAAAACGAGATTGCCATTGTTCCCGATTTTCATAAGCGAATTTTGTTTAGTGATGAAGCGCACTTCTGATTGAATGGCTACGTCAACAAACAAAACTGCCGCATTTGGAGTGAAGTTAATCCACAAGTGTATGTCGAAACACCGTTACATCCAGAAAAACTGACTGTTTGGTGCGCTTTATGGGCTGGTGGAATCCTTCTTCAAAAACGATGAAGGCCACAACGTTACAGTCAATGGTGATCGGTATAGAGCCATGATTACTAACTTTTCATTCCTGAATTGAACAATCATGATGTCCAGGAGTTGTGGTTCCAACAAGACGACGCAACATGTCACACAGCTCGTGCCACAATCGATTTATTGAAAGACACATTTGGTGACCGCCTAATTTCACGTTTTGGACCTGTGAATTGGCCTCCAAGATCTTGTGATTTAACACCGCTAGACTATTTTCTGTGGGGCTATGTAAAGTCATTGGTCTATGCGGATAAGCCACAAACGCTTGACCATTTGGAAGACAACATTCGCCGTGTTATTGCCGATATACGGCCACAAATGTTGGAAAAAGTCATCGAAAATTGGACGTCCAGATTGGACTACATCCGAGCCAGCCGTGGCAGTCATATGCCAGAAATCATATTTAAAATGTAATGCCACAAGATTATCTTTCGAATAAAAAAAAATTCATGTCAATCGAATAGTACATCGTTGTTTTATTGCAATTTAAAGTTCTATACCTCTAAAAAAACACCCTTTATAATTTTTATAGCATGTCGAATCGCGCACACGTGATTCTGTCATATAATGCATCTAAGTATTAACGTATCAGAATAATAAAGTAAAGAATTTTGTGGATAATGAGAAAAATTTATAAAATTATCATATATTTCTCTAAATTTGTAAAAAATAAAAATTAACTGGATTTTCTATTTCTCATACAAAATTCTGTTTTTTTTTCTTTTGTCGTAATACTGCAGTTTTTACCTCAATCAGTAAAATTCTGTGAAATTCGAATTTCTATTATGTTTGATTATCACTGCTTAGAAATATCAGCAAAATTTTCAATTTTATTATAAAAAAAATAAAATACATCTATACTCTTGAATTCTTAATATGTATATATTCATAAGAAAATAATATATTTAAAATTTAAAGGGATTTAAAATTTAAAAACACCTTTTGAATAAATTTTTATTTATGTTAAAAATTATATTTTAGCATTTCATATAATGCTTCTATTCAAGAAAATGTTACCAGATGAAATTTTGTACGTATTATTCACACAATTTTAAAAATTTTACTTTTTCTGTATTCACTAATTTTTTTTTGTAGTATTCCTAAGAATGTTTTAAACAACCTTAGAGATCAATTTAACTATAACTTAATTAGTTTTGTAGAGAAAAAAATGAAATGTTTATATGTGTGCTAAATTTCAACTAAAAAGCTAATATCTCCTATATTTTAATTTTTTTTAAAAAAAAAGTATTCAGGTTGCAGCAAAATGTAGCCGTAATTTTTTTACATGTATTATATATAACACATAGGGGAAAAATGGAAGTGATTGGTAAATAATTGTAGAAGGAGTAGCATTTTGAATGCACTAATGTATCGAAAAAATACAAAATCAGAAAAACCATTTTAAAGTATATGTTTTAAAAAAATAATTATTATAAGCTTAAATAAACTTAAAATACCCCTTTAGCGCATTAGCTATATATTTTTTTAAATGATAACTAAAAATGTTGATGGATTAATAGCATTTTCGTTAACTTATTTCAGCTACTTAGCCCTTTGCTGTTTATTATAAAATTTTTTTTTAAATGATTAATAATTTACTTTTTCGAGAATATTAATTACTCAAGAAAAGTGTTAATTTTTTACTCAAGAAAAGTGTTAATGTCATGACTGAAATTTTAAAGTCTTTTGCTTCACATAATATTGAAATATTAGACCTGTATGAAAACATATGATGAATAAGAACTGAAATTATTTGTAAAAAATGCCTTAATTAAAAAATGTTGCATGCACACATTTCACAAAGAAAAAAAATTCCATTATTGTAATGCCTCAGAAATATCCTGCTTTATATGTAACAACTTCCTTTTTTGTAGTAATTATTTTTCTTTTTCAAATAGCTTATTTTTTTAGTCAAAAAGCTTTCTTTAGCTTTTTTTTTAATCTAAAAAGGGGGATGGGGCATGGTCGAATTGCCTAATTTGTTTACATTTTTCAATTGAAATTTTTTCCAACTTCTCATTTTTAGGCGTACAAAACTGACATATCAATCGAAAGATAATAATGCAAAGAATATGACTAAATATAAATATAAAAAACGATATTTTGATCATTTTGAAAATACCGAGTCTTCGTAAGAAAAGTCAAATTTTGAAAATGTTAATCTAAAATAAAATTCGAGTAATGACCAACACAACTAATCAAATTTATTTTGCAAAATTTAACCAATTAATCAACACACGAAAATTACTTTGCTGCTCTTTTAGATGCAATTAAAAAAATACTGTTTCAAAATCAATGAAAATATTGAGCATTTTTGAGTATAATATGCATGGATTATTTTAATCTAGTTTGAGAAAAAAATGCTGTTATAAATCTAATTTGTTTAAATAAAGTAAGTCTAGTTGTTATATTTATAATAAATGTTACGCATAAGAGATGAAAAAGATAAATGTTTACTTGATTAAATAATTGTTTGAAAAAAATTGCCCTATTTTCAATGTTTCATGAAAAATTATATTCACCATTTTTTAAAATCTAATAGTGTTACAATCTAATTAATAAAACTAAAAATGTTTATTGAATAACAATACAGAAATTAAACATTACAGGAGGTTTTTCATATTATTTCACATTGAAATTGAATAACTTGAATTTTTCTTGCAATACTTTATAATTTATATGAAGTGAAATGAAGGCAGCACTCAGCTGGAATGTCTTTCAACTTCCACATAACATCATTTCACAATTCCGAGACACCATTTTGTTTCTTTCGTAGCACTTACAGAAATCTACATAATGAAGGATGTCAGGATTCGAACTAGGCTGCGACCCTGTAAGAAAGATAGAAGTTGTAGAAATATCTTATAGCACAAAATAAAAATTAATGTGAAAGCTAAACAACATATAAAATTATTCACCAGAATGCAGATTTGTATGATGGGAGTGTGTATTACAGAAACCTGTCGTGAAATGCAATATTCTAACGTATAAAAGAAAGAAAAAGAAAAGGACTGATTTTAAAGCATTAGACTTAGACTTGATGCAACAGCCTATGAGGGTCAGGTCCTGCTGTGTCCATCCAAGTATACTTGACCTTTGGGTACTGAGGTGCATGAGTAGATGTTCCGATCAGGTGGTCAGTCTGAAACAAGATCCCAGTGTTTAAGTCCCCAAGCAAGCTGTGTGTGTGTGTGTGTGGTTACTCATTTATCGACCCACTGCAGTAGGGATGAAAGGCTGAGTCGACTTTGCCGAGCCCAGGAATAGAACCCGGATCTGTGGTAAAATGAACAGATATTTGTGTTGCTATCCCAAATATTAAAAAGGAATCACGTGGTTGTTTTCTGATGTGTTTCGTGTTCAGAGTGACAGACCATTAATTATTTCTAAATTTCTCTCCTGAGCATGGCGCAACAATTCTTTCTCTGGTAAATGCTATTGATTCCAATTGAAATACTTCACCTTAAAACTTTTTCAGCCGTAATTTCTTCAAATTTAAAGCTGGTTTATGAACAATGTACCTTCTCCTAATTGGTCATCAGTATGTAAATAAATGCTTACCGGTTTTCTCCCCTCCGTATTAGAAGTCTTTCTTCTTTAAAACTCTTCCCAATTTGGATCTCCGTCCTCATCATCGACAAAAGGAACTTCATCATCATCATCATCACTTAAAGCTGAAAGAAATGAATAATGTTTTTGTTTAAAAGAGTACCATTATCTCATGGCAGCAAGTCTTTTTAAAAAATATATAAAATGTAATACCATTTAGTAATTTTTTATTAAAAGTCTTTGGCATCATGTCAGAAATGCCCTCGGATTCTGCTGTGGGAACTTCAATTTTTCTCAACTGTAGGCCTTCTTTTCCATATATCCTGGAAAAACTTAAGATATATCTTCTAAAAACATTTGCTCTTTTGCGTCCAGAGACTTCTGTGTATTTAATCGCGTCCTTCGGTAAAAATGCAATGCCATACATTGTCTTATAGACTTTTCGAATTTTCTATCGATTATTGATTTTTTAAAATTCCGGTTTTCATTTTCCAATGGATTTATTGTGTTTAATTTATCAGTTTTATTAACAAACTACACTTTTTTGTGGTTGGTTGTTGTAGTGTTGTTTTACAAATGTTCGTTGTCAAATGCTGGTTCGTGTTTAACTAAAACGTTGCGACCTTTGGACTGTAAATTGGTTTTATTACGAGATGGTGCTATTCGCACGCTGTTCCAAGATGGAAGCTACAACAACTGAAGCGGAGGGTTACATCAAAACGTTGGTGGAGGTGCTCAGTCGGCGGATGGCATTCGCGACAAAAAATAGATACAATTACGGACTGAATATCCCCCCCCCTTTGAATTACATTCAATCAATATACAGAATCACATAAATCAAAGAAGATATAAACAAATAATGCTTTACATAAATCAAGGAAGAAACAATTTCACAATTACATATTAATTGTCCAAGGGCAGAACACACACCTTCCCAATGCTGCGTTTAATATTGCCCTTATTAGTTTTTATTTCCACTACGCGAACCTTCCCATCCGTACC
Source organism: Trichonephila clavipes (assembly GCA_019973935.1). NCBI lineage: Eukaryota > Metazoa > Arthropoda > Arachnida > Araneae > Nephilidae > Trichonephila > Trichonephila clavipes. The sequence goes on along the minus strand of BMAU01018672.1, from coordinate 168,423 downwards.
AGGAACTAGCTTGGTAATGCGACCTAAGCTCCATTTATTTACAGGAAGGTTATCCTTTATTAGGACCATTGTATTTAATTTCACGTTATCTTTGTGAAATTGCCATTTGTTTCGTTGCTGTAAATTGTTTAAATAATCGCGAGACCATTTTGTCCAAATATGTTGAACTATTTTTGTTAATTTTTGCCACCGAGAAAGTGTGTTTTCTGTCTTGTCTAACAAATTAGGTTCAGAAATGGAAGTAATGGGTCTTCCAATCAAGAAATGGCCTGGAGTAAGCACTTCCAAGTCGTCAAAATCTTCTGACAAAGGAGTGATTGGTCTAGAATTCAGAATTCCTTCAATCTGTGTTATTATGGTTAAGAATTCTTCCAAAGTCATATTTAGGTTTCCTACAGCTCTTTTTAAATAAAATTTGAATGATTTAACTCCTGCATCCCAAAGTCCACCAAAATTTGGTGCTCTAGGTGGCATGAAATTCCAAGAAATCCCTTCAGAAGAAAGATAAGAAGAAAGTTTTTCTTCGGGAAATTTTAAGAGATTATGTAATCTTTTTAATTCTCGATTAGCTCCAACAAAGTTTTTGGCATTATCTGATGATATAGTAGCACATTTCCCGCGTCTAGCCACAGAACGCTTCAATGTAGCAAGGAAGGCGTCTGTGGTCAAATCCGAGACAATTTCGAGATGGACGGCCTTTGACGCTAAGCAAACAAAAATGGCTACATATATCTTTTTGGTAAATACCCTTTCTCTGGTGTTTATACCTTATGAAAAAGGGTCCACAATAATCAATTCCTGTATGCAGGAAAGGAAAACTAGGGTTTACTCTCTCTCGAGGTAAAGATCCCATAGTTGGTTTGCCACAATAGGTTTATTTTTTGAAGCAAACTACGCATTCGTGCACAATTTTCCTCGCTATTGATCTGCCACGAAGTGGCCAAAATCTTTGTCTTGTACAATAAAGCAAAGCTTGAGGGCCTAAATGAAAATTTTTATTGTGTATATTTATCATAATTAATTTGGTGAGAAGATGATCCGCTGGGAGTATAGCTGGATGTTTCTGACTATAAGTTAAATCCGAGTTTTGCAAACGTCCTCCAACCCTCAAAATTTGATTTCCATCGAGGAATGGATTTAAAGAGAAAAGTTTACCTTTTTTTGAATTACAACTACTCTTAGCTAGAAACTCGATTTCTTCTTGAAAGGCAGAGGCTTGAAGATTTTTAATGAGGCATAATTCTGCTTCATTCCCTTCACTATAATCTAATTGACCAGACCTTTTTACACTAGGATTTCTAGAGTTGTGGAGGAACCTGAAAATATAACTCAAAATATGCAACAATTTAATGTAGATATTAGAACGTTTTGAAAGATCATCTATAAGAGAGAATTTACACGAAGTTAAAAGGACATTTGCGGGTTTAAGTTCCTTTAAGTAGTCACTGTCAGAAGTTATCCTTTCAAAGTCAATTGGGTTTGCTTCAAGTTCTTCCCTTAAAAAGTCTGGGCCATGCCACCAAAGTTATTTAGAAGAGATGTCCGAAGCATTCAATCCACGTGATATTAGATCAGCCGGGTTTTCATTAGAGGATACATGATTCCATTGGCAGTTCTGGGTTAGTCTCTGTATAATTTGTATTCTATTGCCGATGAACGTCTTAAGCTGCTCAGGGGATCGCTGAATCCAGGCTAACACAATGTTAGAGTCAGTCCATAGCATTATTTGCTGTATAGGTAGCGTCAAGGAATCTAAAACCTTTTCCAGGAGCTGTGACAATAACACACAAGCACACAATTCCAAACGAGGGATAGTGATTGGTTTCACCGGTGCAACACGGGATTTGCTGCACAAGAGTCTTGTAGATACATCCTTTTCTGAGATCGATTGAGCATATAGTACAGCCCCATATGCTGCTGTTGAGGCGTCGGCAAATCCATGGATAATAATTCTGCCCTTTCCTATTACGAGTCGAGGGACATGGATATTTTGAATAACTGGCAGGGTAGACACGAAGTCGTTCCATTCTTTAGCTGTTGGATTGGAGAGAGGTTCATCCCATTCTAATTTGAGAACCCAAAGTTTCTGTAATATTAATTTGGCCTTAGTTAGAATTGGCCCCAAGAATCCAAGGGGGTCAAATAAACGTGCAATAATGGATAAAACTTCTCTTTTTGTATACGACTCACGGCAGTTCACAACGGTCTTAAAAGAGAAATAATCAAATTGTGGACTCCAAATGATTCCTAGAGTTTTAATTGTTTTTTGGTCTGATGATTGGCAATGGAAATCCCAAGTTTGCTCTTCTTTAGGCATTGAATTCAATATTTCTGGAGTATTGCTACACCACTTATGTAGGCTCATACCCGCTTTTTTAAATAAACTACTTAATTCTAATTGTAGTTTTTGAAATTCTTGAAAGTCTGAACTACCTGTTAAAATATCATCAGTGTAAATGTCTCTGATTGTAACTGATGCAGCCAAAGGATAATGTTCTCCTTCGTCCCTAGCTAATTGCTGAATGGTTCGGGTAGCAAGATAGGGTGCACAAGTAGTCCCGTAAGTTACAGTGTTGAGTTTGTAAGTTTGTACAGGACCATCTCTCTCAACACTGTCTTTCCATAAAATCATCTGCAAATTTCGATGACCGGGGTTAATTAAAATCTGTATAAACATTTTTGAAATATCCGTTGTAAAGACAAATGTGTGCTGCCTAAATCTCAAAAGAATTGAAAATAAATCTTGCTGCAAAATCTCGCCTTTATACAAAATGTCATTCAAAGAATGACTTGATGTTGTTTTCGAAGAGGCATTAAAAACTACTCTAAGCTTGGTAGTTTTACTATCGGGGCGAAACACTCCATGATGTGGTAGAAAATAAGAAATATTTGTTTCTAGGGGGTCAGCTACTAATTGCATGTGGTTTAAATCAATATATTCCTGTAAGAACGATTTATAAAGGGTTTGTAATTCATAATGTTTCGAGAGTTTTTTCCAAAGTTGATTCAAGCTTCAGCCAAGAACCCTGAATTACCTAAACAGTATGGATCTATTTTAAGGGGTAATTGTACAACATAGCGTCCTTCTTCAGTAGTGCGATAATGAGTGTTTTGATATTGGGTTTCACAAATTTCTTCTTCTAAACTATGTTCTATTGAGGATTCATCTACCTTTTCGATTTCCCAAAATGCTTGCAATTGTTGATTAAGATTATCTGAATTTATTTCCGCATTAATAGCTGAGCCATAATATGATTTTTCCTCAAATTTATCGAAACTCCCTACAACAATGCACCCGAAAACAGTCTCTTGAAACAGCCATTTTTCGCATGGCAATCGAAATTTATTGGGTCTTAATAATTCAAAAAAGAGCTCGCACCCAATAAGCATATCTATTTCTCCTGGTATACCAAAATCTTTATCCGCGAGATCAATGTTCGAAGGAATGTTTACTTTAGTTGCATCCATGCGATGGATAGATGTTGTGTTAATATACGGGATGATTAATAGTTCTAACGGCGTTGAAAAGTCTCCATTTTTATTTTTAATCACCGTATTTACCTTTTGTTTAACTCTAAGGGTTATTTCACCTAACCCCGAAATAGACGCGTTTATTTTTTATTTTTTCAGAGGGAGTTTATTAGCCAGCCGTTGTCGAATGAAGGAAAGATGAGATCCTGAGTCTAAAATCGCTTTGCAGAGGAAAAAGCTGATTCTCTGCCCCCCTGAGGTAAACCATTGCAGTCGGGAGTAAAATATTTTCTTTTCTCCCACACAGTTCGAAAACGTATAAGAGTCTCTGGGGTTGTTGACCCTTGCATATCCGGTAGGGGATTTAGTTCGTTAGCTAATGTTGTGGACAGGGGTAGAGGAATCGCTTCAAATATATGTAACGATGTATGATGACGTTTTTTACAAACGGAACAAGAGTTTTTCGATTTACGATCCTTAATTTTATGATGTTCCTTTAAACAGTTGATGCACAAATTAGGGCGTTTTATTTGATTAAATCTATCGGATACTTTCATATTTTGATAAGCGCTGCACTTATAAATCAAATGAGGCAGTTTACAGATTGCACAAGAATTTGATGAATCATTCGAATTAAGAAAGATTTTACCTTAATGGAAGGGTACTTGTTTTGGTTTATGAGTAATAGGAGCAGAACGATTAATACTATCTATAGTTTGGCTTCTTTTTTCTAAAAACATTATAAATGTATCTAATTCAGGAATTTGATTTGAATCAATGGATTTTTGTTCGAATTGTTTACGAGTTTCTCGATCTATTTTTTTCAGAATGATATTAAGCAATATAAGATCCGATAAATTATTGCGTTCAAAACCTAAGAGTTTTAAAGCTCTGATATTCTTGCTTAGAATATCTGTCATGGTTCTAATATATCGAGCTGATTCACTTGTTAACTTTTCTATTTCTAATATAGCATTAATATGAGTCTCAGTAAGGAGACGCTTATTTTCAAATCTAGTTTTTAATGCTGTGATGAGCAATTCAAAGGAATCATCAACTGCTTCAAGTAGTTTGGCATCACCTTGTAATGACGCTTTCAAATAATAAAGTTTTTGTGACTCGCTCAAGTCATTGTTATTACTTATAATGTTATCAAATTGTGATTTAAAGCTAGGCCATTCGTCGTATCTACCTCTAAATACCGGTAAAGGTATTTCCGGCAGTTTTATTTCTAATTTCAGTTTAGAATTAGTTTGAGATATTGCATTTTCATGATTATGAACAGAACTAACAGAAGATTTAGCAATTAAAGAATTGAGAATATCTCTAATTCTTACCTCCAGCTCCTCTAGTCTGTCCTCCATACTTTGTATGTCAGCTTCTATGTGACTTGTAGTTCCGATTCACTAATATACTTGATATCATAGTACTGATCCTTTAATTCATCAATCTTTCTGTTCATTTCTTGGACACGTTTCAGTTTAATATCAAGTTTTGTCGGAGTATGATTCCCTGATTCTTCTACGAAAGTTTCTATCTTAGTTATGGTGCCTTTTATTGCACGCTTCGAATTATTAAGTTTATCCATTTTTTTTCTCCGGTTAGACGCTTCAAAAATGTAGTGTTGTTTTACAAATGTTCGTTATCAAATGCTGGTTCGTGTTTAACTAAAACGTTGCGACCTTTGGACTGTAAATTGGTTTTATTACGAGATGGTGCTATTCGCACGCTGTTCCAAGATGGAAGCTACAACAACAACTGAAGCGGAGGGTTACATTAAAACGTTGGTGGAGGTGCTCAGTCGGCGGATGGCATTCGCGACAAAAAATAGATGCAATTACGGACTGAACAGTTGTCTTATGTAATGCATCGTTGAATAGTTTATTTACATTGTGATATTGAGTTGCGCTGTCCGTACATATTACCGAAGTCTCTGGATTGCAGTGCCTAGCAATACGAGACCAAAGATCTTTCTTTTTTTCCCCATCAACCAAAAAAAGCCCTTCTTTATCGTCCCTGCAATATAAGAAACATTATTTGTAACATTAATTTTTCAAATCTAAAAATAAATCAAAAATTGTATTTATGATTTACCGGCAATATATTCCGAGTACAACTTGGGTCATAGTTTTCGTTTTTCGACCTTTATTATACTTTCTTTTTGTTAAGAATGTCTCGTCTAAAAGGATTGTTTTTCCTGAAACACAATTCATACTTTAACCCAGTGTCTCTCAAACTGTGGGGCGCGCCCCCTGGGGGCGCGATAACCTTACAAGGGGAGCGCGAGGATATCGAAAATAAAATATTTAAAAATAATTAATTTACTGGAATGAATTAAAACAAAATACTTTCAGACATAATAAAAAAAATTCACTTTTACTCTGATATAATTTATAGGCGTGCGAGCGCGATATTAAGGTATCCGACTATGTTCGGAACCGTGATGTTGCAAAAGTGCATAAATGGACAATTTTCATGATATTTAGTGTCATTTAGATTAGAATATATGCATAAAATTATTTTAAGGATATTTTGACAAAAAAATTTATTTAAATATAATATTTTGGCAAAAAATTAACTTAGAATAATCTTTTTTCCAAATGCTCTCCTTTTGTGAAAAATGCTTCTATTATAATAATATTTTGCCTGTATATAGTCAGACCTCTGTACAGAGGCTCAACTAGAATTTTTGAAATATATAACTTAGAAGTGGGTCTATTCATATTTTACGACAACAGAGGGGAGCAATTTTAAGAAAAAAAACGCCAATAATTTCAATTGCTGGTAATTCTGAAAATAATGTGAAATTTTCAAAAAATATAGTTGAGCCTCTGTACAGATGTCTGAGCTATATACAGGCAAAATATTATTATAATAGAACCATTTTTCACAAAAGGAGAACATTTGGAAAAAGATTATTCTAAGTTAATTTTTTGCCAAAATATTATATTTAAATAATTTTTTTTGTCAAAATGTCTTTAAAACAATTTTATGCATATATTCTAATCTGAGTGACACTAAATATCATGAAAATTATCCATTTATGCGTTTTTTTAAAATCACGGTTCCGAAAGTAGTCGGTTACCTTAAGTCATCAAAAATAAAAACTTCATCAATACCTAATTAGCTATATTTGATCCTATAATCAAATAAAAAAAACTTTTATTTCATTTGCTGTAATCCCATGATGAGAGATTTTTTTATTGCGCTATCTTTTTAAACCGAACATACTACTCTTTCAGAGAAAAAACCGATCGAAGACACAGAATCGAAAAAATTTAGGAACATAAAAAATTTATAAGTGTCATTATTTTTGAAATACTGCACATTATAGCTGTAATCTGTTTGACCTTCTAAGTTATTGGTACAAATAGTTATGCCCCCTCTCTTATGTGTTTGTTTCTCATTTAGGGAAGTTGTAAGTAATGTATTTCTCTGTTGCGCTTTTTTTTTCCATGCAAAAGTTTTATGATATTTGGAAAACCACGGAGAGCACACACACACTTTGAATGATTACTTGGCCTCAAACATATAAAGCATAACGTAAAACGTTTACACAATTTTTTTAGCAGTAACATACATATCATTATGAATACACTTTTTACCCGGAAGTGGTCGCGCGGGACACACAGATTACGAAATCGTTAATTCAGGCAAAACTGTTTATTTGTTACCAAAGAAAAATTGAAAAGTCCTTGAAAGTTGGTAAGTAAACTTTCTCTTAATTATATTAATCACTGGAATCCCGATTTGTATCGTGTACATTTAAATAATTATAAAAAAAAGATTGGGGTGACTCAATAACCCCGCTCGACTGTATCGAGTGCGCGCCTGCTCCCGGGTTAAAACAAGTTGAAGTCTTTTCGCTTTAAATATTAAAAATAATACAATTATTCCTCATCGGAATTTTATATTATTGTTCATTATTTAACATCAATTATAAATGCTAATTCTGTGAGGCTTAAAATTACATTTCGCTTAAAACTAATTATAATTTGAGCAACCATTTTAAAAAAAATCCTTTTACATTTTTGTAAACATTGTCGAGCACTTGGCTTTGCTCTCTTTACAATTCAGCTATTATATCAATAATGTTTTATTTTCTTATAAATGAACTCATGCAAAGAGCGGGCACTTCAGCCGGTATACTTTTAATGTATCAGTGCTGCACAGAGTATTTTATAACTAATTAATTAATACTAAATTAAGAACAAGTTTAATAAGTATTAACGACTTCCATGGGCTTGTCTTGCAAAGCAAAGTTTTTATAAGGAAAATGCTTATGATTAGAAATTCACCCTCTGAGTTCTTTTTCTATATTTAGCAGATATCTATATTTTGTCTTCTAAGCAGCCACCGCATTTTGCAATATGTTCAATTTAAAAATTAGAGAAAGGAAAAATAACATAATAATTATCCTATTTTATTTATTTATTTATTTTTGCTTAAAAGTAGTATACAAAATTTAATACTTATGATACTAATTTGTATGGTTTATAATTAAGATCGCCTATTGCAGATTTAGCATTAAAGTGCATTATTAATGTATATGGGGGGCGCGATAAAAATTGTGATCGAAAAGGGGGGCGCCAGTATTGAAAGTTTGAGAAGCTCTGCTTTAACCGAAATATATTTTTAAATGCAGAGAACATATAAATTATTACAAAGGAAATTGTTATCTCACCTGGTCCTCCAAGAAGCTTATCGTGATGAGATCCAATGATTTCTGTTACTTCTCTCAGCCGAGCATAAAAGTCTACACAATCGTAGCCAATCTTTCTTGTCCTCTTTTTTTCGGAACATATTCAATTGATCCAAGACTAAACTTATTTGCAGTTTGATGACAAAACATACTATCAATGCAAAAACATCTAGTATATGAATTTTTACGTTCTCGAAAAAAGTATTTGATGTTGGGTTCACCTGAAAAAAAGACGTCTTTAAAATAATACAACAACATTGTTTCTAAATATTTAGTTAATACGTATATCATATGAACATAAAACAAAAATAGCTAAGCTTAAAAAGTTTTCTGTTTATTACGAAATTTATTGTGAATGAATAATTTTAATTACATGATTTTTTTTCAAAATTAATTTTTAAATTTAAATTTTTTGCATTTTTTGACATAATTTTCATGCACATTTACATTGTTCCTTGTCATCTATAATTTCAAATATTTTAATAGCACTTACACTTTTTATATTACTTCAGCTCATGGGGTTTTGAAATGATACATTTATACTGAAGTACCTTTGAATTATCAAATAGGAACAATGCCCTACTCACACATAAATAACCGTATTTGTATTATTTAAAAAATTCGTATCATTAATTTAAATGTTAAAACCCTAGTATGGAAATCAATTTTTTCAAATGTGTATATATATATACACTCTGTCGCAAAAAATATATGCACCCAGAAGAAATTGAGCTACATTCACGAAATTTGGTATGCATGTAGTGTATATGAAAATAAACAAATGATTAAAAATTCAGAACAAAATATCATTTTATTAAGCGGTTACAGCTTGCAAAAGGTTAAAAATCAGTAAGTAGTAAAGCCACCTCTGGCAGCTATACAAGCCGAAATTCGGCGTGGCATCGATTCAATTAGATCACTTATGACCCCCTGTGGAAGATCCTGCCATAGTCTTTGCATCTGCGCAGTTAATTCTCCTGTATCTCGGGACGGCTGCAGTTGCCTTCCCAGACATGCTCTATAGGCGAAAGATCTGGTGACCTGGCAGGCCATGGTAGAACGTCATATCCTTGAAGACATTGTTGGGAGAGTCGCGCAGTATGTGGACGAGCATTATCCTGTTGATAAATGGCACCTGGGCGACTTGATAGCATGGGTAGCACAATCGGCGTTAAAATATCGACCACGTATCTGCGAGCTGTCAAAGTGCCTTGAAGGACCACTAAAGATGATCGTGTGTCCCAAGAAATTGCTTCCCACACTGTCACACCTTGTGAAATTGCTGTATGCCGCTCGACAATAAATGCCGGATCGGACCGCTGGCCGGTGCGCCTCCAGACACGTGTGCGGTGGTCATCAGCACTGAGACTGAATCGGGATTCATCACTGAAGATGACACGTCTCCAGTCTGTCACACTCCAAGTTGCCCGAGGTCGGCAAAAATCCAGTCGACACTGCCTATGATGTGGGGTCAGTGGTAAGCGTCTTAGCGGACGTCGGCTCCTCAAGCCAACTTCGGTCAGTCGTCTCCTTATGGTTTCTCTTGATGGCACTGGATGTCTGGAAGGAGGTAAGTGGCGTTGAATCGATGCTAGCGACGTTGTTGGTGCCGAAGTGGCCACTCTTTTGATTGCACGATCCTCGCGATCATTTGTGTTCCTGGGACGTTCTGACCCTCCGCGACGGTACACTCTACCTTCTGTGATCCACTGTTGCCAACACCGAGCAACTACCATATCGCTCCGACCGAGGTGGCGGCCGATACGTCTATTCGACCAACCTGCTTCTCTGAGGCCTATTATTCGGCCCCTATCAAAGTCCGTCAGCTGCTCGTACTGCCGCCGGTTACGTCTTAGAGGCATCCTAAGTCTCAATATCGTCTATCAAAGTCATCAGATTCGTTTGGATAGCCGTACGGCGCTCGTACTCATGCTTTTAAACTCTCCCAGTTGCGCAACTAATATGCGCATAGCACACTTAGCCTTGTCTCATTGGCTTCGAAATTTTAATCATTTGCATATCTCTTACCAGACTACATTCTTGCCGAGTTTCGTGATTGTAGCTTGATTTCTTCTGGGTGCATATATTTTTTTGCGACAGAGTGTATATATATATATATATATATATGTGTATGTGGGAGACAACAAGGGGTCCAAGACGTTTGTCTTACTTCACATTTATTTTAAAATTAAACAAAAATTAATTAAAAAAGGTAGCTATTTTAACAGATAAGTTTGACGATGATATGCAGAAGGTAACGCCTGCTCGCGCACCTCTCTCGTTCTCCTTTCTCCTCTCTTAAAAGTTTTGGTTCTACTTTCACTAGTTCAAAAGTTTCCACAGTTTCAGTTCTCATAGTTTCAGTTTTTGTTTCACTTAGCTGCGCCTGCGCGCGAAGACTGCTTGGCTTTTTGTCTGCATGCCACAACGGCCAGCCTGACCGTACGCTGTCCGCAGCGGTACGTCCCTTTTTTCCTTTTTCATCGAGACCAGAGAAGAATCTGAAACATACAAAAAAGACGGAACAGACAAGGACTATACGACAAATACATAGAGATTTAACATATCATAATTTTTCCCTTCCCCAACGGCTTTTCATCGTAATTTTAGCAGCGACTATAATATATCAAGAATAGGGAAGTGGTTCAAATACTTGAAAACTGCACTTCATGTTATACAATGAATTTCTTTTTCTTCCTGTCTTAAACCATGGGTGTAAATTATGACCGTTTACGGCCGACATTGCAAAAATAAAAAAAAATAGAATTTCTAGACTACACGTACAATATGTTTTCCACAAATTGAAATAAAAATTAATTCTATATAATTTTACTAAAATAAATTAACTTCTTTTTTATACTTTTTTTTAAAATTTGAATTAGACATGTATAGGTACATATTTTTTTTTCAATTTGTAAAAGTTTCGTTTCATTTAGTTTGGATTTTATAAAGAGGGAAAAATCCAAATCAACAAACCAAAATTGCTTTTGTTAAACAAGCAAATCGATGTCGGGGTCAGTCAATAGACGAGCTTTCAAAAATTAAATAGCATTAATTTTAATAATAAAATTGTGGTAGTTTTTGAAAAAAAAAAGCTATAAAAATTTTTAGAAATATTCCCAAAATTTTGATTAGAAAGATAACTGCATTTTTAAGGATAACATTAAACTGCGTTTGTATTTGAGTAAATAAATTTTGAAAACGAAAGGCAAAGGATTATAACATTTGAATTTGACTCTTTTCTCTCTATAGTGAATGTGGTGTGGCAGTTAAAAGAATGATATAGTATCTTCGTTATCTCGTCTTTCCTCTAAAACAATTTACAGAGATAACATTTTGAATCATTAAATATTGATTCAAAATAAACTATATTTTATATATTTAAATTATTAAAAAAGAGTACAATTGTACTAATTTTAATAATAAAATTCTAGAAATTATATATCACACTAATGTGTACTTTTTGTGGAAGTTTTTAAGGGAAAAAAAAGAAAGATAGTTATAGAAATTTTTAGAAATATTCCTAAAATTTCAATTGGAAAGATAGCTACATTTTTAAGAATAACATTAAAACTACATTTGTATTTGAAAAAAATTAAATTTGAAAAATGGAATGCAAAGGGTTATAATATTTGAATTTGTCTCTTTTCTCCCTATAGTGAATGTGGAGTGGTGTGGCAGTTAGAAGAATGATATACCAACTTCGTTATCGTCTCATCCCTTTAAAACAATTTACAGAGATAACATTTCCAATCATTAAATATTGACTAAAAATTTTTTAATTTGAAACAAGTCTGAAAAATGTAAGTAAAATTATTCAAGAAAGTAGTTAATTTTAGGATTGCAATAGTAAATAAGATGATCAAGTGTATCCTGCAAAAAATTGACATACTTTGATATTAAAGAAAAATAAAACTATTTAGGTAAAATTGAGTGTCTGTGATAAAAAAATATTCTTTTTTTTATATAAAACATGTCTTCAAAATAATCAAAACCTGCTTATAAAAATCGATAATCCATGTATAATTCAATTCAAGTGAATTATTGAAGGACTACCAACTAAGAAGGTATACAATGATATTAATTTCACAAAAAATAAATAAATAAATAAATAAAAAAATTAATAAAAGTTTATAAATTTTCCCTGAAATAAAATTTTCAGTAAATATATATATATTGGTATTTTAAAACCATATTTTATAAATCAAATATTGGTTTTTACCTTAATAATTATTAGATAAATTTATCAAAAATAGTTTTATTGTAAAAATATTCCATAAAAATAATATATAAAAAATGTATAAAATACACAGTAAAGAAGATATAAATGAAAATGTAATAATAATGTAATATTAATTTCATATTTAAGTAACAAGAATTCCTAAATTTAAAAGAAAATACCAACTGTTCCAAAGAAAATGGGAAATTTTACTTATAAGAAGAATTATAAATGTAAGGGAACTGTTTTATGAGACTGTCTGAGACTGTTTGAAAATTTGTTAGCATTCCCAAAACTGACATTAAAAATTCATTTTTTTTTATATATTCTCTTTAATAAATGTAATTATAATTAGGACTATATTATGTTGCGGAAGAACCGCATTCCACCATTTTTTTCTGACTCTTACTTCATGTTGCTCTAAATTTGTGACGTAGCCAGATTTAACAGACGACAGCCACATTTGAATGATACTCGCTCTGTTTGGCATTTTGGCACATTTTGAAGTGTCAGAAAACCCCGGTTACTGAAGACTTCCCGCGGAGGAAGACAAGATGCAGTATTTACTACAATCTGTTGAACCTCACTCTAAAGGTGAAAGATTGGTCTTTAGTTTCCCGGCGACTGCGGCTAACTATTCGAAAGCCATAGAGCAGTTGAAAGAGCGGTTTGGACGCGACGATTTGCTGGTTCAAATTTATGTGAGAGACCTTCTAGGACTTGTAATGAAAAATGCAGCAAAAGGACGGTCCAAGACAGACCTGACATATCTGTATGATGAACTAGAAGGAAAATTACGTGCTTAAGAGAGCTTGGGAAGAACTCAAGAGAAGTATGGAGATTTCTCTCTACAGAAGTTCAACTAGAATTTTTGAAATATATAACTTTGAAGTGGGTTTATATATTCATATTTTACGACAACAGAGGGGAGCAATTTTAAGAAAAAAATGCCAATAATTATTTTAATGGGTGGTAACTCTGAAAATAACATGAATTTTTCAAAAATTCTAGTTGAGCCTCTGTAGAAAGGTGTGAGCTATATACAGGCAAAATATTATTATAATAGAACCATTTTTCACAAAAGCAGAACATTTGGAAAAAAGATTATTCTAAGTTAATTTTTTGCCAAAATATTATATTTAAATAAATTATTTTTTGCCAAAATGTCCTTAAAACAATTTTATGCATGTATTCTAATCTGAGTGACACTAAATATCATGAAAATTATCCATTTATGCGCTTTTTTAAAATCACGGTTCCGAACGTAGGCGGATACCTTAACAGCTGTTGAAAGTAAATTGGGCTGGACGCCATTTGGAAAACAGAAATTTTGTGGAAAGGATAAATTTACACCAACATTGTCAATACACGGGGGAAATATCCCCTTGCAAAATCTGTGGGAGTTTGAAGTTTTAGGAATATAACTGACCCCTTTAGAGAAACTTTTAAAGGAAGAGAAGACTTATCCGATTTTGGAGAAAAAAGGAGAATTCTCCTCGAAGGGAGATATGAAGTAGAGCTTCCATGGAAAAGTAATTTAATGAATTTACGTGATAATAAGGAATTAGCTTGGAAAAGGCATGAAAAAATGATTAACAAATTAAAATGTGGTAATTTTTTTGATGATTATCGAAAGGTCTTCAGGGAATGGGAATCTATGAATATATAATTGATCGCATGCCTGAAATAAAATTAAATAATAAGTGTCATATTATCTCCCCCATAGGCCAGTAATAAAATTAAATAGCCAGACAACAAAAGTTCGACGCGTTTTTGATGCTTCTGCTTCTCAGAGAGTAAAACTCTCTTTGAATGAATGTCTGGATAAAGGCATCAAGATGCTAGAAATGATTCCTGATATTCTTGATCGTTTCAGAATGTTTCCAATCGGAATTAGTGCCGATGTAGAAAAGGCATTTTTAATGCTATCCGTTGCTTCTAAAGACAGGGATTTCCTTAGATTTTTTTTTCCGGGTTCGGATGGACAAGAAATTTATAGGCATTGTCGAGTTGTGTTTGGGGTTTGTTCTAGTCCATATATATTGAACATATCCTTAATACATCTTTTGGAAAATTGTCCCACTGAAATTATTGAAAATGCTCAGAAAATGAAACGATCCTTTTATGTAGACAATCTTGTATGTGGATTTTATAACACTAGTGAATTGGAACACTTCATTGAACAAGCAAAATGTATTATGAATAAAGGATTTTTTAATTTGTGTGTGGTTTTGAAAGCCATGCTGATTGTAAAAATGTGGACAAGCATTCAGGAGATACTAGCAGAACCTTTTCGTGATGATTCATTCAAAACAGAAACGTAATTCTGTACACACAACAAAGAACAAGAGGTAAATAAATATGACAATCTTTGAAAAACTTACCGGAAATATAAAGACAGACCGCGTGATGTCATGGGACGTATTATGTGCTTTAGGGAATAAGTGTTTTATTAACTCCCGACTATAAAGCCCCACGAGAGCAATTGGTGATGAAACTCGTGATTTTAATCATCTATCAAGTGGCAAAGAAAACACCTAAGCTGACATCGCCTCTTCAAGCTATCACACCAATGGGAGGACTTTAAGCCTCAACAGATTAAAAGTGCATCATCCCTGTACAGGGTGGGTCTTCAGTAGCACTAGGACTTAGCCCAAGGGCATATTTAAAGTGCATCAGTCTCTTTGCAATGTGGGTCTTCGTGGGCACTAGGGTTCCAACTCACACATAACATGCCGGCCGTGAATTCGTGACCATAACCACTAAACCACCGTGGCCGACTCCTCTTTTCATTAGATTCTTATCTTATAAGAACGTCTTATTTTCAAACTGGCCAGCGTATTTTAATGAAAGTATAACTTCTTCAAAAGTTATTACATGTGGTTAATGTTAAAAATATATAAAATGCTTGAAATAGGTCAACTTTATGCAAACTCGCTAATAAGCGAATTACTATCACCAAGTAAATTTTTACAAAGACACCTTTTCTAAAATTCATAGCCCCTTTCTCTTGCAATGCTGCAATTATCACCGCACAAAATTGTCTAAGATAAATCCCATAGGTTCGAGAAAAAATGTTAGAAGCTGACTAATGTATTCTTTTCTGTTTGTTATGCTACTTTGATTACATAGGACTAGACAAACTCCCAAAAAATCTAAAAATTTTAATCTGTTTGACAAAAAGTATATAAGTCGAACTTTTTTTAATTAAAAATTACATTAAAAGAATATTTTCAATCAGGGGGCATGGCAAGCCCTATTTAAAGCAGTACTTCTCAAACTTTCAATACTTGCGACCCAATTTTCAGTCATAATTTTCTTCGTCCCCCCTCCTCCAAATAATAACAATGTATTGAGTTTAATAATAATGTACTTTGACATAAATCTACAATATGAATTTAATTACAAACAGTACAATTATCAAGATAAAAATTAAATTTTTTTATATAATTTTATATATGGCAAGCCCATGAGGCCACTGGAAATTGTTAAACTTGTTCTTAACCTGGTATTGTTAAATAATCAAATACAGTGTGCTGTACTGATACATTTACAAATATATTATATCAGTGTAAAAGCATATTTTTTTATTATGTCAGAATGTATTTTGTTTTGCTTCCTTTCAGTAAATTAATATTATTTTAAAACAATGTTTTATTTTCAACTTTTCGATATGCTCGCCCCCCCTCGTAGGGTTATCACGCCCCTTAGGGGCGTGCCCCACAGTTTGAGAAACACTGGTTTAAAGTTGAGACGAGCTCATCTCATTTTCTATTAAAATGTCCTCTTGGGTTCTTTGGGGCCAAAAAAGGCAAATTCTTTCCAACCAAATCCAGAAGAGATACGTGAACACGCAAATTAGAAATATTTTAAATAGCAACAGTTTAACGTAAGCGGATGACCTATTGGGAAGTGATTATGCTAGTCTGGTTTAAGTGCATGAACTGAAGGAAGAGAAGAAAGCCGTCGTTGAGTGTGAAGCTATCCGTGACAGAACGATCAAGTCAAGGTGGATCCAATTCCACGCGAGTTAATCTAAAGATATTGAGGATCGGAGAGGATCGCGATTAAACAAGAGATTAAGGTAGGATAATTCTAGTATCCATTTGTAACTGTGATATAAACAGAGATTGGGAATAGAAGGGAAAGTTAAATATATAGTGGTTAAGATCACGCTTATTTGGTAATACGTATTCTGTGCTTTCTCGCCTTAGATCTGCTAAGTTATAATATAAATATTATCATTGTTAGTGTTTAAGTTAAGATTTTAATAAAGACATTTTAAGATCAG
Source organism: Trichonephila clavipes (assembly GCA_019973935.1). Classification (NCBI taxonomy): domain Eukaryota; kingdom Metazoa; phylum Arthropoda; class Arachnida; order Araneae; family Nephilidae; genus Trichonephila; species Trichonephila clavipes. Next base: position 151,740 of record BMAU01018672.1, on the reverse strand, counting down.
GACAATGCCTGTTTCTTCATTCAATCCCACACCTCTAGATCACGAAGTTAACTTAGGAGTGAGATATCACCCACGGGGGAATACTTCACGAAATAATCAAGAATAAATATATATAATTTCAATTAAATATTTATTTGAATACATCATACACAACATATATCAGAAAAAAGTTTTTAAAAAAACATTCAAAAACAAAAATATTTGACAGGAAAAAAACTACAAATTTACTATTTTGTGCGATTGATTGAACTAAAAGAACTATTATTAGTTACAGTGCAGGTTTGTCCACTGGGCGCTTGGGGCGAGCGCCCAGGGGCCCGGATAAACTGGATTTAATCAAATTTTCAGGTTATAAATTTCGATCCTCCAGCGCCAAGGGGGCCTGTATATCTTCTGCACCCAAGGCTCGAAATGAATTTAAACCGGCACTGATTAGTTAGCTAGAAAAGCAACGAAAAGTCTTCACAATGTTGCTGAATTTTATTAGTTAATCTTCATGTGTGTGTGTTCCATTACAGTTAAAACAAATTGAAAAATTATAGAATTTAATTTTAATGTTTATAGCTTTATTCACTGAAATATTTTTAATCAAACTTTAAGGCATGAAATATTTCATGTTATTCATTACCCCTAACATGTGATAATAGTAAAAATACTTTTTGTTATTTTAATAAAACATCCAGGGTAAAATTAAAATTTTTTAACAATATTAAAGTGTAGGGGGGGGGGAAACGACTATAATTCCTAAACTGTAAAAATATTTGACCAAAAAGCTAGAAATTTCATGAGCATTGCAAATTCATATTAAAATTAAACTTATATAAACTATTAAATTTTACTCTAAGCCGTGATTTTAACAAGAAACAGAACGAAGTATAACAGTGCTTTTCAAACTTTCAGTATTTGCGACCCAAAATGTTCAATTATAATTTTCATCCCCCCCTTTCCATATAATATCAAAGTATAGAATTCAGTTTTTCTCTACTTTGAAGCCAAACTTACAATACGACTTAAACCTCTTAAGTATCGCTGGAGTATATAAACGTTTCCCTAAATTAGTGCATTAAATGCATCGGACGTATATATACGTCTTTCCGAAGTACGATCTTTTCTGTGCACTGCTCTCCATAAAATTAGATCAGACGCTTTGGAATGCAATAAAATGAGCTTGACAGTGTTTGCAAAGGATTTACTAATTTCAGAGAATTTGTTTGTTTATTCTTTTTCTCTCCTCCCCCCAATGCATCCCATGAGCACCTACGTGGAAAAGGGTGGCATTGAGGAGCGAATCACGTAACTTTTAATAGGCAGTTAAGGAATTAATTATAAACCGTACAAATTATCAGGATAATTGTTAATTTTTGTATTTAAATTTATATATGACAAGCCCATGGGATCGCTGGAAATTATTAAACTTGTTCTTATCTTAGTATTGTTCAATTAATTCTAAAACATATATTGCTCAGTACTGATACATTTATAAGCATATTATATTTGTAAATGTATAGTTTATTTTGTATTATGTCAAAATGTATTGTGTGTTTATTTACTTTCAGTAAATTAAAAGAATTTTAAATGCTCTTTTGTTTTCGACTTTTAAATATGCTCACGCTCAACTCTTAGGGTTATCATGCGCCTCTGGGGGGAGAGGGGTGCCTCTCAGCTTGAGAAACGGTGATGGATAAGATTATTCAGAGATATCAGATTGCATTTTGGATAAATTAAAATGTTGAAATGTTAATACAGTACTTCTCAAACTTTCAATATTTGCGACCCAGTTTTCAATCATAATTTTCATTGCGCTCGTACAAATTAACAAGAGGAGCATTAAACTTTGTATGTAAGTGCCGGTTTATCCATTAGGCACTTGGGACGGGCACCCAGGGCACGGAGGGTTCCAGAAGGGTCCGGATAAGCTGGACTTAACCAGATTTTCTGGTTATAAATTTTGATCCTCCAGTTCCAAGGGGACCTGCAGATTTTCTACGCCCAGGGCCCGAAATGAGACTAAAATGGCACTGTATATACTTTCAAACTGATCGAATATCCAACTCCTCTTTGCAGAAAATTACACCCAACTCTTTTTTTACTCGATTTTGAAATAACACAGTAGATGAATTTAACGAATTTTTATTATTTTACTCGAATTTTTTGTTCTTGCACGAAACCCAAAAAATTATAAAGATTCGTGCCCTTTGGATTGATGATTTGATCAAATTTATGGCTGTATATGATTAAAAAGAAATTGATAATGACAAAGTCGAAGGTGAAGTTCAACTAATAACAGCTGATTTAATTCGCGAGAGCTTGAAATTTGGTACAAGTATGGAACAACAATTTCTTACATATCATTCTTGCATAGAGCGTGCATTAAAATTTCAATGTTATCTTAAGTTTTGTGCACCAGCATATCAAGAATTATGTAAGCAACTTGAGGAACCAAATATATATAATAATAATAAAAAAAAAACAGCCGCTAATAACAGATTTTGTGTAACAACAAAAAAACCAACTGTGAAGCCGTTTATAACGAACGAAATTCTTCATTTGAATCAAAAACGACAGTTGTACGTAACATATCTACTCAGGAAGTAGAACTTTTTCCTTTACTCGGGAGCGGTCGCGCGGGGAACAGAGTCACCCCAGGATCATGAAATTTTTAATTCTGGGGAAGCTGTTTGTTACGAATGACCTTGTCAGTATCCTCCTATTGACAGTCTTCACGGGAACTAAAATGTATTTGTCGTACACCTCCCTTTTTTTGGGGAGGGGAAAGGTAAACGTTTTTTTTTTACAATTTTAAAGTATTTGGGTCGACTGAGCTCCACGCGCGACCAATTTTGTACCAAAATATTTCCAATCAATAGGCTACATTTCCCCCTTATGAACGACATTTGTTTAATTGCTGTGTTGTAAACTCATTATGCGGTTTATAAATGTAAATGAACAGAATATAAAAAAATAAATGGGCATATCTTCGACCTCTATTAGATGAAGTTGAAACTGATCAAGCAAGGCAAGAAATTGATGAAATAATGGAAATTAATCATGATATCGAAAGTAAATTTGAGAAAAGCGATGAACATGAAACGTTTGAGTTGAAAGGAATATTTTCAAATACTACCTTAAGTACTCCATCAAAAAGGTTGAAGTGAACCACAACACACATTGTGCCATGTCAAAAAGCCACAAACACAAGAAAAAGTTCAACATGCTATTTGTCTATCATCTTCGGACAATAAAACTACAATATGAACAAATATGACAGTTTTGCCTGAAAGTATCATTCCTGTAATATAAAGTGTATATGTGAATTGTTTCCTTTATTAAAATCACTCACATTTGAAACATTTTAATTCAGTTTGATTGGATATTTTTGCTCAAATTATGAAATTAAATTTGAAAAGTCCTTTAAATTATGTAAGTATACTTTCTCTTAATTAAATTATTCACTTGGATTAGAATTTTCATCTCGCCCCCTTCCCACCATCCAATAACAATGTATTAAATTTAATAATACTATACTTTGACGCTAAATCTACAATACGGCTGTAATCTTGCAAGTGCCGCCGGTGAATATAAACGTCTCGCTCAACCAGCGCGTTATTTGCCCTGGACGTATATATACGTCTTTCCGAAGTACGATCTTTTCTGCGAACTGCTATCCCTAAAAAAAATTATTTTGAAGGCTTTAGAAAACAATAAAATGACCTTGACAGTGTTTGCGAAGAATTTACTTATTTCAGAGGATTTGCTCATTCACTCTTCTTTTCTACCCACCCCCTTCCCAATACACCACATACGCTCGCCCACGAGTTGACCGATGGTTTTGGGGAGCGTGCATGAGTGAGTGAATATTTGAGCTCAAGACAGATTTAACGTGCATCATACCCCTACACGGCGGGTCTTTAGTGATACTGGGCTTGAACTCATGACATGCCTGCCATGTGATCCGATACCTTAACCACACTGGGATACCGCAACCCTATTGGGGAGAGAATCATGTAATTTTTAATCGGCATTTTAGAGATTAATTATAAACCGCACAAATTATCAAGATAAGTGTTAATTTTTATAAAATACATGGGGGATTATGGTACAGTTCTAGGGTATTCAATAATCACACTCTCGTTTGTTTCTAGTCTAACGTTTAATGCTGGACAAAATACACAGTTCTACTCACTACGACAGACGTTTAACACATATAATACAGTATTTACACTTCGATTAAGCCCCTCTGGCTCTAACGACAGTTCTGGTATAGTTAATGACAATCTGCACGATAGTGCTGAGAGTGACCTGCGCGTCTCTCGTGGACAACGGGCTTGGTGGGTCCCTACTCGGCCACCGTTCTCGTCCCTCTTTCTTCAGCCCCGGATCATCGACCTGCGCGTCTAGAGTCCGCTCGCTGAATTTCCTCTCTCCTTCGTTAACTCCCGATGGCTGCCTTGACAGCGCGTTTTTAATTCCAAGATCTCCTTGTTTCGGGTCGTTTATTTTCGGATCGACCCAATCCTTTTCCATGCCCACTTTCTGCGTTGATCGGTCTCGACCAATCAGAACGCAGCAAGCAGGGCATTTCTCCATCAGCAAGCGGACTTCGTCCGCTACTGTTTTTCAGCAGTTTTGTCCTGCCCATCTTAATTATTTCAACCTTTATTAATTCTTTATGTGACCCCATTAATTCGGCTCTAATTTTATCAATTCTGATGAGGAGGTACGTCCCCCTCTTAGGGACAGGAACTCCGTAAACTACATGCCACTTGCCACGACAGCGCCCTCTATAGAATGTTCATGTGGAAATTTCCCACATACATACATATAATTTTATACTATAACATATAATTTTATACATGAGAGATAAGCCCATGGGATAATTATTAAACTTATCCTTAGCTTAGTATTGTTCTAAACTACTTATACAATGCATTGCATATATCAGTGTAAATGTGTATTTTATTTTTATTATGTCAGAATGTATTTTATTTGTTTACTTTCAGTAAATTAATAATTTTTAAAAAATAATCTTTTGTTTTCGACTTTTTAATGTGCTTGTGCTCCCCCAGAGGGTGCTCTCCACAGTTTGATAAACACTGGTGAACAATAAAAAATAATTATTTATAAAATAAGGATCGGAGTGACTCACAGTCACTCCGCGCGACCACCCACTAACGTTACTATTGAGTGTGAGACTGTTCCCAGGTGAAAAGATATTGGGGGGAGGTAATTTGCCCGAGAATGTGTGGGGAAAAGATTAAAAACAGAAACGGAAAAGCACTGGCGATTTTGTTTTTCAAACTATGCTATTGTTCTAAACCTTAAAATCAATCGGTGTGAATCAGTTATGCAGTGATGCTTAAAACAGACATACATCACTAAATTTCTTCCACAATCGACTTAAACTAAACAAACTGAATTCCCATCTCTATTTCTCATTAAAAAAAAAACCTACGGAAATATTTTTCTTTTAAGCCTATTATTTTCACAACAGTTGAGCTGGCGTTAAAACAATTTTTACCCCCTTTATTTTCCCACGGTTGAACCGTGACCGTTTTTTTTTTATAAAATCAAAGAAAGGACTCCCAACTCAATAATTCTGTTAAGTTTATAAAATTTTCGAATAGACTTACCTTTTTTTAATTTAGGAGATAATTTATAGCTTAGGTAAAAGGATATTTTCTGAAAAAAATTACTACAGTAGAACGTCGTTTATCCGAACGTTTATTATCCAGAACGTCAAATATCTGGACCAGTTTTTCTTTTCTCAACTACATGTACTGTATTTGAATACGTTTTCGAACAGTGCAATGGCCAAAAGTGAAGGGAAAACCCAAGGTCACAGATATTTGGGGAATTTCAGTTGTGTGATTTGGTAAACATCTGCGCGGAATATTAGGTCAGTTTGTTTCCAAACTTGACTCTGAAGATGGCTCGAAAAAAAGGAAAACCATGAGGGAAGCAAACGATGTTGTTCTTGATCGTGCACTCTACTTGTGGTTTCCACAAAGAAGGAGCAAAGGGGACCCGATATCGGGTCCTCTGTTGTGCGAAAAAGCTCTGGAACTTAACAAGACGGGGTTCGGCTGATTTCAAAGCTAGGCACTGGTTGGTTAAAATAATTTAAATCGTCCCACGGGATACGGGAACTACAGATTGAAGGCGAATCATTGTCTGGCAATAAGAATTCTGCCCACAATTTTGCTATGGAGAGGTACAAACAAAAATCAGAGTGCTGTCCTACTCAACTACTGCAGCTTAAGAAAATCAGGCGAAAAAACGAAGTTGTACAATGGTACAGCGAAAAATAAAGTGACTATTTTTCCACATTAAAGGTAAAATTGCTACATTTTGCACCTATTTTGCTTTTTCTTCAAGCACGTTTCCCGCACATGTGATGATTTTCAATATCCGTATAGTGTCCGGTTCCATATACTGCTGGGATCGCATTCGGTTTTCAGTTATCCGCAAGGTGTCCAGTCCCAATTGATTCGGATGAACGACGTTCTACTGTATAAAATATAGAGGTTTAAAATTTTCTGAATGATTTCGATAAAGAATTAAAGGAATGTAAATATTTTAAGTGAAAAAACCCAAGGACAACCTTAAAATTCTAAATTCAAATTAGAGTTTTTTATTTTATTTAAAAAAAAAATTTCTTTTAAAACAGTGGACATGAGAACAAGCTAAAGATTGAAGCATACTTTTTAGCGCTTTCTGAGAAGAAATATTTTTATTTCATGATTAATAAACTTTCGTGGAAATGCATGGTAAAAAGAAAACAACATTATTAACTGGAAGTGAAAACAACCACCAATCTTTACTTCTACGTGGAAAGAAGATTCCAAATGATACACTCGAAAAAGGTTGTTTCTTGAGGTATCCGACTACTTGCGACAACTTTTTTTTAAAAAAATGGAGAAATGAGGATTTCTTTTATTTATTTATTTTTTGTGGTTTTTAGATTTATTTAGTACATTTTAAGAAAAAAAACATCCGATTTCGCGAAATGTCGTCAACATAAAGCAGCAAAATGTCGTCAACATAAAGCAGCAAAATTACTTAATCCTGAAACATATGGACACAGTTAGCAGATTCTAATTTTCTCTAAAGCTTAAATTCTCTAAAACACAGAGTGTATTTCAAAATACCATTCCCTCCCACACTGATGCAAGCCATATAAAGCTTTATTTGATTTACACTCTTGGTCAGGATTATTTGGATCAATAAAACCCTGTGGTTGAGACATGTAAATGGTTTTCTGTAACGAAGCATACAAATAAGCATACTTGATATCCAGTTGTAAGTGTAACCATTTCTGCTTGCATACCAATACAGAAAAACACATTCTAATAATTGAAAAATTTACTACAGGATTAAAAATATCATCGTAATGAATGCCTTGTATTTGTCCAAATCCTTGAGCCACTAATCTAGATTCATATAGAATTACTTCCCCCCTTTTCTTCTTGTTTTATAGTGTACACCCAGCGGCAGCCTAAGACTTTAGTGTTTGTGGGCTTCGGAATAATATTCCAAACTTTTCGTTCAGTTATAATCTTCATTTCTTCGCTGAAATCTCTATAGGAGTTATACACTCATGTCCATAAATTATGGATAATTCAGAATTATACAGAAATCAAACTACAGTAGAACGTCTTTTATCCGAATCAATTGGAACCGGACACCATTCGGATACGCGGTTGTTCGGATAACCGAACACTGAATGTAATCCATGCAGTACATGAAACCGAACACTAAATGAATATTGAAAATCATCACATGCGGGAAACGTGCTTGAAGAAAAAGCAAAATAGGTGCAATTTTGCCTTTATTGTAGAAAATAATCTCTTATTTTTCTCTGTAACATAGCACAGCTTCTTTTTTTCGCTGTAAAGTCTCTGATTTTCTTGAGCAGCAGTAGTTGATTAGGACAGCACTCTGATTGTTGTTCGTACCCCTCTACTGCTGTCTCTAACGCAGAAAATGCGTCAGCATTTGACGGATCCTTGCTACTTTCGTTGTTGTTGTCCTCGTCTTCATCCATTTCATAGTCGACAGGATCGGATTCTTTTTGCACGGAAGTCAAAATATCGTCATCATTTAGCATTTGAAATCCACAGTCTTCTGCATCACATGCCATTCAGGTTTCTACATCTTCATCGCATTCTTGAAATCTTAGAATCGATTGCACAAAGTCTGTAATCTCCTCCCTGTGGTCGTCATTAAAATCTTTTTCGCTTTCTAAATTGACAAAAGTTGACAAAAAAAACTGGTCCGGATATTTGACGCTCCGGATAATAAACGTTCAAGTAAACGGCGTTCTACTGTATAGAGAAATTCATTTGTAGAATCATTACACATATCCAAGAATAATTTGCAAATTACAGGAAGCCACCAGATGACGCCGATAGTACGCCACAATGACAAGAGTGTAAGAGAGGGATGTATAAGAAATGGTGGCAAAGTTAAATTGTTCACGAGCAATCTGTAAGCCGCCCAGTGCCATAACCGAAGAGTTAAGCTGCATTCACCCCAAGGCTATCTGCGTTGAGCTTTGAGCGTCTTTCCAATCAGAGACTTCATCTCGCCCGAGATCAAGTCTCTGATAGGCTCGACGCTGACAGCCTTGGTGTGAATGCAGCTTCAAACACAGAATTATATGGTGGGCGTACTCATCCGAGTAAGTATCCGAGGAACTTAGAATTGCCTAAAGTGTCATCTCTAAGTTTTGACAACGATTCCAAGATGCTGGAAATATCAGTAGATGTTACAGTACTGGTGACTCCCGAGTTACAACGCCGAATGAATACCGGTATTCGGCTGTAACTGCCAAAAGAAGCACAGGATGCCACAGCATCCTATCTGTCTCGTCAGCTATCTTCAGCTACCGGTACGACAATTTCAAGGGAAAAAAAGTGTACAGACCTTTGGGACATATTGATCTAGATCAGGGGTGTCAAACTCGTGGCCCACATTGAACACCCACGTTAAATCTGTCGAAGCTCAAACGACCTCCCAATGGTTAGGTGTGGAAGTTAGGAGAAGTGGTGTGAGCTCAGATGTCATCCACGTCACCTGACCATGGTTCAAAATGACGAGGTCAGTCGCCAAAAGCACTCGTGTAGCTGAATAGGGTGACGTTATCATTGACTCACTCATAAAGTTTTTCAATTCCTACTATTAGCTCAAACTCTCTATGTATTTATTTATTTATTTATCTTGGGAGAATTTTCAATCGTTAATAAAATACATTTTAAAGCGCTCTATTTAGCTGAAATTTTATATACATGATTATTTTGGATGACGATAAAATAATTTAATTATAACTAATAAAAATTAATTGATTAAAACTAGTTATTCAAAGAATTACAAACTTAGCCACGTTGGCATCATTTTTGGCGACTTAGCGGATCTTTTGGCGACTTGAGTCAAAACTTGAAAAGGTTTTTTTCTCACGTTTTAAAGCATTCAGTTGAACTGAAATTTTGTATACACGATTGTTTTGGATAACAATACAATACTTTAATGATAATGAATAAAAATGAATTACCACTTAATGTTGTGATCCTGTGATATGTATATACAAATATATATTAATTGTAACTATTTAATAAAAAGTAGCTAAAATAAGAATTTTTTGTTGTTGTGTGTGTTGATCTATCTATCTATCTATCTATCTATCTATCTATCTATCTATCTATCTATCTATCTATCTATATATATATATATATATATATATATATATATATATACAAGTAGAAAATGACTTAAATTGTTTTTTATATTACTTGTTTTTATTGTTTTTCCGTTATTATTTTGTTGTAAAATTGTAGTTAGCGTGTTGGTGGAATTAGAATCTTAAATGTATTGAAATCAATTGAACAATAACTAAGTTTTAGTAATAACGTTAAAACACAAGTTATACACACCACTGTTACTACAAGTGACAAATCAGTGAAAATAAGTTTTGTCAATGTTCATTCACAAAAGGTATTGCATAACGCTCACAGTACTTAAATAACATACTTTATTTTAAGCACCCGCCTATATTTATATTTTACTCAGGACGTAAAGAGTGTTACTATATTATTTATAGTTGTTTATTTAAATTTAAATAATAATAAAAATGGGTCGCAATTTTATTATTTTATATTGAACCTTGCGTAGCCCCCCCTGACGTTGTTCATGGACTCCCAAATCAATTTTTATTTTCCATGGAACCCTGACTAATATCGGGGACCCTTGGGGGTATGTAGGGACCTCTTTGGGAAAAACTGAGCCTAGGTGATATTTTTGAAGGCCCGGGTCGTTATTTTCCTTGCCCAGGCAGCATAGACGACCCTTGTTTTGATAGTTTCAAAGAAAAGATGAGAATTTTCTACCACGTAAGCCGCATTCACACACCAAGGCAGCGAGCGTCGAGCATTGAGCGTCTAGCCAATCAGAGACTGGATCTCGGGCGAGATGGAGTCTCTGATTGGCTAGACGCCTAACGCTCGACGATGACTGCCTTGGTGTGAATGCGGCTGTACTCGTTGGTGATTCGTGAAGGAGATCAAATCTTCCGTGAACCTTTAGCACCCAAGTCCGTAATCATATTTTTAGAATCAGAACTTTCAATATTTGTTCTTTCGGATAAATTTCCATTTTGTGGCCGACATGTTTCCATGGCGTTCGATCTCAAAATTATCACTTGTTAATTGTAACGATCTCGCGGCCAACGTGTCATGAGTTCGAGACTTGTTTCGTTAAAGACCCGCCGTGTAGAGGAGCCGATGAACATTATATTGGTCGAGGCTCAAACGTCTTTCTGTTGGTGTCGTGTGGAAGGCAGGAGAGGAGGATGCCAGCTCAGGTGTCGTCCTCGTCCCTTGATCATAGCTCATAATTACGAGGTCAATCGCCAAAAGCCCTCGTGTAGCTGAACAGTGCGTCGTTAATATTCACTCACTCGCTCACTGACGTTGCTGTACTTCTGAACTCTCCTCCGCCTGGGCTATCTGTGCCTCAGAAATCATTGAGTGAGTATTAACGTCGCAATGTTCAGCCACGCAAGGGTTTTTGGCGACGGACCTCGCCATTTTGAACCATGGTCAAGTGATGAGCATGACACCTCCTCTCCTAACTACCACACCAACGGGAGGACGTTTGAGCTCTTGACAGATTTAACGTAGTTCTCTGCCCTACACGGCGAATCTTACATGGTACTGGGTCGAACTCGTGACAGGCCAGCCATGATTCGATGCCTTGACCACTAAGCTACTGCGGCCACCTGTGCCTCTTTAGACCAATAGCAGTGAGGCGAAACTTCTAGTTTAAACCTCTTCGCTCTTTGGAAATTCTACGGTGTTTTCGTTATTTCTATTTAATTTTAACTGCAGCTTAAAAATGGAATTTTAAATAATCTTGCTCAATTTTTCTTTTTCAAAATTACGATGAGAAGGTTAAGTAATTTGCTCACTGGGCATATCATAATTTTGCGCCTAGCTCGAACAGTTCCTCTCCTGCTCCTTCAAACTTGAGCGCCCTCTTGTTATGTCTCAGTTTAAAAACGAAATCTGAAACTCAAGTACCATTTGTGAGAACGTCGAAGTACGATTCAATCTAATATTGTCAATGATTCTGGTATCGCAAAAGGGCTTAACGAAGAATTATCAGTGAAAATTTGTTTCATTTTCCGTCGATTCAGTTAGCAAAGTAATGTGGCATCAGAGATTTCCAAAAATAGAGTGTGAAGTCATGAACGAAAACAAATGTTTCACTTTCACGTGGGTCATAGAAAATTTCAGTTATTCTTGGCACAGTTATGGGGAATTCATTTCGAGTCCTGCCTTCGCGGTGAACATGTTGGGAAACACCAAGTGGAGATTAGAATTATACCCAAAAGGATCTAATGGAGAGGGAGAATTCATTTCTTTTAATCTTAAAAGAGATGGCAGAAAAGGGCCAGAGATTCTTGATGTGTATTACGAGCTTTCATTTCTCGCCTCTGATTATTCAGTTTCGGATTCGAGCGGCCTCCTTAAGTATTCATTTGTGAAAGGTGAAGGTTGTGAGTGCCCTAATTACGTGAAGCGGGAAGAAACATTGAAACTTCGAAGTAATAATTATCTTCCGGGAAACGTCTTAGCAGCTCGATGCAGAATGTGGAATAATTTTCAAGAAGTTGTAAATTTTGGACAATGTTTCGCTCGGTCGAGAATAGTAACAGAAAGAAGGTCGTATGTGTGGAACATAAAACAATTCAGTCTTTTTCGGGAAAGCTTTTATGAAATCTTCTCAGCTTCTACAGAACAGTCTATGATAAAATTAAAATTTATTCCTGGCAATGGACAGAATTATGCATGCATTGGTGTCGAAAAATGTGCTCATGTTGAATTGAAACTGTTCACTTTTCGCCTATATCTTGTAGACTCTTCTGGAGATAGAACTGAATGTCTCGAAGATGAAGTCTCAATGCATGAAGGTACATTATATTTATCTAATAAGTTAAATTTCTCAAATGAACAATTGATGACGAACAAAAATCAGTATCTCTCGAACGATGTTCTTCAACTGTTGTTTGAGTGTGCAATCGCCACTGGCATCGTGTGGGAGGGAATAGAAAATATTAATTTTGGGTGCCCTCCTTCGATTCAAGACGGAAATTTGACTAGTGATGATTTGAAATTAAAGATGCCACTAGACTCGACCAGAATTCTGAAAGAAAACCTGAAATCTTTCTACAAAGAGAATCTTCTGTGCGACACGAAACTGAATACAAAAACAAGATCATTCCCCGCCCATAAAAACATCCTCAGTGCCCGTTCTCCAGTATTTAAGGCAATGTTCACCCATGACATGAAGGAAAAAAACAGCGAATGTGTTGATATAGAAGATTTGGACGATGAAACTGTCCAAAGATTGCTGCTGTACATATACACGGCCACGTTACAGGACCTCCGGTGGGACAGTGCTTGCAATCTGTACGCTGCCGCCGACAAATACGAGATTCCAAGTTTGAAGAGTGAGTGCTTTTCCTTCTTGAAGGATAACCTCACCATTAATAACGCTTGCGATCTCTTGGTTCTTGCTGATAAGCACCAAGACGAAGATTTGAAGTCAGATGTTCAGTATTATATTTTGAATCAAAATAACACTTTCAACACCAATGAATGGAAACAATTCATGAAAACAAATTTACAGTTAGCAGCAGATGTAATGTACCTAAAGTGTAAAAAATAGGTAAGTTTTTAATGTTTTTGCTAAGAATGTTGGAGATTTTTTTAAAAAATATTTTTGTGTAATTTGTATTTTCAATTCCTACTATTAGCTCACACTCTCTATATATTTATCTTGGTGGAATTTTCAATCGTTAATAAAATACATTTTAAAGCGCTCAATTGAGTTCAAATTCTATGTTATTTTGGATCACAATACAGTAATTTAATTATAATTAATAAAAATTAATTGATTAAAACTAATTATTCAAAAAATTACAAATACAGCCTCTTTGGCGACCATTCTGGCGACTTGTGTCAAAACATGAAAAGGTTTTTTCTCCCATTTTAAAGCGCTCGTTTGAGCTGCAATTTTCTATACACTATTGCTTTGGGTAAAAATACGATAACTTAACTATAATTAATTAAAATTGACTGAAACTAATTATTTAAAAAATTACAGATACAGCCACCTTGGTTTCATTTTTAGTGACTTGGGTCAAAACTTTAGAAGTTTTTTTTTCACATTTTAAAGGATTCAGTTGAACTGAAATTTTATATACACGATTGTTTGGGATGACAATTTAATATTTTAATGATAATTAATAAAAATGAATTACCACTTAATGTTGTGATTCTCGCATATGTATATACGTATTTATGTTAATTTTAAATATTTAATTAAAAGTAGCTAAAATAGAAATTTTCTTTGTTGATCTAAGTAGGAATTAACTTGAAAAAAATTATATTACTTGTTTTTATTAATATTTTATGCTGCATTTGTTACCATTTGGCTATGTGTGAGAATTAATCAACTTTTACCTTAAATATGATTAATCCAACTAAATTAAACTTATTACACAATTAACATTGAGGCAAAATGTTTTTTTATTTTTCATTTTGCTGCCAAGTCTCGAGTAAGAAGGGAAAAAAAAAGAGAAATGTTAAAGTAGATTTTAAAGTTTTTCAGCTTCTCAAGGACTAATATTCAAATTTGTAGAGTTATTATTTCAAATGGACTGTCGTTAACTTTCTCGTGTAACAAGAGCACCTTTAAGCAAATGTGGATAAAATGATTTTTTTTTAGAGAAAAATTACTTCGGCTGTTATTTTTCTTTGAATACATATTTAACGTATTTACATTAATGAAAGCAGATGACTGTAATAAAACTTCGTTTTTACAATTCCTTGTCCTCGAGATAATGCCTCAACAAGGTGAAGTTAAATGTGTTTGATAAAGGTGTAATTCAAACTCGAAAGACTTACAATTAGCCATTTTTGTGAAAAATGTATTTTACGGTAGTTATTTTTCCGATTGTAGTGATAATCGTATGGTAATTTTTGTACTTTATTAGCATAAAAAAATTTGATGAAAATGTTATCAGGTTTTTCCAATTCCTACTAAAGGGTGTTTTTTTTAGAGGTATAGAACTTGAAATTGCAATAAAACAACGATGTATTATTCGATTGACATGAATTTTTTTTAATTCGAAAGATAATCTTGTGGCATTACATTTTAAATAAGATTTCTGGCATGGGACTGCCACGGCTGGCTCGGATGTAGTCCAATCTGGACGTCCAATTTTCGATGACTTTTTCCAATATTTGTGGCCGTATATCGGCAATAACACGGCGAATGTTGTCTTCCAAATGGTCAAGCGTTTGTGGCTTATCCGCATAGACCAATGACTTTACATAACCCCTCAGAAAATAGTCTGGCGGTGTTAAATCACAAGATCTTGGAGGCCAATTCACAGGTCCAAAACGTGAAATTAGGCAGTCACCAAACGTCTTTCAATAAATCGATTGTGGCACGAGCTGTGTGACATGTTGCGCCGTCTGGACATCATGATTGTTCAATTCAGGAATGAAAAAGTTAGTAATCATGGAATTTTCAATCGTTAATAAAATACATTTTAAAGCACTTAATTGAGCTGAAATTTTATATTTTGAATGAAAATACAGTGATTTAACTATAATTAATGAAAATTAATTGATTAAAACGGTTGAATCCTAGGAGGATCCACTTTTGGTCGCCAAATCTTTTGTCGCCAAATTTTGAGCGATAAAGGTTACAATATGGTAACGCTTCCATTTCATCCAAAAATTTGGATTTTCAAATCACCGAAAAAAATATCAACCCTAAAAAAAGTGCAACGTTTTTCGCCTTTTCGGAAAAAAACGTCATTTTGACATTTGACTTCGTTTGAGAAGGTTTGCTCTCCACCGGTTGTTAAGAATGGCGTGTGAAAGGAAATTAGTTGAAAGTGAGGCTACGACAGGTTTTTTTTGTGCTCCTGGGCACAAAGGGGAAGAAAGAGACGTTAGAATGGTGTATGAAAGCTAATTTAATTGCTTCTCATAATGAATGTCCGAGGTGTAAAAAAAATATGCGTTTGCAAGAACGAAAGGGAACGGTTGACGGCTACGAATGGCGTTGCCACAACCAGTCGAAAGATAATCGCCACGACGTCGTTCGGAGTGTGAGAAAGGGCACTTGGTTTAGCGAAAGCAAACTTGCTATAACTATTATCTTGCGTTTGACGAGATATTGGTTTGGCAAGAGCCTGAATGCGTTCGTGGTGAATGACTTGAAAGTTAATAAGAATACCGTCGTGGACTGGTATGTTTTGTCGTGAGGTTTGTATGCTTGCATGTGTGAAAGAGATTGTGAAACTAGGTGGTGTAGGTGAAATTGTTGAAATTGATGAAAGTTTGTTTGGAAAGATGAAATATGGAAAGGTAGAGTGAATGGTAAATGGGTGTTTGGGGGAGTGCAGAGAGAAAGCAAGGAATGTTTCTTCCGTGTGGTTGAGTCTAGAACGAAAGAGGAATTACTTAAGGTAATTCATGAATGGATCCTTCCGGGAACCACTATTATTTTGGACTGTTGGAAGTCTTATGACTGCCTCTCAGACGAGGGGTATGTTCATTTAAGAGTCAACCACAGTCTGACTTTTGTGGATCCCGAGACCGGTGCGCATACCAACTCCATTGAAGGCACCTGGTCTGCAATTAAAAAGGGCCTTCATAAAGCGCACGTCAAGGGTCAATTTGATTCTTACCTTGCGGAATACATGTGGCGGCGATCTAACGGTCACGAGTTGGTGGATGAGAATTTTCATAAATTCCTTGCATCCATCGCAAGGGTGTATCCACCAACAGATCATGACGAAATGCAAGCGTAAGGTAAGTGCTTTTATCATTTTTTAAAATGATTGATTTCATGTATTTCTTCGATTTTATCTTTGCGAAACGCCCCTTTCGTCCTTTTTTAAAAATGTAAATCATGTTGTAAACACTGGTTTTAGAATGCTTTTTTAAAATGAATTTCATTGCTTTCTCCGTTTTTTTCTTTATATAATGATTAATTTAATGTATTTCTTCGATTTTATCTTTGCGAAACGCCCCTTTCGTCCTTTTTTAAAAATGTAAATCATGTTGTACACACTGGTTTTAGAATGCTTTTTTAAAATGAATTTCATTGCTTTCTCCGTTTTTTTTTCTTTATATAATGATTAATTTAATGTATTTATTCGATTTCATCTTTGCGAAACGCCCATTTCATCCCCCTTCCCCCGCTGACGCATGCGCTTCCTAAGAGTTTTTCGTCATTGACGCCTTTTTGAAAACCTTCAATTTGGCGCTTTTTGGCGCCAAAAACAGTAGTGGGTCCTCCTAGGATTTTACCGGAATCCCTTGGTTTTTTAATCACCCGATAAGTGTTCTTTTTTATTTTTAATCATTTGTTGACTATTTTATTTCGATGAATAGCTTTAGCAAACAAAGATTAATCGATGAACAATAAATAAGAATCTAAATTTGTAACTTTTTGAAGAAATTTTTTTTTTAAATTCTGAGGTATTAGCCATCAGAAACTGTTTGCTGGATGATAAATTGAATTATTGTGAGAAAAATATTACTTATTCGAGTTATTGTAAGCCATTAAAAATTAATAATACAATCTTGCTTTTTTATATACAGTGGGACAAACAATTGAGGATACACCTTACTTTTACTTGATAAATCCAACTTTCAATCAAAATAACACATTAACTAGAAGTGCAAACATGTTTTTATTTTCACACGTAACAAAAGGGTTAATTTACAGTAAAAATAACGAAAATCAACAAAACAATATCTAAAATTAAAAATTTCACAAGTATTTGAAATAAACATAGGCAGATCTTTACCTCAAAAAATTGAGGATACACCAATGAGAAATGTTTAACTACCACTAGATTTTTTTCTGCTTGCTACTATAATAGCCTAAGTTTGGCCAATTTTATCTTAAACTTTTTCGACTGCTACTTTTGTCTTTTGAAGTTGGTTATGTGAATTTAAAGTCGCATTTTTAAATGGAAAATGGGTCCTCAGAGAGTGACCAGTATTGATGTAAGAAAATTTATATTAAGATTATTTAAGAAAGAGGAAAATCTTATCGTGAAATAGCTAAAATTGTCGGTAGAAGCCACTCTTGTGTCCAGAAAATCATTGGAAGATTTAAAAGCGATGGTTAAATTGAAAATAAAAGTGGAAGATTAAGGAAAAGTATTCTGAGTGATGTAGCCAAAAGGAAAGTTTCGAAAGATATCAAGATTGATCCTAAACTAAGTGCAGTCAAACTAGCTGCAGAAACTTCTCGAATAATGGGCAGAAGTGTAAGTGCTGAAACTGTGAGAAATGTGATTAGACATGCTAGATATAGCAGTCGAGTAGCTAGAAAGAAACCTTTCATAAGCTTGCAAAATCAGAAAAAGCGTTTGGAATTTGCAGAAGTTCATCAATTGAAGACAGATAATTTTTGGAAGAAAGTTATATTTAGTGACGAAAGTAAATTCAACATTTTTGGAAGTGATGGCCGTCGCACCGTTTGGAGAAAGTCGAACACCGCTTTGGATCAAAAAAATTTACGTCCTACAGTTAAACATGGTGGTGGCTCCGTCATAGTTTGGGGTTGTATGGCTTCAAATGGCGTTGGAAATTTAGTTTTTATAGATGGCATAATGGATCATAAGCTTTATATAGATATACTCAACAACAGTCTTAAAGAAACTGCAAAAAAATTGGGTTTAGATGGAAATTTTATTTTCCAGCAAGACAACGACCCCAAACATACGGCACGTAATGTCAGAATGTGATCTTTTTCATTGTAAACAGCAATTGCACACACCACCACAGTCCCCTGACATCAATGTCATAGAAAATTTGTGGATCCCACTCAAAACAGCGGTCTAAAAACACCAAATTAGGAACAAAGCCCATTTAAAGCAAGTGTTACAAGAAGAATGGGATAAAATATCTCCAGATACCACCAAAAAATTGGTCGAATCGGTACCAAGACGTTTGGAGGACATTATAAAAGCCAAAGGACATGCAACCAAATATTGACACTGTCTTTGTATGTGATCTGTCACACAAATTTCATTGGTGTATCCTCAATTTTTTGAGGTAAAGATCTGCCTATGTTTATTTCAAATACTTGTGAAATTTTTAATTTTGGATATTTTTTTGTTGATTTTCGTTATTTTTACTGTAAATTAACCCTTTTGTTACGTGTGAAAATAAAAACACGTTTGCACTTCTAGTTAATGTGTTAATTCGATTGAAAGTTGGATTTATCAAGTAAAAGTAAGGTGTATCCTCAGTTGTTTGTACCACTGTATGTTAATGTAGTTAATCCAAATCTGCATTTTTGAGAAACGCACTCCTTCTACCAGTTAGTGTTTTTTAAATCTGTAATTTTTCCCTGAGAAATTACCTTATATTTTCTGAGACTTCAGAACTTGCATAGATCAATATATACAGTCTAGTTTAGTGTTTCTTAACATGGGACATACGTCTCATAAGTGGGTAATTTGAGTCTTAAGGGGGGGGCAATTCGAAAAAGGTCTAATTTAAAGTGTAAATCTATTTATTAGTAATATTACCAATTATAAAAAATATTTATACACAACTTTTGTTTGTGTAATGAGATAAACTGTAACATAATTATTAAATATCTGTCTGAGCGAAGATAAAATATTCTTTCCAAACACCTTTTCCAATTCCTTTCCTTTACGATTAATATGAAATAATTAATGCTTGGAGATCTAAGTTTCAGCAGTATTTTGCAGAATCGTTTATTATGAATCGTTAGGGCTAATTCAAAATAAACGTCTGTAAAATTGTTATAAGAGTCTCGTTGCTTAAAAAAATGCATACCGTAAAATCCGGCGTATAACGCCCCCTTTTAACACAAAAAATAAGATCGAAATTCTGCGGATGCGTGTGTTATACGCCGGGTATAAAAATGATAGCTTCAAAAATTAAAAAAGATGTGCATATAAGAAAAACTTAGACTTCTACAAAGATCGGAATGCTGTTTATTTAAAAGTGTCGTATATTATGAACTCAAAGGGTTATTTTTGTAGAAAAATATACTATTTTCAAAATCCTTGGGTAATAACTCAAACAGGTAAAATCCTAGGAGAGCCCACACCCTTGGCGAAAAAGCGCCAAGCCAGAACAAGATGGCGCCAAGCCAAACAGACAATGGCGGAAAGGGAATATAGCGGGATAAGGTGGATGCGTAAGGAAAATATATGTAAACTATACAGAAAATAAACATTTAAGATATAAAAAATAGCACTTACTATCTTACTGCTTATATTTTCCTAGTGGAGGGTACAGCGTAACAGATTTTAAAAAAGCATTAAAGGTCTCATCGCTAAGCGAATGATAGTGTGAGCGCCGTCCTATTTATTCTGCGAGGTAATGGTCGAACATAAATTCGGCGTGGCTGGAACGATTCCAAAGAAAGCGTTTTATTGCCGACCGCAAATGACTTGAAATCCTAAAGCATTGCTAACGTACATTGCAGGTTTCTTCGTAAAAAAAGAGGTGCGCGTTATACGGCGAATATACCTCGAAATTAAAAAAATGCAGCTTGAAAATACAGGTGCGCGTTTTACACCGGATTTTACGGTACATTGAATAAATATTAGTGATATATGAATGTAAATAATTTCAGTTGTAATTTTTATTAATTTCATTTTTAGAAGCATCATTTTCCAGAAACATTTGTCATATGAAAAAGAGGGGTTTTTTTTCACATTTGAGTATTATAATATGCATCTTTAATCTACGTTTACTTCAATTTATGTTTTCTTTTTTTTTTCACTCCAAATCCATAGTGAAATGAGAGGTTCAAGTAAGAAGAAAGTTTTTCAGTATTCGGAGGAATTTATTTAAAATTTGGTTTCATACCCTCTGTTGATAATGAAAGGTTACCTTTTTGTCTTTTATGGCAACAATTCTTGGTCAATGAATCAATGAAACGTGGTCGTCTTGAGTTGCATTTGAAGTCGAAACATAATGCTCATACTAATTCAGGTTTAAATTACACTGGTGTGCAAAAATTAAGGACGAAGTCGAAAAATTAGCATATCAGCTGAACGAAGAGGCAGAGCGGACAGAAAGACCAATCAGGAGATTAAGGTGATGTACGGTAGAACATGCGCAGATATGCAGGTAGACGTAATGGGGGAGTGTCTGAGTAGTATAAAGCATGTTGTCGGTGAAAGATCAGTATTTCTGGCAAGGAGATTGCACGCCGTATAGCAGTTAAAATCACACCGAGTTGCTGCCTCAGCGAAAAATGGCGAATAATCAATCTGTTAGACGACATCTGGATGCTTTTACCCGAGGTCGAATCATTGGGAAGTTGGAGGAAGGCCGCAGTGTGACAAGTGTGGCTGCAGAGTTCGGAATTGCTCACAGCATCGTTTCACGACTTTGGAGACAATTTCAAACTACAGGAACGGCTATCCGGGGGTTCAGTAGTGGTCGTCCGCGAGGAACCACACCCGCAGATGACCAGTACATTGTCTTACAGGCCAGAAGAAACAGGCGGCAGACAGCGGGAGAAATCGCTAGACACACGACACAGGCGACTGGACGACCGATATCGCGTTTTACCGTGGCCAGAAGACTGCACGGTGGTGTGTCTGTTTGCACGACGCCCTGTACGGTGTGTACCTTTAACGCCTGCCCATCGGAGAAGGCGTTCTCTGTGGTGCCGGGAACACCGGAATTGGAGAGACAATGAATGGGGACGAGTATTCTTTACAGATGAGAGCAGATTCAGTTTGAGTAGCGATTCTCATCGCATACTCATCTGGAGAGAGCGGGGAAGCCGCAATCATCCCTCGAACATCATTGAAAGGGACAGGTATGGAGGTCGCGGTGTTCTCGTTTGGGGAGGCATCATGCTTGGTAGTCGTACAGACCTTCACATCTTCGACGCAGGTTCAGTCAACGGGACCCGTTATTGTAACGAGATTCTTCTTCCATATGTGCGTCTTTTTAGAGGCGCTATGGGTCTGCAGTTCCTTTTCATGGACGACAATGCACCATGTCATCGCACAGTAGCTGCCGAACAGCTCTTAGAGAGTGAGGATATTGAACGTATGGATTGGCCTGCACGATATCCGGATCTCAACCCCATGGAGCATGTATGGGATTTTCTCGGCAGACGCTTGGCAGCTCGTACCTTACCATCAGTAACGATTCGGGAGCTTCGATTGGCGCTGCAAGACGAATGGGCAGCAATGCCTCAACAACTCATTGACACCCTCATTCTCAGCATGGGCAGACGCTGTGAAACCTGCCTAGCAGTCAGGGGAGATCATATCCCCTACTAAAGACCGGATGTTTCTTGCTGGACACCCATCACAGGGATGTTTCGGCCTTCAGTCGCATTGCGCTCCATGCTACTTTTTCAATCAAGCTTCTTTTTATCCCTCTGATTTCTCTTTTATTAAGTGTTGCTTACATATTACACATGTCCTTACGTATTGGGGATCTTACGGTATTAAATGTGTTGATTTGGAAAGCTTTTGTACAAAGTTATATTGAAAAAACCGTCTCGTCCTTAATTTTTGTACACAGTGTATATACAGTAGAACCAGTTTTTGCACGGTCTTTTTTATGCGGTGTATGAACTTCAATGGTTTTGGTGCCAGTGTAATGTTTTATATCTATTTACCAGTAGCGTAACGGAGAATGTTAGGACCCTCCCCCCTGAAAGTCAGGTTACGCCTTTAATATTTTATAAATTGGGTAAATGCATATTTAGCGTTAGTCAAGCCTTGGGCCTTTTGAGTCTTGCCCCCGGTGCAGGACTCAATGGCTTTGGCAGCAGTGTAATGTTTTCTATGTTTTTACCAGTGATGTAACGGAGAATGTTAGGACCCCTCCTGAATGTCAGGTTTTGCCTTTAATATTTTATAAATTGGGTAAATATGTATTTCGCGTAATTCAGGCTTTGGGCCCCTTGAGTCCTGCCTCCTTAACCGTGATGCGGGGGTGTACATTACGCCACTGAAATGTAGACACTTTCAAGACGCTCTGTTCATTTGTTATAAACAGTCTCCAGACAATGCGCATTCAGTTTTCTCTCAACGCTCCAGCAGCCCGCGGTGGCCGCGGTAGCCGAGTGGTATAGGTATCGGACTGTGGCTTGCTTTGTAACAGGTTTGAGCCCAGTACCACTAAAGACCCGCCGTGTAGGGCAGCGATGCACGTTAAATCTGTCGAGAGCTGAAACGTCCTCCCGTTGGTGTGGTGTGGTAGTTAGGAGAGGGGGTGCCAGCTCAGGTGTCGTCCACGTCACTTGACCATGGTTCAAAATTACGTGGTCCGTCGCCAAAAGCCCTCGTGTAGCTGAACAGTGCGACGTTAATATTCAATCAATCAACCAGCAGCCCGCACTTGATTGAAGACTAAACTTTCAATGACAGTGACATTATCAATAATTTTATAGATTATGAAGACGGACAAGAAGAAACGGATTCTTTGAGAGCGGATAAAAATATGCAGGGATCCAGTTTTCCAAAAAATTGGAAAGCATTTTCTTAAAATAGATACCAATTAAGGAGTATAAAATTCCAAAAAGGGCTTCAATCATTATATCTGGTTATCGCGACATTTACAAACAACTGAACACCCGAACTTCGTCACAAAAACTTATCTCTTACTTTATGGTGCCCCCCCAAAAAAAAAAATCAATTGAAATTGTACCTTCAAGTGACGAAAGCGATTTTGAACTTATTCATTACGGGGCTTTGGATTACGATGAGTAGCAATGAATTATGTAGGTGCATTTTGAAAACTAATATTTTTTCATTGTATACACGGATAAGTTTTTAAAATATTTCCATGTATAATATTTAATTATATATTGTTATGAAAGTATTCTTACATAAATTTCGTAAATAATTGGCATATTTTATAAATGCGCCTTTTTTATGCGGTCCCTATCCACAGCTTTAAAAAAATTCTGCAGTATTTCCACGAATTAGTTTGTTTTATGTAAGAATTTATGAAATTTTTGAATATTTTTTTGTGCGTTTATTTTTATTCGGTCCCTATCTACCACACAAAAGGGCCGCGGTAGCAGAGTGGTATAGGTATCGGATCGTGACTTGCATGGTCACTATTTCGATCCCAGTACCACTCAAGACCCGCCGTGTAGGGCAGCGATGCACGTTAAATCTGTCGAGAGCTGAAACGTCCTCCCGTTGTGTGGTGTGGTAGTTAGGAGATAATTCTTCTGTGCGTGTGTATGTGACTGAACTCCTCCTAAATGGCTGGAGCGATTTCGATGACATTTTTTGTGTGGGTTCAAGTGGATTCGTGAATGGTTTAGATTCACAATTCGGTTCAATATCGCAATTAGTTAAAAAGATATTACTTAAAAACCTTAAAACGCATAATTGTTTTACCCCTGTGTGCTGGTTATTCTGCTAAAGCGCGGCAAGAGGAAAGAATTTTCCGATATTTTCACCGTTTTTAAAATTGCAATCTAATTTTTCTATCATAATCAGACAAAAAATAATTACAGAATCGGAAAGATTGTTTATTTCGCCATGATATGGCATATATCTTTATCTATATAATTCTTCTGTGCGTATGTATGTGACTGAACTCCTTCTAAACGGCTGGACCGATTTGGATGATATTTTTTGTGCGGGTTCAAGGGGATTCGAGAATGATTTTGATTCACCACTCGGTCCGATATCGCAATTAGTTAAAAATGCACCAAAATTATGCAAGGGCACACACGATTGTTTATAAAAAAATATTCATAGGCAGTAGTATTCTTGAGGCCACTATTTTGAGCGGCAAACTTCAAGGTGAAGTTGTACTTCTACCACAGATCCCAATGATTCTTTCAGACTCGCCTATTCATTCAAATGTTTGTAATTTCCAATTCGCTTGGCATTTGCTATGACCATTAATAAGTCGCAAGGTCGAACAATGACAATTTGTGGCTTAGATTTAGAAAACCCTTGCTTTTCGCACGGCCAATTATATGTTGCATGTGCGAGGCTTTGCAAACCATCGCATTTGTTTGCTTATACCCCTCAAGGATTAATCCAAAACATTGTACATTCAATGGCATTACGATAAATTTATTTTTCGTGCATTAAAAATATACCTGTTATGAAAATAGATCGAGTTTTATCTTTTTTACCCTTTAATCAAAACAAGTTTAAATTTCTATTCAGAATAGGTTCTATATTCATAATAAATACATAACGCAATCGATAGGTCGAATTTTGGTAACTGTACATGTGATGTCAGGTATTGCAATAACATTCTTTATAAAAATTTAAGCAAAACGGTCCAGATTGTTACAACTTTTTCAAAAAAGTTTGTAATTTTTCGAATTTAAGACGTCTGTACAGGACAACGTCTGTTGGGGGACCGCTAGTATATATATATATATATCGGTGGAATTTTCAATTCTTAATAAAATAAATTTTAATGCGCTCAATTGAGCTAAAATTTTGTATACATGATTATTTTGGATGACCATAGGATAATTTAATTATAATTAAATAATTAGTTTTAATCAATTAATTTTATTAAAGAATTACAAATACAGCCACGTTGGCGACTCTTGTATCAAAATTCAAAATGTTTTTTCTCGCGTTTCAAAGCATTCAGTTGAACTGAAATTTTATATACACGATTGTTTTGGATGACAATACGATACTTTAATGATAATTAAGAAAAATTAATTACCACTTAATGTTGTGATTCTGTCCTATGTACGAGGGTTGGGGCATAAGTCATGGCAACTATTTTTTTTTTCTTGTAGATATGTGAACGGACAAGCGTATATGTGTCGTGTGGAAGTTCTGTAGGCATAGTGCGTAGGCAGAAAAACATATGGCTCTGTGATAGCTGGTAGTAGCTCAGCGACGGCTGTGAAATCAGTCGGTTGAGTGTCGTGCGAGATGGAAGTAACCCGTGTTGAGCAGCGTGCTTACATCAAAATAGCCGTTCTCAGAGGGAGAAACTCGATGGAATGTCACGGTGAATGAGTGGAAGTCCTTGGGGGGGGATAATACCATACAGTACAGTTGCGCGGTGGGTAGGAAAGTTTCAGCAAGGACGTGCGTCAACCTGTGATGAGAAACGTTCGTAACGATTTCACACATGGTGCAGTGATGCTGATGGTATTCAGCGCCTCCCACATCGTTGGCAGTATGTGATGACAGTAGCAGGGGACTACATTGAAGGTCTTTGGGCCCAGGCTTGTCATGTCAACTTTATGTGTACTGTGTTGTCATTCTTTTGTACCATGAAGGCCATATTGCCCTCTATACTACCGTAATAAATTAGTGTGATACGATATTTCAGTGCTATTCATTTTCCACAATGTAGTTAACACCTTGTCCTTTCGTCTGCATGTGTCGCATTTTCCAACCGGACTGCTATCTTCAAGAAAAAAAAATAGTTGCCATAACTTTAGCCCCAACCCTCGTATATACATACTTATATTAATTGTAACTATTTAATAAAGTAGCTAAAATAAAAATTTTCTTTGTTGATCTAAGTAGGAATTGACTTACAATTTTTTTTATATATTACTTGTTTTTTTTTATCAATCTTGTGTGTCAGCTCTTGTGTATTAATTTTAATTCCAAAAGAGATATTTGTCCTTCAAAAGATACTACCAACAGCTCGATTGTGTTTGATGGGTCGTGGGAAGCTTGATTATGTCCTGTTTTATATATGACACCTTTTCAACTAGAATATCTTTCTCAATATACAGGTTCAGCTAGATATCATTATCTGGCAATTTCTCCTAGCGTGTGTGTGTGTGTGAGTGTGTGTGTGTGAGAAACCCCTTTTCAAATTCGTATTCAAATATTTTTATTCTTCGATCAATAATTATTTTGTTCGTAAGGATACAGAAAAACTGTTAACTCTCCATTGTATTCATTTTGTGTGTAAAATTAATTTAAACTTCCCTTTCTTTCTCGTTTGATTTTAGCTTCAAGCCCTTCAAGAACAGAGGCATCCTTTGACACAACGGATGTTCATTAAAGAAATGGCGACAGTCCCAGCGAAACACTTTTGGTGTCGGTTTCTTCTCATGAGGGAAAAAGATTGTGCTTTTTGCATTCAAATATAGTTAGAACAAGTTATAATTAGAATTATTTTTCATGTTATAAATTTTTAAAATATGAATGAGAGTTATTTGCACTGATTAATATTTAGTATACAACATTAACAATTTGATAGTTGAATTTATTAGTAAGATTAAAAGTAATTTTTCATGGAATATTCTTCCTGGATGTGAAATTTTTTTGAAATTGAATGATTTGAATAAAAATATTAATAAAAAAAAATTTAAATGGTCTTTTAGTTTCCTAATTTTTGAATGTTCTTTTCGACATGTGTCATCTTGCATTGTTTGTGGTTTGAATTTTTTTTAAGAATATGTAACACTAAGGTGACCAACCGTCCTCCTTTAGGAAGGACAGTCCTCCTTTTATAAGTTCTGTCCTTCCTCGAAAAGTGTCCTCCTTTTCAATATTTTAAAAATGATCTGTTTATGTCTGTATTCAGAGGTGAACCAAACATGTTTCCAAACTGTCGAAGAATGTTCTGAAACAAATGTCACAGGAAATAATAGTTTTCAACGGTGTTTATTGACTTCATATTTAGTAAATTGGGTAAATATAGAAAATTGTGTTGAGTTTTTATCGAAAGAGAAAGGCCTGATATTAAAATCAGACAATTGTCCGCTTGAAGAAATTAGAAGACTGGATGTATATTTAAATTTTGATAAATTAAAACAATGAAAAAATCAGCGAGGGAAATTGATAAAAGATGGTTGCAAATATTTAACCATTTCAAAAATGAACTCATTCCATATGAAAATTGTTATTCTTGTTGAATTTACATTGTACAACACTGTGTGGAACTAATGCAGCAGTTGAAACAGTTTTTTTTCAATTGGGGATGATTTCTGGACTAGTGAGAAATCAATGTTGAATGTGTGACATCTTCGATGGGAGTGAATTCCCATCTTCCGATTCACAATAGGTTTTATGGTTTCACCAGCTGGTCAAGGACAAGAACGACACCCATCGATTGTCCCTGGATTTTTATGATCAACCAGCTGGGGAGTGACCAGTGCACGTGGCCATGGGGTCATTGTTTATTGTCTGAACTCAGGGAGTGAAGTCAAACAGACGGGTCGCCATAATAGTAAAGTAGAGCCGGCGCCCCAGTGACAATAGGCGAAGCCTATCTCAAAATAATCATGTCATCTTTTCTAGGGTTTTGTGAATGGAATACTAGAAACAGGTGGCGTGATGGACAAGTGTGTCCAGATGTGGACAAGGAACTATGGCGCCTTGGGCCAGACGGCTCGGAGTGTGTTTTTGGCGTGTTATGCGCCAATAAGGAGGTCAAGAGAGACTTTGGTGACCTGCGAATAAAAGGAGCGAGGGGCGTGTTGTGAACACACCCCTGGTGTTTAAAAGGGTTCTTTTTCAGGAGACGAGAAGAGACCGGGAGAAAAAAAGAGAACGAGCAAAAGAAGAGAAAAGAGCTCGGAAAAGAGAAGGGCTGATCGTTTGAGGAAGCGGAGAGGAGAATCCCAGAGTTTTGCTCGGTGACGCTGACCAGGAATCGAAACGCGAATGAGTAAAAATGCCTTGCGGACTGGACGGAGACAAGCTGTGGAGTGAGCGACCCAAAACGGGGTCTCCATACTGGCTTGGCATGGAAATTATCAACTTCTTAATCTAACTTAAATCAATTTTCCTATTGGAGAAAAAAATTAAAAGTATTTTTTTACTCCCACAACCTTGCTGCGATGTATTTTTTCCACGCTACCATCTGACGACGTTACAGCAAGATATAATTTGGTGGCAGCTTTGTGGGATAGGCATTTCTGTGAATAGATGCCTCGAACCCTTTATTGAGAAGAAAAAATAAAACGCCAGCCGTATGGAGTTATGCCCGCCTGATTCTCACACAGCTTGTGAAAGAAATGTGTTCCATCGAATTACATGCAACAAGAAGTGACCGGAGTGAATTGCTCGTGCCCGTGTGTTAAGGAAGCGTGCCCACCTGAAAGGTTTCCCGGAATTCCTGTGTTTTCCTGCTTGTGAAGAGTGCCCGCGAAGTGCCTGCCTTCCGTTTTTTCCCGGAGAAGGATGAGGAAGATGTTTCCAGTGTCTCCACCTGCAATGTTAAGGTCAGTCTTTTTCTTTGAGTATCGTATCGGGGCAGCAATACATTATTTCTAGTTTATGTAAAATTTTGTAGGGAAAGTAATGCTAGATAAAGTTAAAAGTCTAGACTGAGAGACTACAGAAATTATTAAGTTTGTTTGAAGTGTATTGATGTGCTATGTTTGTATGTGTGTTTGTTTATTGAGTTAGGTCGTAGTATACAGTAGTATATTTGCTTCGTTAGCACAGTTTTGCGTAGTGTATTGTCACGTTACTCTGAGTATTTTTATTATTTTGTGAAATATAATTAAGTCTCAGTCTAGGGTACTGTTAGTTATGCTA
The DNA here is from genome assembly GCA_019973935.1 of Trichonephila clavipes. Taxonomy (NCBI): domain Eukaryota; kingdom Metazoa; phylum Arthropoda; class Arachnida; order Araneae; family Nephilidae; genus Trichonephila; species Trichonephila clavipes. The sequence goes on along the minus strand of BMAU01018672.1, from coordinate 122,672 downwards.
GTTATGAGTATAATTTTGTGAAGTATAATTAATGTCTAGGTTTAGTGTACGGTTGTTGGTAGTTGTATAAGTTTGTGTAGTACAACTAAGTATAGTGTATAGTGTAGTGTTGATTTGCGTTGGATATTTGAATTGTTTTAGTGACAATTGAGATTGGATTTAGTGTTGTATATTATTGCATGATGACTTTCCTTTTAAGATTAAGAAAAGGTGATTTGCTAGAAGTAGCAAGGGAATTAGGAGTAGAAGTCAACGGCGATCAAACAAAAGTAGAAATTAAGGATATGATTTTACAAAGCGATAAAAATGATATGGAAACGATCAAAGCGGTGATGGAGGGAATTTTAGAAGAAAAAGAAAGGGAATTTGAGGAGCGAAGACAAATTAGGGAATTCGAGTTAGAAAGAATGAGAATTCTACTCAGAAATAAGTTAAATGAAAATAAATTGAAGGCAGGGAATAGGATTAACGATCTCGCAAATGTTTGTATTTTGTCAGGAAAACGTACCGCAGAAGTTAGTGAACCGGTTAATAAGTGCAGGCCTTTAATTAACCCGGTAGTTAATAAAAGCGTGGAGAACGCTACGTCTTGTGATTTTGAAAAGAAGAATTGACCCCCAGTGAGATGTACGAACGTTTCCCACCCATCTGAAGTAGGAAGGAAAGAATTCAACGTGAATAGGAGTAGTGATTGTGACGTGGAAATGAAAGTAGGGGTATGTGAAGGAAGGGTCAAAACTGTGGCGATGGGTGCACAGCGGGTAATAAATCTGGATAATATCGGAGATGGCTCTTTTGAATTGAAAAGAGATAAGGGAGTGGCGAACCCTGAAGGATTGATTTGTGAGAATAGCTGCGAGGAAAATATACCCTTGGGACGTTAATGGGTTGTGAAAAGCTGATAACAGTGAATCGGGAAAGTTTTCGAAATCATACAATAGCTAAGATAGCAGGGCAGTCACAAGGGGGGAAGAAAACACGTGTAAAGCAGATGTGCGGAAATGCTTGGAAGACGGGTTAGCAATGCGATTGCCTCTCTCGGAACCAAGGGAGATTTATAAGGATAGTTTAGAGACGGATAATGGTTCTAACATTGGTTCAGAATGTAGTTTCGAGATATATTTACCCGTAAAAAGAGATCGCAGTACCATTTATCATCTTAATTTAATAAAATTGTACCGTAGAAAGCCGGAATTGGCAAATTTGGTTATGGAGAATAGCTCAGAAGGAATAGATTCCGAAACTCTCTATTCGGTAAAGCTATTTATGGATTTTGGTTTTCAGGGTAATTTAGGGAAAAGTCCATTGTATTTTAAATTACCGCCTGATCGAAGTAGCTATTTAAGGATGATTAACGCTAAGAAGAAAGGTTTCTACCAGAGTCTGGGACGATTGTTTTAAGACAGAAGGATATTAATTTGGTTACGGAAAAGCCTTTTAGAATTAAAACTTGTTGTTCATCCCAGATGTTAATTAATTCACTACGAGAGGATACAGAGTATCTTTTAGATTTAGGTGTGAACGGGATGGGGCAGTCAAACCGTACTCTGCCCGTTGTTTGGTTAGGGAGAGTGAACCAATACCCGTACCCGCGTATCAAATGTATAAAGTATGGGAATTTGAACCAGGTGACGTGAGCCGAGATTTATTTTTTTAAGAAGAAAAGTTTGGTAGAAAAGATCAACGCAGCATCGTGGGTGACTGTATTGGATTTATGGAAGTGGTATTTTCGTCGTTCACTACTGATGAATTATCCGAAGCACACCACATGCGTTATGCTAGTTGGCATGTACATTATTAAAAATCGAGGTTTAAGTTTCTTTGTGCTTATGATGAATGTAATTTAACGACTCGGATTTTGAGGTTGTTAGAGCCGATTGAAGTACCGCGAATGGTCGATATAGACATTCTGATGGAAATTTGGAAAACCGTGTAAAGAAAATAGACTTTGTGTTAAAATGGTTGAGTAGGGTTGGGTCGGAAGTCGGACCGACTAAAGGTAAATTAGAGACATGGGCAAGTTTGTTCCGTGTTGACGTAATGTAGATATAGTGAAATTCATTGCATGAGCCACTGAGGCTTGTTAATTATATTCCCAATTAAAGTGTTTCCTCAATAACTAACGTAATGGAAGACAATACCATGAATTGTGAATAACCTGTTATGATGGTTGTGATAATGCTTGCTGATAGCCATAATTTAATTAAATTTAAAAAGTCTTAGTTTAAACTTAATTTAAAAATTTTTGATTTTTGTTTTTTGCAAAGCTTGGAATTTATAAATGTTTATTTTGTCTATTTAATATCGTTGGAAACAACGTTGGAATAAGTAGATGGGAATGAGTAATACTTAGGACTGTGTACGCTCACAGATGTTTACTTCTGTAGTCATGCGCGATTAAGTGTAGATGGTTAGTAAGAGATTGGCATTTGACGCATTTTGTTTAAAAATTATCATTTAAAGGTGAAATGTAACTTTGAGAAAAGAATCCCAGATTCGGATTTTAAGATCTAATTGTGTGAAGTGTACATTTTTTTTGAAATTTGATTCATGTATTATGTTATTTTTTTTTATTGTGTTTAATACCGGGATTGCTGCCCTGATCAATCTCATTGATGGGACGATCTTTATGTGTGTGATTTCTAAGAACTGAACAACTAGGACCAGAGCAGTCCCGTGAAATGAACCTTTTTTAGGGGAAGGAGAGCTAACTTTAACTTAAGAGTAGGAGTAATGTTATATTATCTTATCCACTTATAGCCCAGTGCTTCTCAAACTTTCGACCCAATATTGAATCATAATGTTCATCACCCCACCCTCCCCCTTCCCATCATCCAATAACAATGTATTGAATTTCAAAAAAATTATACTTAAACGTTAACGCTACAATGCGGCTTAAACCTCTTACGGACCACTGGCATTTTTAACGTCTCGCTCAGCCAAAGCGTTCATTGCCCGAACGTGTATATATACGTCACTCCAAAGTATAATTTTTTCCCTGCACTGCTATCCATAAAATTATTCCAAAGACTATGGAATGCAATAAAAGGACGAAAGCGTTTGCTAAGGATTTACTTATTTCGGAGGATTTGCTTATTTATTACTTTTCTTCCCCTCCCCCCCAATACATCCCATTCCCACGCCTTCCTGGAAAATGGCAGCATTGGGGAGCGAACCGCGCACCTTTTAATCGGCAGTTAATCGGGATTAATTATAAACCTAACAAATTATCAAGATCAGAGTTTATTTTTGTATATAATTTTATATATGACAGGCCCATGGGGTCACTGGTAATTATTACACTTGTTCTTAACTTTGTATTGCTAAATTAATTATTAAATACATGTGTAGTACTGATACGTTTATAAGTGTATTATATCGGTGTAATTATGTATTTTATTTTTTTATTATATCAGAATGTATTTTGTTTGTTTAGTTTCAGTAAATTCATACTTTTTTAAAATCTTTTGTTTTCGACTTTTCAATAGGGGCATGCGCTTTCTTCATAGTTATTACACCCCTTTAGGAGGGTGCGACCCACAGTTTGAGAAACTCTGCAGTTACAGCATTAATTCGCGCAATAGATGTCATTTCAACCCTTTTATATTTAACGGGGGTAAGTGTGTGTGTGTTTTTACACAAATGTGGAAGTCTAGGTCCATTGAAGCTGACTGCAGTCGCATTTCATATTCTGCCTTAATTTGTTTTTGCATTTTATTTTTGTTGCCACATACGTCGAGAGAAACGTTTATAGCCTAAATACATTGCTCAAAATGGTATTTAAACGTTCCTAACTGTGTGTGAAACTTCTACGTATTCTGCAAATTTCGCAGCCTAAAATTTAGAAACTGATCCTATTTAAATGTAAGTTTTAAAGGGACTTGGTACCTCAAAAATGACAGACCTATCGTTTTTTTTTTATTTATTTATTTTCATTTAATCTTATTCTTTGCGTTATTATCTTTCGATTGATATATCACTTGTGAGAATGTCGGAAAGTTAGAAGTTGAATAAAACTTCATTTGAAAACAAATTAGGCTATTCAGCCACGCCCCCTATTTAGGAAAAAAAAGCTAAAAAAAGCGTTTTGATAAAAAAAAAAAATCCATTTTATAAAGAGAAATAATAACATTAAAAAAAGAATGTGTAATATATAAAGCAGAATATTACCGAGGCAATGCAATACAATCATTTTTTTTTCTTTGTGAAATGTGCGCATGTAAAATTTTTAAATTAAGGCATTTTATATCAATAATTTTATAATTTCATTTCTTATTCCTGATATATTTTTCATAAAAATGTAATACTTCAATATTATAAGAAGAAAAACAACTTAAATTTCTGTCGTGACAGAAATTTTTTTTTTAAACTATTTTTCTTGAATTTTCTTGTGCAATCAGTACTCTGAAAAATTGATCATTTAAAAGATGTGGTGGTTGAAAAAATATAAAAATGCAATTATTTTGAAGAAAAATGTATAACTAATATTTTAATGTGGTATTTTAAGTTTAATTAAGCTTATAATAATTATTTTTTCAGAATTATAAACTTTAAAGGGGTTTTCTCAGTTTGTGTTTTTCGAAACATTAGTGCATTAAAAATGCTACTCCTTTCACAATTATTTACCAATGACTTCCATTTTTTTCCCTATGTGTTATATATAAAGCATGTAATAAAATTAGGGATCCGTTTCGCTGTAAACTGAATACTTAAAAAAAAAATAAAATGTAAGAGATGTTGGCTTTTTCATTGATTTTTAGCATGTATATCAACATTTTATTTTTTTCTTGAAAACGAATTAAGTTATTGTAAAATCGATCCCTAAAGTTGCTTAGAACATCCATAAGAATATTACAAAAAATTTCAGGTCAAAAAGTTCATTTTTACAAAATGAGTAAAATTTTAAAATTGTGTGAATATGTGAAAAATTTCATCTCGTATCATTTTCTGGAATAGAAACATTGTATAAAATGCTAAAATATAATTTTTAAATACATAAAGAAAGTTGTTCAAAGGGTACCAAGTCTTCTTAACGTCGAATTAGTTGATATGTCGATAAGTTGTTCCCTCCCTTCATTGGCAAGCCTTCTGATGTATATTTACATTCTAGCTTAGTTATTTCAGAGAAATATTATTTTACAGGTGTTAGGTGAATAAAACATTGTACTAGCAAGTATAAAATAATTTTGTGGAACCCTGGATCATAAGCAACAGAATACTTATAATTTGGGTAGTACATATAAAGAAAAAACGTTTTAATATTTTTTTATTATATTATAATAAAAACTGCAGGACATTACTGAAAAAGAGGCTATATCAGGGGCCGAATTTATGTTTTAAATTTCCTCTTGGGACTCTCTTTGAGAAATACGATTTTACGTACCCTATTGATTACATAAACTCCATAATATAACATGAATCTATTTTGCATACATATTTACTTTTTCTTTTCGAATCTTTATTTTGACTTGTGGAAAGCCCCTGTCGCATTAGCGTCGTGAGAAAGCAAATGGGGAATGGAAATGATGTATGGGAAGTCAACTACCAACGTTTTGAGAAACAAAAGCGTTTTTGCCCCCTTTTTTTATCGAAGTAAATGATACGTGCAGTTGAACACTATAGATCTTATTAAAAAAAACTGTTAGCTCTTGTCATTTTTAAATGCCTAAACATTCGCATGCATCAGCGCATTTTCCCCACGATCACTTACGTAAACAATAAGCATTTACTTTAAAAAAATCTGTGAAAAGGTTTGCCTCTTGTAATTGTCTTTTGTTCGCTAAAGTTGAGCAGTAAGGAATTCGTAGTCACAACAAACATTTCTCTCACTAACTTCGCACACTCGAACCATGACGATTTCGCGCAGGCAATAATTGTAAGCTTCACGGAATTAGCATTTATAATTGATAAGTAATGAACAATATAAAATTTCGATGAAGAACAATTGTATTATTTTTTATATTTAAAGCGAAAAGTCTTCAACATGTTTTAACCCGGGAGCAGGTGCGCACTCGATACTAACATTAATGGTCTGGCAGAATGATTGAGTCCCCTCATACCTTTTTTTATAATTATTTTTATTGTACACGATACAAATCGTGAGATTCCAGTGAATAATTTAATTAAGAGAAAGTATACTTACCTACTTTCAAAGACTTTTCAATTTTTCTTTTGTAACAAATAAACAGTTTTGCCTGAATTAACGATTTCGTGATCTGTGTGGCCCGCGCGACCACTTCCAGGTTAAAAGTGTGTTCAATATATAATATGGATGCTACTGCTACAAAAATTGTGTAAAAAGTTTTTCATTATGCTTTATATGTATGTTAGTGCTCATAAAAATAAATCTTGGTCAAGTAATCCTTCAAAGTGTGCTCTCTGTGGTTTTCCAAATATCAAACGCTTTTACATGGAACTCCCTCCCCCCCCCACAAACATATTATTTACAACTTCCCTAAATGAGAAACAAACACATAAGAGGGGAGTCATAACTAACTGTACAAATAACTTATAAGGTCAAGCAGATGTTGAGCAAATATATTCTGCTGCCTACAGCTTTATGTACAGTATTTCATAACAGTGATAAATTTTTTCGATTCTGGGTTTTGTTTTTTCTCTGAAAGAGTTGTATGTTAGGTTTAAAAAGAAAGCGTAATAAAAAAATCTCTCATCATGGGATTACAGCAAATCAAATAAGTTTTTTTTATTTGGTTATAAGATCAAAGATAGCTAATTATAGGTATTAAAGAAGTTTTTATTTTTGATGACTTAATATCGCGCGCCTATGAATTATATCAGAGTAAAAGTGTATTTTTCATTATGTCTGAAAGTATTTTGTTTTAATTCATTCCAGTAAATTAATTATTTTTAAATCTTTTATTTTCGATATGCTCGCACCCCTCACAGTTTGAGAAACACTGTCTTAGGCAATGACTTCAGTCACTTTTTGTAGCATTGTTGTATTCACCTGTTGCTATGTTCATTTATTAATGTATTTTGCCTTGCCATTAGAAATAAAAAAAAGTTTATAGCAAGTTTTGAGGAAAATTACTGGTGGATTGCTTCTACATTTTCTGTGCTGTATTATAAATGTATGTATACAAACCTGCTGTCAAATTAGATCCGTACATCGTTTGCTATGTAAAACCACACCCAGTTTACATCCTGCATTCAAAACCCTACTGCGCTCGAGTTTTTATTTCTTGGTTATAGCTTCAAGAGGTTTTGTGTTATTTCTCCAGACAAATTTTTTATTTATGGTCAATACATTATAAAAAATAATCAACAACAACAAAAAATATTAGTGATTTTGTGAAGAAAGATTATTTTGCATTCCTCAAATTGAAATTTAGGGGTTTAAGACAAATGATAGGATCCAAAGCATACCTTCCAGTTTGGAAGATGGAGAGAAATTATATCTACAGCACGAATCTAACTATTTTTCTGTTGATGAGGGACCTTAACTTTTCCTTCCACAGAATGAGTTTAATGACCTAGTTAAAAGAGATCTAGGTATTTCCAAAGATCCAACCATATTGTTAAGATTAAGGCTAAGAAATAAAAAAAAAAATGTTATCCCCTAGGACCTCTATTCTCAGAAGAGGAATACAATTTTTACAGTGATAACCAAAGGATCATGAAGTGCTTTGAAGTAGAACATGGTACATCTGAATGGAGACTACATTGTTGCATCCAAATCTAGGATCATATATAAAGGAAATACATTTCTTCCAATGGGACATTGTGAGCACAGTAGAAAAATTTGATTTGGCTACGATTCTTGAGAAAATCAAATATCAATGGTTTGCAGAGATTTCAAAATACTATGTAGCTGGGTCACCAGAAAAGTTTCAAGTATCCTTGCTTTTTAATAATTCCTTCTCACAATTGTAGAGCCAAGGGGTTGCATTGAGCAAGAGCTGACTGACCACATTGCAAAATATCTCAACTACTATTGAAAAAGACATGGTCAATATGACTTTGATTTCACCAAAAGAAATTGTTTAACCACCTATTAAATTTGTGCTAAAGAAGCAGCTAATTAAACCACTTGCAAATCATTTAGAATGCTTCATATTTTCAATATTGTGTGAAGCCAAATTGAATGAGTTTGTACTGGCTCAGACATACAAAAATTTACATCTGGTGCCCTCTTTTTGAAAATGCATTAAAGAGAGAGAGAGTAAAGTAGTGTGGAACTCTATTTCAAGAACACAATGCACAAATTTTGGAAATACTAAAATCCTGACTACAAACCCATTACACAATGCATGCTGGCTGTGTATGAAGTTCAAGGATGCAAGGTGAGCTTAAGAGCCTATTTGCTACTTTCCCATATTGACTATTTTCATGAAAATTTTGGAGCCTACAGTGAAGAGTAGGGTATCTGTGATATTGAGAGATGCTATCAAGATGCAAGCTTACTATTGTTGGATACTCAAGCGAGAAGCTAAAACAGAAAAGCACGTTCAAAGAAGCACAAAGAAAAAGTTTTCTCAGAAAAAGTGAACATAAGACTGCAAGCATATATTACACAATTTTCTTGAGATTAATTATAAGACGTATGATTATTTCATTGTAATAAAATAGTGGTTTTTTTTTTAAAAAAAAGCTTGTATGCTTTGCAAAAAAACTGTACTTGATAGTAAGAAATGGCCCTTTTTCGATACAATGCACCTCAAAACATATATTTACACAAAAAAATTCCATGCTGCATAATTTCTTTTCAGATCTGTTTTATTAATTTGTTTTTAAAAGAAAAAGTAACACAAACTAAGATATTCTTATAGAAATAATACTCAGAAAGTATTAAAATATTTATTTTACTTTGGAATGTAATCACAGAAACATATATATATATAAACTGACATCTATATTAAATTCTTACATCAAAATAAATATTTAAGAACACAAGCATTTTACAAAAGGATGTTAACATAGAATGTAATGCCATATAATGAGTGAATGCAATTGATATGCATAAATATTGTTGAAATGCAAGATTATAAAATGTAAAAATTTACGTATAAATGTAACTGAGTACAACATTACACACCCACAAAAGTACAAACAGATGACTTTAATATTTTATGAAAAATTATTTTTACTAAAGTATTCTAAGAAAAGAATACATATATCTATACATTCTACGAGTTGAGAGTTAATTATACGTAATATACTATCTTATAACAAAATAAAAAGTTATAGCTAAACATATTAAAAAATATCATCTACATTTACATAGTATTTTTTTTTGCATTGCATTGTATATTATCTCCTTAAAATGTACAGGCTTAATTTTGAGCAAATAATACTCATGAATTCTTTCATGATAAAAAAAACAAATTTTATTCAAAATTTTTCAATTAAATTTTTTGGATACAATTAAATGCGATAAATTGACAAATAATTGCAATAACAAATTATATTAAGTAAAATACCTAAGCCTCAGAATAATATACTTTTAGCTCTTCACCCTTTCCTTCTGGTATTTATTTAAATTAAATTATAATGCTCATTTATCTTATATTGAAACTTCTGAATTATTATATGTATAATTTAAATTACAAAATACACTTTTCTATTTTTTTTAAATACATCATAGAATAAAAGAACATTTTCAAAATAAGAAATGAAAAAGTATTGGTTTGTTAGAAGCTTAATTAGATTCATTGTAATTTTAACTTTTGTAAAACACTAAGTAATGAAAAAAATTTGATTTATAACTCATTCTTAAGGTATTATTTTCTCAGAAGGATCTTTGCGCATTTTCATAAATAATAATAGCTCACAGCAAAAAATTAGAAATTTATCCCAAATTTCTCAAATAAAGTTAATCATTTTTTTTACAAAAATTATTAAATACTCAGATGGAAAATAAACTGTGCGTACACAAATTTACATTCACCCTACAGAATTTCAACATTTTCAGAAATAAAATAACAGCAAGTAAATATGAGCATAAATAAAATAAATTAAAAATGAAAAAAATACCAACATTTTAAATCAATGAGAGGAATCATTTGATGATGTATAAACAAATAGAAAATGATCTTTATACAAAAGGAAGCCCAGATGTGTGGCAGTGGAATGTTTAACAATACAAACATATTAAACACACTGTATTTTCTCAAAGAAAATACAATATATGAATGACTATTTTTCTTATGATACACAATGAAATATAACAATGAACATATAATCTTTTTCTCCTTATGTGAAAGATTGATGAGCACTTACAAATTTATTGAAGATATGGCACATTGACTCTAGTCCTACATTCACAATTATTTTTTTGTGGCTGTCTTTGGCAAATGAACAAGAGCCTGAACTAAACGCGGAGAACATTTTCAGACAGAAAAATGCCTCTATTTTCAAACAAATTTACTACATTATAATTCACACATCTGTTAATAATAAAGTGTTTTTAAAATTTCAGAATATCCCATCAATACTTATATTTTAAATTTAACACAGCTTATTTAACATTACGGTATGGGAGAACATACACAAAACATTTCATACCAAATAATAATAAATAGATTAACTCGGTTAAAAATGAGAAGTATGATAAAATATGCAGCCTTCTACAGGATAGCAAAGCCAGATTATAACATTAAAAGTTGCAGTTTTTTTATAATTGAAAGAAAATTTAAAAATTGAGCCCTATTCATTAACATTAACCAAAGACAGCCGTAACAAAATATTTTCAATATTACCAATGATATTATAACTAATATCTATTTTCATATTCCACTATATAAGGAATATTAGACAGTAATTTAATGTTGAATAAAAATCAGTGTAAAATTTATCAAAATATTATTCAAAACAGAAACTAAAGCCTCTAAGTAAAAAAGGGCATTATTTCATTCTCCATTGAAAAATATTTAGATTCAAATATATTTGAGCATTTCTTCAAAAAGTTTTGCAGTTAAGTGCTAAATACAGTAGTTTGTATATACAGCATAATTTTAATTAGTTTTTAAAAAGTAAGTAGGAATCTTAAAAAAGGACAAAATGTAAATACAGTTCATTTAACTCCTAATGAACATAATATATGTATATAAATAGAAGCTATGATGAAGGAACACAAAGGGCTAATATCACAAAATACAGAAGTAATGAACTACCTTATCAGTTCATAAAACAAATAGCACACAACATAATGAGACAGACTTTTACATATAAAAAACTTATAACAAATTATTAGTAATGATTTAATATATACAGAATTATACGAAGGCTTGATGGGTCATTTTTAGTCTCTTTTGGATTTCAAATTGTGACCTGTATGGCTTTCTTTTTTTTTGTTAAACATTCATCACAAAAAAAATGATCAGTACATAATTTTTAAATGTTATTTTGGTGGTAAAAAAGTAATTACTGTGTAAATGACACTTAATAATTTTCTTCTCTCCTTTTATGTACTTTTTTACAATTATATATATTGTAAAATACATTTTTTTTAAAGTAACAAAATTCGTTTTTTGGTCTCTATAATGGCTTTAGATAGTGCATAAGCACTAAAAATTTTGCTAAGTCCTTAGTGATGATTTAAATCCTAAAAAATGGACATTATTAATTTCAGACAATTCAGAGTGATAAAAGTCAAAACTGAAAGGCACCCAATAAAAAAAAAATAAACCAAGATTGACTAATAAGCAAATATTTTCCTTTCGTTCCTGATCAATTCAAAAATAGAACTGCAGTCTTTATCTGTTGTTGGACAATTGAGGGCAAAAACCATCAAAATTAATCCTTACAGATTTTGAAGTATATAATGAGAGCACCTTAAAGTCACTGAAGCCATAACAACCATGAAAATTTCTTAAAAATGATTTAGTGAATATTACCAAGTATAAGACAAGATTTTTTTAAGAATTAAAGTAAGCTTATATATGGATCTAATAATCTCAGAAAAGACAGTGTAAAATCTGGTGTACAATATGCACTTTTAACACAAAAAATAAGATCGAAATTTTAAGTGTGTGCGCTTTATGCCGGGTATAAAAATGATAGCTTTAAAATACGGAAAAAAAAAAGAGAAGAGCATAAATTTTTTTTTACTTCTACACATATCGAAAATTTGCTTATTTAAAAAAGAAGGACATGGCTTATGATTTATAAGAGTTGTAGTTCTACAAATATACTATTTTTTGAAAAATGTCCGGGATAATATCTCGAATAAATACCTTAAAACATAAGAGCATTGTATGCTAACATTTCAGATTTCTTCGTAAAAAATGGGGTGCGTGTCATACAGCAAATGTAACAATAAAAAAAATAATGCAGTCTGAAAGTATAAGTGTGTGTTATATGCAGTGTTTTACAGTAAATCAGGAGAAGCAGTTTCTAAAAATATGTTCTGTTAGCTATGCAATCTTCTGACTTTTGGGGTGCTTTGAATGGAAATTTTATCCCAAAAGACCCAAAATAATAATATAAATTCTTCAGCATCAATTCTAGAATTCGAGTTTCTGAATAGCTCATATAATTCAAATTCACTCATTGAGATTTCTAAATGCATACCATTATGCAGAGAATTTTTCCTCCAGCTCATGAAATATTGGTCAAAGATCACATGCAGTATCTCTTCCCTCTCTTATTTTCAAAAATAATAATTACAAAATAATAAAAGGTGTAGAAACGATGAACAGTACAGATAGTACATAAGGTAACATTAGAATGGAAAAAAATGCATCAGTTTTAAAAAGTGTCACCAAAAAGAAAACTATTGTCATTGTTTTACTCACTTTGCAGTACTTACAATAAAATGTTTGAAAAATTACACGAATGTCTGCTAAATTGTGTTTATATAGGAATTTCAAAGTATGGATAATTTTGAAGAAAAAATACATTGACTTATATTCGAAAATATACGGGTACTTATTTTTATACATTAAAATTGATATGCCTTTTTTGACGTTCAGTTCCACACCTGGGGAACGAACACCATTTTCCCTTTTAGTAACACTACTGATGTCACTGACTTAGGAAATAAGAGAAACCTGGATCATATGTGTACTATTAGAAGTTGCTCAATATCTAAATGATATAATAGGTTAAAACTACTGAATTATAAAATAGAATTTCCTACAATGAACTATATACTATCACATGATATTCACAACAGTAGTTTTAAAATACAGAGTTTAAAACCAGGCACTTGAGAAATTAGTGAAAAACATGGAATGGAAGAAAAAAAAACCTCGCTGTGAAGTATTGTTTAATCAGTATGAAATATTTCCAATGGCTGCGATGGAAAAAGCAAATACTTGTTATGAAGTAACAAGTAAGTGTTTATACACTAGTTATGTAATTTAATTTCCCAATACAATCATTCAGATATCAACATAGGTATTTTCTAAGGTGATCCAATAAATTAAAAACTTAAGACACATCCTGATCACAACAATTTTCCTATTGGCTTACAATTATCCATCCACACAAATTAAATTTTATAAGAAGCAGTATTATCAAAAGTAGTATATTAAAAAAAGTAATATTATCAAAAGCAATATTATCACCTATTTACACTATTTATAAACTGGAAATATATAAAAATAATTTTATATTATATAAATACCAACACTCATTTCTCAAAAAATTAATTTTCGTGTTAAAGTATTTCAAATACGACACTATGATTTTACGAATAAATTGTTAAGTTCCATTTTTCCAAAAAATAAAACACAAACATTTATCAAGGAATTTCCATTATTATTCTCTAATACAAAATTACATAACAAACTAAATTCTTACATCTTGGAACAAATAAATTATTTTCATAACATTAAATCAAGATATTAGGAAAAAAGAAATTGTATTGAAAAATATAAATTTGTTATATAGTTATCAAACAAATTTTTAAATGTTAATCCAAGGTGAAATATTTGAATATATATGTAGCTACAATGATTTATAAAGAAATCATTGTTTGAAAATGATATGAAATACAATAACAAAATTTCTTTTTTAAACGACTTTTAAATCCTTAACTTAACATTTTTAGTACTGTGACCAGAAAATTTACAGGATTATTTCTCAGTTTCTTTAAAATTATTTTGTATTTAATTACTTTTTCAAATTCCACTGCAATAGATTCTTATATTAGAGATTATTCACATTTTCTGATATTTCTTTTTTACATTCACATTTAATGTTTTTCAGATTTGGAATAAATATCCTTAAGACTAATATTTTCAAAGAAATATTTGTATTATTTTAAGAGGTATTAAATTCATTTTCTACCTCCCAAAAGTAAAATTCCTGAGTCACAAAGCATGTAGTTTCAATGATAATTTTCTTTCAAAACATCCCTCTTCTTGCGTTCCTTAACCCAACATATTTCTGAGCCACTTAATTTTTTGATTAAATCAAAACAAAATACTACCTTCTTCAAAAATTTGACATATTCAGCTTCCAAGATGCAAGAAATTAATATTCACAGTAAAACTTAGGTATGAATATTGAGTACTGATTTATTAAGTATGTTATACTTAAAAAAACACAACAAATAAAAAACTGGATTCATTTGAAAGGTAAAGAAATTAAAAGTTAAAATATTATTACAGCAGCTTCATTCACATTGGCAGTTATTCAGCTGAAAATGAAATGTGTTTTAGATGAAAATATGTAACAATACAATTAATGAATTGGAAGATCTATCAAAGCTCTTAAATGAAAATGAATTCAGGTACATGAGCACTGGTAAGATTTCTTATGTGTGAAATGATTTCCCAGGAAAATGTTGCTCCTTAACAAATGTCCATTTTGGAAATTAATGATATATTCTCTTCCACTTCATCAAATTGTCGTTTCTGTCTTCCTATAAAAATGAATTATTTTCATTGAGGTGGTTACATACGAATTTGCTCTTTACACATATAGTTACCCTTTTCACAAAATAAAAAGTAAATTTTATCAGATACTAGTCTAGGAATTGAAGCCCAGTGGCTGAGTGGTAGTGTACCACACTTCCATGGCACAGATCCGGAATTCAAATCCCGGGTTGGGCAAGGTTGACTCAATCTTTCATCCCTTCAACGGGTCAATAAATGAGTACCAAACTTGCTTAGGAACTGAACACTGGGGGTTTCGCGTCATACTAACAACTTGACCGAAACATCTGCACGTGCACCCCAGCAGCTAAGGTCACACATGCTGTAATAGGCACAGTAGGTTTTGGCCCCCATGGGCTTGTTGCGCCACTGAGTTCAGTTCAGTTGAGAAATTAATAGTAATAGATTTTTTCCCCTACATAACAGATATAAATCCTTTTACTTATTTTAACAGCATTGAACTAAATATTATGATTATATGTTAAAAAACAGAAAATATTTGGATGCTTTAATTAAAAAAGGAACTTCAAAAGATAATAATTTTTTTTGCAAAATATGATGAAGACATTTAATTAATGATAATAACAATTTTATTTGTCAGCACTGTCTAATACCCACATTGCTGTTAACAATTAGTAAGTCAGAATTTTGTTCAAGAAATTACAATATCTTAAACTAATATACATTATTTAATCATTTTAAAACTTAAACATGCAAAGCAAACAAAAATTTTTACAAATTAAACATACATTGTTACAACTAATATGTTTAACCTTTATGCATACCAAGCAACTGAAGCTTGATAATTAAAATGGCAAATGTTGTACTACAAAAGATATAAAAAAATTACAGAATACAAGATTTATATTAAGGAAAAAACTTCAAATTTCTTGGAGGTGTTTTCTTTTCCAGTAAGAAACTTTAAAGTAATTAATTAAAAAATCTTAGAAGCAATACTTAAATCATACAACTGTTTTAAAAGGCAGGTGACAATTTTCCAAATAAGTTGAACACAGTTTTTAAGGTATCACTGTGAAAGTTTCACTCTCTTCTCGAAATGTAAAAGAGCAGAGGTCGCCAAAGTGGTGGTCCACGAGAAAATTTCACTGGTCCCCAGAAAAATGTGGAATATACTTACTCATTACGTTAAGTTATGTTTAAAGTGCATTAAAGCATAATTCAATTAATAACAACATGTGAAAAGTTATAAAAACTCTACTTCATAGAATAACGCCATGGTAAATAAGTTTTACTGCTGTAGTTGCATTGTTATATGTGGATAATAGATCTGTGTTCAGCGAAAATTCAGAATAATAATTTAAGCATATATTTAAAAGAAAGCCTCATTGACCTATCACCCAATGAAACTCTCAAACTTAAATTTCATTCATCCTTATCAAGATCTCAGTTTTAGCTTTCCATAAAAAGTGAATACCCTTTTAGTGAGCAGGCCTTTTCACCTGTCACAGCAATCAAAACTTAAAACTGATCTCAGTTTGAAATAAATGCAGTTCTCCATTTTGTAGTAACATTAGATCCAAATATCCATAATCTTATTCCAATTAAGCAGGAACATCCATCACACTAGAAATGTATAATGCTAAAAGTTTGATATACTTAAACCATTTTTTATTTGTTTTATTTTTACAGTTTTTATATATTTTATTATGGTTCATTAATAAAGCTTTCATAATTTGGTTACAATTAATAGTTTCATTTTATTAACTAGATACATTTTATGTGCTCTTATATCACAATTTTTTTTAATAAATATATTAAACACTTAAAAAATCCTATTAGAGGTCCAAAGGATTTAAATTATGAATTTACTGGTCTATGAGGTCAAAAAGTTTGGCAACTGCTGCACAAGAACCCATCAACACAAATCCCATTTTCCGACAGAAAATTGTCTCAGCTTTTATAAAATTTTGCAAAATTGTAAGTCATACATCTGTTTATGGCAGTGGACCCCCCCAAAGCTCTTGATTTTTTTTCCGATTGATTATAATTCTAAGTACATAGTATGTAAAATTTAATTAAGTATTTGTTATTAATGATTAATTTTATTAATTTATGCTAATTATTTATTCAATAATTAGTTTTTTACTGTGTTTTGTTCCCGAAAATCGACAAAATCAAAAGGAGCACGATACAAGAATGGTGAACTTTTGACCCTGGACCCCCCCGAAAAATTCCTGTGTGCGCCACTGGTTTATGGTATAGTATTTTAAAATATTCCACAGATAATTAATTTTTCATTTTAACAAGTAAAGGCACAGCTTATTCAGCATTATGGTATAGGAGAAAAATGTGAAACATATTTTATACCAGAAAATATGGATAAGCCTAGATGGATAGTAAAGCCAAAATTAAATATTGTTACAAATTTTATGTAAAGAATGTTTTAAATAGTGTGCATAACTTAGATCTAGATATGTTAATTACTTTCTGTTGTATTAATTTTATGTTAAAATTGTAGTATTCAAATTTGGGGAAAGATGAAAATAAGTTGAAAGGGAAACAAAAGTCCCAAAACACGGAAACCACACATTAATGAAAATATTACGACTTTCATTTTAACACAATCAGAAATAATGTATGGTTAATTTGGTTACCAGAATTTGATACATTTCTTAACCTTGTTGATAATGATCTGCATGCTGGTAATGATATGTAATGCTGGTTGTATAAAAATAGAATGAATAAGCAAGAAAAAATATCCCATTAGAAGTTAACACATGTGATTAAGTATCATCATTCCGAACAAAATAAATAAGGTACCTGTCATTACAGATGTATGGCCATTAAGATGTGCTCGTACAGCTTTGAAAATTGGTTCATATTCCTATAAGGACATAAATGAATTTCAGTATATAATAGCAAATACTCATTATTTATTACTATGCTACCTAAAATTATAAAGCAATATTTATTGCCAAAAACTTCTAAAATCTTAAAAATATAAGTTCAATATTATGGTGCTATAATAAGAAAATTCACTCTCAACAAATTTCTGACTTTATTGTCATAACTAATTTGAATTTAAAGTTATAAAGAAAAATACTATTTTTATATCGGGTATATGCAAAAGTGTTACTTTTTTCAGAAGATACAAATTTTTAGTAGAAAATGTCATAATCACTTGTGTGGTGACCGGGTGTGAAAGAATAGTCCCAATTTAGTCCTTGCCTGTAAAAAGAGGCGACTAAACAGGATCTGGTCCTTCAGTTTGGAGGTTGGGCGTGAGGCTAACAACCTCACATTGTAAAAAAAAACTCTTTTGTTCAGAAATCTCAAAATACTGATGACTTTCGAGAGAAAAGTCTTACAAATCATTTTTGGTGCAGTTAGAGAAAATGGAATCTGGAGCATACGATACAACCTTGAACTTCAATCGAAATACAAAGAACCCAACATAGACAAAGTGATCAAGACTTCCCAAATAAGATGGCTGAGACATGTTTTTTGATATAACGATGAAAATACTGTTGTGAAAATAACTTTCCAAACTCCAGAGGGAAAAAGGAAGACTGAGAAGAAGTTGGGATGGATAAAGTAGAAAAGTGGTTGAAGGACTTGGGAGTTAACCAACAGAAAAACATAGCATCAAATAGATCAAGATGGTACACAAGCTTAATAAGAGGCTGTGACGCTTGGAAAGAAGAAGACATGATAATATTTTGATGACGAGTATCATTGGTCTATAAAAGCACATAAATTCTGTGCAACAGGGCAAGTGGTAAAGTGCACATGAAACATTATGTGAGTTGGACATAGGCAAGTCAAATTTATAAGTAGGCAAGATATGGATGCCTTTCACTTGAAAGAGAAGAGGCTCTTGCTCAAGCCATAAAAAACAGCCTTAATGTAATCATGCCAGAATTAGATGAAGCTCAAAATGTTTACAAGATGCCGGCTGGGTAGCATGGTTGGTTTGTCGCTGGCTTTCCGCACCCAAGGTTGCGGGTTTGACCCCGGCCCAAGTCGGTGGATTTTCATGATGCAGAAAATCAACAGTGGCCATGTCGTATGATTATACAGCATGTAAAAGATCCCTAGTATCTATTTGGCTCAAATCTTGACGAAATTAAATCCTCATACAGGTTTGCATCGTCAGAGCCCACGTGCCTCCCTCTAGGGAGGAAACTGGGCGTCAAAATTAAATGCGGCGATTGGTATCCCCCTATAGGGCACAGCACTAAAAAGTGATACCAGCTTTTGGGAGATGTACTAGGTCTGGAATCGTTAATGATTAATTGGCAGCCCATTAGAAATAAACAAAAAAAAAAAATGTTTACAAGATAAGTCAACTGATGTGTAGAAACATAACATTTCACCAAACAATTGGATTTTTGAGTATTTCAATAGTTTACTGTAGTTACGCAACCAGTGAATGACTACCAATATTCTTATTACAAAATGAATTCCTTCTTGAAACAGATTGTGACAGGAGATGAGAATAAGGTTAGATTAGGTAGTGAGAAAAATCAGAATTTCATCCAAAGGCTTAGTTGAGTGTCTGTAATTAACCAATCATTAATGCCACATTGTACTGTCTTCAGTTAGATTGTGCTCCATAATTGATCACGATGAAGTCCAGCATCGTAAATCAGCAGAGTGTGCCTATTGATTATCACCTGTTTCAAGCATTTGACCAACTTTTTCTGATGAAAGATTTTTAAAGACAAGAAAACAACAAAGATGTCAAGTCATAGATAGTAAAAGGCAAAATACACTATATTAGGTTGAATGCTTGGTGTTTTTTACATTTCTTCGACACAAAAAACAAGTTGAAATTTTGTTCTTGCCTAGTATACATCAATGAACATTGTATCACTTAAAACAATAACCAGATAGGTATGTGTGGTGAAACCACCGATTTCAATCACGAAATTTGGGGATAGAAATTTTAAAATGTTATTCTTAAAGTGCTGGTTATGTTTACTGTGCAGAAAGTATACAAATTAATCCGTGATTTCCTATCTCATAATTATAAAAGCAGGTTTACAAAACAATATACTTTGGATTATTTAAAAAATAATTATTCACAGACCCCTAAAAGTAGAAAATAAGAAAAAATTTGATACAGATTTCGATTATTTCACATCCATATTTTCTAAAAATATTTCAAGTTAATTTTCTTACAAATATTCTCATTTAAATGATTGATTGATTGAATATTAACGTTGCACTGTTCAGCTACACAAGGGCTTTTGGCGACAGACCACGTAATTTTGAACCATGGTCAAGTAACGTGGACGACACGTGAGCTGGCACCCACCTCTCCTAACTACCACACCACACCAACATGAGGACGTTAATTCAATTCGTTCTCATTTAAAGGAAAATAAAACAAGGGAAGATCTAGATTCTTTTTTTAAATTTTTTTTTATTAAATACTTTTTCAACATAGATCAATGAGATTAATAACAAGGAATATAAAAAAATATAATGTCAACTTCTACTTAGGTCAATGAAAATTTTTTTTATTTCAGTTACTTTTTATTAAATAATTACAATTAATATAAATATGTATATACATATGACAGAATCACAATACTAAGTGACAAAATAGAAAGCAATTTTCCTTAAAATTTTTCATTTTCCTTTCTGTATAGGGTGTTGGACTATTTTTTGTTTATTTGTTACTATTTATTCATCAAATAAATTCAATTATTGTTATAAAATAGTATAGTAAAAAAGAAATCACATTCTCAGAAATTAGGCCATATCAGATGGGATTCGAATCCATGACCTTTGAAGTCCAACATACTATCCATTGCGCTACAGGGACATAAATGATTTTCCTTTCCATATATGCTGTTGGACTGTTATTTTTGTTTGTAACTATTTATTCATTTTTTAATTTAATTAATGCAATAATGTTTGAAAAAACTGTATTAACATCAAGTGCAATCCACTATTAAGTTTAAAAAAATGTATTTTAACTTGAATGGATGGATAGAAAATATTTTACTAATGATTGAAAATTTGAAGGTATATATATATATATATATAAATATAAACAAATATATATAGGGAGAGAGTGAACTAATAATAGGAATTGAAAAATAAATGCTTGGCATATACATACACACATTTATGATTCAATAATTTATTTTACTGTCACTTACCTTCAACTGTCGTAAACACGTTTCATTAGGACCTATACATTTGCGTTTTTTTAAAACCAATGCATGAGCATCCCTACAAAATTGAGGAAAAATGCCATTGAAACACAAGCCTATTTTATAAATAAGTACCTTAATGGCAAGAATCAGCTTTCAATTAAAAAGGAATTATCGAGAATTTGTTTTAAAATGTTTGAATTTAATCATGTTTGATAAATGAAAAAATAATAAAAAGGTAATGAAAATATTTTTGGATTATAACAGTCTTAAATTAATTTCTCTAGATATATATATGTAAATAATTAAACCCTAATCAAAATACTATGAACACGGTAGAACAAAGGATCAAAGAAGAAATAAAACAGCAGTTAAAACTTGAAAGGAAATTATGATTTCTAAATTAAATAATAATGTATTTAATTTTTAAAACACATAGATCATAAGATTTGAAGCCAGACACATCATGTTTTGAGAGTAATAAAAAAAGGTGCAAAAAAGTAGTTTGCTTACGCATGTGACATATGATTGGTCTCCATTACATAGGCAATGACTAGACTGGCACTGGAAAAAAAAAAAGTTACAAATTTTTACTTCTAATAAAAGAAATCTAAAGGAAATAAAAACTTAAAAGATAAGCACATACCTTACACATGTACCAGTATTCCCATACACAAGTACTTTTCCTAAGAAAAATCATTTGTTAGTATCTTGAAATTAATGTTTAATTAACAATTTTCCACAAATATATGAATTAAAAATACAAATATATCAGAATACTAAATTAACTAAAATTAATGTCTTATCATATGCTACATAATTACAATTGTAAATAGACCTTTTAATTAAGAACTACAATTACAGAATTTTGAGGCCCAGTTCTATCGATTTTCTTATTTGATCCAATTGTTTATTAACATTGCTGTTTGAAACAACACACAAGTTAGCAGCAATTGACCTTGTAATATTGAATTTGTCAACAGATGTGGACAACACCATGAGTTAGCATCACACTCTACAACTTCAGTTGCCCAGCCGGTATAGTGGTTAGCTACGATGACTGCGATGCCGTAGGGACTGGGTTCGAATCCCGAAGAAGACATGGATGTTTGTAAATGTATAGTGCCTTAGCAGTATGGGGGTACTCTAAATAGCCGTCGAGCTGCAAGTCCTCTCGAGTGGTTGGTGGAAGGGGAAGAGAGGTGGGAGGCCCCTGGCCACCCCCAGGGTTTTCTCTAAATTGGGGTGGAACCAAGCAAAATTGTACTGTCACCTGCATGGTGCACAAAGCTAAGGCTAACCACAGGTCTAAAATTGCTAACCCTTAGCCTCGATGAATTTCGCGGGCCTCGATCTGACTTTGTCAGACAGGTGGTATTAGCCACAACAACAAACTTCCACTCCATACCAACATGAGGATTTTTAGCTTTAAAAGATTCAACGTGCAGCCCTTCTATGTAGTAAATTTTCAGTAGTCCCACGATTTAACAGAAATACTGCTAGCCATGAGTTTGCGACCATGACCACTCAGTTTAAGATCTGTGATTCACCATTATTCTCCACAGAACTGGGATCAGGATTTGAACTAGTGGTTCAATTTGATTATTGACTATTAAGCTCTTAAACATGACTACTCTAATACTAGTAGCTTATTGGTATTCTAGAAACACTTAAGCTGCATGCTTACATTTTGCTAACCAAACTTGATTTATTAAAGCACCGTGATATAAAGTTTCAAACTTTGAATCATAACTACATCCAATGCACTTTGTATATTTTACAATTTCATAATAAAATAAATTATGATAAGTATAAAGTCAAAATATTTTTAAAAATCAAACTTTGTTATTTAATAAAAGTATAATTAGAATATAGTAAGTTTATTTTTGAAATTTTTTCATGGCGATGCCAAATATTTTGCGTAATCCAATACATGCATTTTTCAAATTGCACATTGAATTTATTAGCACTAATAAATTGTAATCTGATTATTTTAAAATTTTCTATAGTAAATTTTAAAATCTAAATGATGAATTTTTTTTAAAAACTACAATAATTCAACATGCGAATTCTAACGAAGTAAGGTAGGTCTGCAAACTATAACAATTCCGTAATTTACTGTGCTTTTACATGTTATGTTTTAAATAGCATTTGATAATATGCTTCAATGAATTTAAGAAAAAAGTATTTATATATAAATACTGATCTATGACATAATTATTTTACTTGTAAAATAAAGTAATTTAAAACAAGTTATTAAAACATTTAGCTTTTGTTTCTCAAATAAAACTAAGTGATATGAATGCTACTTCTAAAATTAAATACTTTTTGAATGTCTTTCAGACACCTTTACAAAAATCCTTATTATTGCTTTAAATAATTATACAAAAATATTTTCTTTCTTTTATTTAAGATTTAGTATATATTGTAAAGTATGTAGGTAAATAATGAAAATACTGATAAGCAGCATGTATTCAAAATGTTAAGCACAAACTATTTCTATTGTTTGAAACAATAATATTTTTAAAACTACTTTAATTACATTTATTTTAAAACATTTGAGCAGAAAATACAAATCTACAACAATTATTCATATAAATACCGAAATAAGTAATTCAGATAAAACAAAAAACTGATTTTATTAATTGAGATGCAATATAATAAAGTAATCTGCGTTTTTTGTATTAAAAATATTTTAATAGTATTTAGCAAAAAATAATAAATTGTTACCTCCATCTTTCAAAGCATTATCAACAAACACTTTCACCTACAGAGAAAATTTTTATTATTAAATATAAAAAATATTTTATAAAATATTTATTTTATAAAATTAGCATTAATTATTCTAATTTTAAGGCACAATTAATCTGCTGAATAACTTATCATTAATGAGAATAAACAGATAAAAATTTATGTATTCTTGAAATACACATAAAAGATACACTAGGAATGATTATGCACATAATCACTCAGGAAGGAACCAGAATCATATGGGTATAAGATTCGGAGAAATTCTGAAAACACACAATAGTTATATTCAAATGATTCATGAAACTGATGCCCAAAATACTCAATTCTTAGTAAAAATTACGAAATAATATAACTAAAAGCTTTGTGGTTAATAAATACTTTAATTCAAGTATATTAAAAACGACTAACTTTGTTTAATTATCCCCAGATTTTATTGATGCATACTGAAGAATTTTATCACTACATGCCAAATAGTGATGCATGTGGACTAATTTCAATTCATAAATCTTAAAATGATTATACATGTAAAAGCTGATTTTCATTACTGTAGTAAAATTAAGGGGTTTTCTCTCCCAGAAAATTATGTATAAAGTATAAAATGAGAATGTCATGCCTTAGCTTAATCCACAAGAAAAATGGTTGAAACTAGCTAAAAGGCTAATTTTTAATCAATATCCCAATAAGAGGTAGATATTGACCTCTGAAGCCAAAATCAAATTATGTGGATAACACTCGAGTAGGCTTTCATATTATGTGAAATGAAAACTTGGGATATTGAATGGATTTGCTGATAAGGAATTTTATGGTACAAAATTCTCACAGGGCATATTGGTCCAAATAAAAGGTATACTGGGAAGGAGAAGGGAGTGTTTGTTTACGTCACACTATAAAGCAACAAGAGGGCTTTGGGAGTTGGACCTCATAATTTTGAGCCATGGTCAAGTGGCAAAGAGACACTTCCCTCACTGCACTTCACACCTCACCAACAGGACTTTGAGGCATGGCAGATTTAAGTACATAAGCCCATCTACATGATGGGTCTTCAGTGGCCTAAGGGCTTGAACTCATGATATGCCAGCCACTAGGCTACTGTGGCAGTTAAAGGAAAAAATCCAACATTTTTTTTTTAAAATTAACATTAATGTTGCACATTGAAAAAGAGCTGGAACCAAAAGAGGCTTTGAGATAAAATAATAAAAATCACATTGACTGATGTATAAGAAATAAAATGTCACAATCAATAAGTGTTCAAATAATGATTAATGGGGGGAAAAAGTAAAATCTTACAATTAATTTAAAATATAAAGGGATATAACACCACAAATAGTATTCCAGTTTTCAATTCTTAAGAGAAGTGTCCCATACATCTAAATATTCTGATTCCTTAATCCTGTATCACTTGCTCTCTAAAATACTGAAGCACAGAAACCCTTTTCATTGGTTGGTATAACTTCAGTTTGATTTCTACTTTCTAGACTCACTTCTTGGTGTAGATTTAAGACATCTACAATACTAGATTTTCATTTTCTCATTCTTTTGTACTGCTCTCAGGAGTTCATTTATTGAACCACTAGAAGTAGCATAAAGGTTATCAGAGACAACTAGGGATGGTGATTCCTTCCAAAAAGATCGATTTTTAAATCGATTCAAATTGTAACCCGATGAATCGATTAATAAAAAAATCGAGGTCTAAAAGATCGATTTCTAAAAAATCGATTTTTTTTCAAGTCTTCATTTACAATGTAAATATAAATCTAATTTATGAAAAACAAGAAGAATACCATAATAAACGATCTCTTATCAGTAAAATCAGAGGATTTTTTTAGTTCAGGGAATTCAACAATTACAATTATTTTTATTACCATATCAAAGTATCAGGTATAAAAGAAGACATTTATTTTCTAGATGTATTTGTTACATTAAAATTTTAGAAAATACATTATATAGCTTATAGTTCCCAATGCTTGATATCTAAACTTTTTAAAAACAACAGTCTCTCAAGTCTAATGGGATCCAAGTGGGTTTCGCTCATCACTTGCAATATTGCTGGCAATCGAAAAAAGGCACTCACAAGAAACAGATGATCCAATGATACTCATATACATCATGGCTATTGAGTGAACATGATGATAAATAGAGTTCTTTTGTTCTTGCAAGTAAAGTATAGGATCATACTTCAGGTGCAAATCTTGCTGCGATAAATAATGTTAAATTCTTCCTTTTTTATGGTTTTTACCAAAAAAGGAAAAAAAATATCGAATGTCGATTTTCTGAATTGATTCAGTCAGTCATATCGATTTTTTTTTGGACCGAGAAATCAATTTTTCAATTAATCGATCTCAGATCGCCACCCCTAGAGACCTCCTAATTTCGAACAATCATTAAGTGATCAAAATGAAACTTGACCTCGAACTCCTCTTTTAATTTCCACACCAACTTATATATTAGTCAGATGTAACCCTCAACTTTTTCTCATATAGGAATTCTAGAAAATGAGAGCAATGATTAGACATGTTAATTCTGTAAATGGATCGAAGGTTATGTTTTACTTGAAACCAAACATAAGAGAGGAAACTGATGAAGATCTTTAGAATGTGATGAAACAGATGAAGTATTTGCTGAAGTAGTCAACAGAAGTAGACACACATAGGTAGGATGATTGTTTCGGACATTACAAAGATGGACATTTTTTTTGTAATAGTGTAGTTAGTTTTGGGTGACAGAGGAGACCGCTGAAAATTTGGTAGATTTTTTACAGAACATGGACAGTCAGTTTGAGAATTTCTAAGAAATATTTTATTTACTTTTAATTTCATTGATTTTTTTAACTGGTTTTTTAGATAAATTTTGAATAAGAAGGAGCAATTAAGAGATAATTCATGCATTTAGGTTCTAGATGCAGTTCATGGAAGACTGACCAACAGATATTGAATAGATACAAAAATAGAAAATACAATATTATTAGAAATAGAATTAACAATATTTTAACAGTTATATAAATGCATTTTATTTATGACATAACAAGTATTCATTTGTTATTTTTCATAAATTTTTTTATCTAAATATTCTCACTTAACTGAACAGCATTTTAAGCTTTTCTATTTTTATATTATTTTCTAAATATATAAAAACTTAAAGTCAAAATACAGAAAATAATTTTGGTAATTTCTGAATCTGTAAGACTTGATTCACTCATATATAAAAAGAACAGATTCAATAGCCTACAACAGTGTTACACAACCTTTTTATCGCTGCGGACCGGTCAACATTTGATAATTTTACTGCGGCCCGTTGAGGGTGGGACACGTTGATTGTTTATATTTTAGATTGCTTTGATTTAACAATTTTAATTTAGTTACATTTTAATATGCCTTTAGAATAAAATATAGTTTCACCAAAAATGAATAAAAGTGATTTAACGTGGAATATAATGTGATTTCCGAGGAAAGTTGCGCAAATCCAAGAGAAATGAACCACTTTAAATAAAATGGCAATAGTTTAATGTTGTTTTGGCGGCCCGGCACCCTTTGATCCACAGACCGGGGATTGTGGACCACTGGCCTACAAGTTCCAAAGCAAAAGAAAAATCCGAATCTCTCAAAGTACAAACTGACTGTGCTGATGAATGATAAAGCAAAAAGAATAGATGAACTATTTGCAATGAGGGAATAACAGAATGAACAGCTAAGTATAAAAATAGATTAGGATAATCAGATTGGCATCTGTTGACCAGGGGAACAGAAAATAACAGATTTCCACAAAAATAGAGAATGTTTACTATAAAAACATGTTATCTTTTTATTCTCATTGCTGCTGTAACTTTATTAAAAGAAAATTCTAAACAAAATCAAACTAAACTAGCGATAAGAAAGTAAGCAAAAACAAAACATCACAAGTGAATGGGCTTTCAAAGCAAAGTACCACAAAATCTATAATATTAATATATAGTTCCCAAGTTTCAGTTTTAACACTTTGTGGGTTTATATGCAGTTTTGAGATTCTTTCTGCAAAATGCTGACTTAGGAAAGAAGCTTACAAGTTCCTACACTCATTTTTTTGTCATGCACTATATATTTATAATAAAATTTATTTAGGTTCACATCATTAATAAATTTCATAGCTTGCATAATAAGCTTTTACAAGAATTAAAAAAATAATCTATTGATAAGTGTAACGACATTAAGTATACAGTGCTTAAATAACTATTGTCAAATGTGTACTAAAAATATCACACAAACATGTAACTGAAAATGAAAGTTGACATAAAAAAACTGGGGTTGCTAATGATCAGAAATGCTGCAGAATTATATAAAAAGACTCTACAAATTTAAATTTTGTTTAAATGAAAACAAAAATCAATAGGAAGGAAAAATCTTTAAAAATCAAATTGATTGAAAAAGTACTTAAATAAATTAAACTCCTTGAATCTATACATCAAAAACAAAAAAATTACAAAGCCCTAATAAAGTTCATTCAAAGTTGTATGAAATAAATAAATGGAGAGAATTTTAAGAAAATACACACACAAATTCTTATTGTTAACATATTTTATACCTAAATCATAACTTTGATAAAAAATAACTTTACCTTGGAAAAAATAGGTATCATACTTGAATCAGGATCCTTGAGATTAATCACAATACATCTATGAAAAAAATTAGTTGTATTACAAATAATTTATCATAAAAGGAAAAAAAAAAAAAAAATTCTTGCAGAAATATCTTACTTAAATTTTTCAGGAAAACTAGGTTGCATGAAGGATACTTCTCTTTCATACCGAACACAAACTATATGAGTGATGCCAGCCTCTACCAACATTTCAAACTGCAAAATAAACATGTTAATGCAAAATTTTTCAATAAATAGTATCATTTTTACAACAGTTTGTAAATAAATATCAATTTACCTTGGCACATGCAAGAGGTCCAAGAAACAAGCCAGGAATAATTTCCTAAACAAATATATTCAATTATTTGTACAAAGGAATAAATAGCAAGAAATAAAATATTTTATTATGTATTTCATATACCTGCATTTCTCGTCGCATATTACAGTTCCATTCCTGTAAAAAAAATGTACATCAAATAGTCTTTGAAATTGATACAGTCAAATAAAAATGTTTTGCAAATGAAGTAAAAAAAATTCATATTTATATGCTGTGTTAAATCTTAGATTGTAATATATTTTCAATGTCGTTGTTAGAGAAAAATTACTTAAAAAAGAGGTTCCCAAACAATTACAAATTAAATCCCATTATAAAAATCACTTTTGTGACTCATAAGAAAATGACTAGTGTTTTGATTTAGTATTTCTTTGCAAAATAAAGAACTGTCATTTTTTACTATTTGACATCATTAAAATATACAGTTTTGATGGGACAATTCACATATAAAGATAATGTATAACAATATAATTTTGCTTTAAGAATTACTAAAAATTATACAATTATTCACATGAAATACACTAAGAGCAGTGGACTAAGTTCATGACTGTCACATGATAAATGCAATCACATGTTCTACATTGAATTCAAAGTTGCTATTCGACTTGTAAATACAGGCACAATTTATAATTTGATAAATAATGTCTAAATATTAAGATTCTTTACAAAGAAATTAAATTTTTTTTAACATTATACAGGTACTTATAAATCAAGCATGTTTTGTTTACCTATATGTGTTATTATTGTTAACAAATATGTACCGTGAAATCTGGTGTTTAACACACACTTTTAGCACACAAAAAATGATGGAAATTTATGGGTGCACGTTAAACACCAGGTGTAAAAATGAGAGCTTTTTTTAAAAAAAAAAGCATGAAAAAAATTAGAAATCTAAATGGGTCAAAATATTGTTTATTAAAAAGAAAAAACATTCTTTATGAACTTAAAGGGTTACAGTTCTAGATGTATACTATTTTTTTTCTAAGGCTTGAAACTATACCTCAAATACATGACTCAAAACACAAGAGCATTATGATGGTTCATTTCAGATTTCTTTGTAAAATAGGGGGTGCATGTTATAGGGCGAATATACCTCAAAATTAAAAATTGCAGCTTGAAAGTATAGGTGAGCGTTATACGCCGGATTTTATGATACTTTAAAAAAGAAAGTTTCAGTAAAGAGTAATAGCTGGCAACAGTGTTGTACATGAACTGATTGGCTCGAAACACATGTTGCAGTTATGTGACTATGACATCACATGAATTTAACCCAGTATATTAAATATAAAATTATTTATAAAGATCTATAATATTTTTCAGAGATTTATTTTATAAACAAGACATTTTATTAGCTAAAATAATTGTATTTAAATGCCTTGCCAAACCTATTTACGCTTACTTTTATTAAAAAAAAAAGTTAAAAAAAAACCTACAGTTTTAACTTAAAATTTTCATGAAATATTTTCTGTAATGGCTACTAATATGTCTCAATTTAAAATTCATCAAGTTTTTTTCTCTTTTTTTAAATTTGTTGTTGTTGTGGCTAATGCCACCTGTCTGACGTAGTCAGAACGAGGCCCACGAAATTCATCGTGGCAAGGGCAAGAGGTACGCCTGTCGTTGGCCTTGAGCACCATACAGGTGACAGTGCGATTTAAGCTCAGTGAAACTTCCCCGAAGGGACGATAGATGGCGACACGACCTCTACCTCCACCTCCACAATTTCTGCAAGTGAACTGAAGGGGAGGGAAATATTCTACAGTTCCTGCGCTAGTGAATAAGCCCACAAGACTACGGACCCACTGATTTAACGAGCACGTACTCCGTGTGCACTCGGAGGGTATTTGGTGACATCGAGCATCGAACCCAGGCCTTCCGGTCTGGAGTCCGATGCTCTAACCACTAGGCTACCCACGGCCCTTTTTTTAATTTAATATATACAGGTGATAATACAGGTAATTTAGTAACAAATGCAAGGCCTTTACTTCACACATTTTACACTAAAAAAAGAAATCAACATAATTAGAGAAAAGTCATCTATTTTTTTTTTATAAGATTTAACCTTAAATTTGCTTATTGATAACAAACTATTATATTTTATACTATATATATATACATTTTAATAGTACAAGTTTTTTTCTAACTTTCTTTATATAAAAAAATATTTTATCTTTGTTAATTTGCTAGGGAATGAGAAGAGCAAGTAAAAGTTTAATCTTTGTATTTTGCATTACATAAAAATATATTAATAATTTTATGGATAGTTAGTAAAAGTTGGATGAAATCATCCCAATATTCATAGTGAATCTTTCTTGTATCTTCATTTACCATACTTTAATAAAAGCAGTTTTATATAAAAATGTTCATATATTTTACATAAAGGATACATAATAGATACGATATGTTGAGAATTGTTTAGCATTTTATTTCATGTCTTTGACTAGTGTTCATTTGCAATAGCTACAATCATGATAGTACTCCAAGCTAAATGCCACCAAAAACTCAAATCAATTTGCAATGAAATCCTTTGTTTGATTAAAATGATTACTATTTATATCAAAATAAAGTATCACAACATACCTCATATTCTGGATCCATGATGAAGATATGCACTCGCTCCGATTCACACCATAAGAAAACTTTAGGATCTAGTCTGATATGCAAAAATTCTTCCTTTGTCTATCTAGAAAGTGAGACCTGAATTTATAACCTTCTATGAGGGTAGAACTCTAATCAAGTTGATATAATGCTCTGTTTCCAAGTTCTTCCAAACTGTAAAATTTTAAACAGGCAGTGTAAATTATTGACTTAGTACATAAACCATAAAAGGAAACAAAAACTAACGAGATTATACAAAAAAATCTCAACTAAAAATGAGAAAATTGTAATATTAATTTGGCAAATATGAATTGAGACAGTATACATGAAAAATTTCGAAGCTGTTTTTTATCAATGCAAATAGTTTTTAACTAGTACAGATTTTTTACAGAGCATTATGGACACAATATGAATAACCCAGATTTTAATTGGTTTATACGTTTAATGCTGCAAACACAAATTATTGAGATCTGAAATTTTATGAAAAAATAGAAAATTCTTTTAATTAATACAAACCGATAAATCACTTATCAGTTTTTTTTTTATTTTCTTAATTGCATATCTTCAATATCGAAAAGAAATGAGTTCATTTAAATAATCCAGTCTTAAACAAAATAATTTGTGTTCCACCACATTACGCATAAATTTTCGTAAAATTCCATTATAAAACAAATAATTAATAGAAGTAAAAAAATTTCTGGCACTTGATAATGTAAATTTTTTATAAAAGTTGTTGCGATTGGAATAAAATGCTACCCACGATGGAAAATCAAACTTCGTAACTCGGGATTGTTGCCTACCTGGAGCTCAAAATTTGCTAGATGGGGAATGTTATTTGAAACGCGTAATCACATGTAAATATAGTTTTAACACAATTGACTTTCAAAGCTTTAAATTATTAAGTCAAAATATAGGGCATGAAGGAAACCTTGAAGTCTAATTTCCGTGAAAGAATTTTTAATTATAACACTCCATTAAATTATTTTCCTTTCACATTGAATAAAATGTTTAAATACATTGTCTTAACTGTATCCAAGATTAGATTCAATCTAAATTTTCGTATTTTAGACAGCAGCACGTGTTTTTGTTTTGTTTTTGCAGGTATCTATGGTAATTTTGGGTACACTGTTGTGAACAATCCGATTTTTAAAAACTATCGTAAGTAATTCACTAAAATTTAAATTAGGAATAAAATTTAAAATTTACAGGATGCGCATTTCATAATTATTTTGGAAAAATATAGTCTGTAATTTGATAAAGTTTGTAAAAAAATTTCATCTTTTATAATCGAAATTAATCACTGTAGAATATTTCAGGTATTGATTTTAAGAATAATGCATGGTAAAAAAAATATATAATGTGAAATCTGGAAAGCATTGGTGTTATAATCGTTTTTTAAGATGCATGTGTTATTTTTTGTGAAGAAACCGGTAGACACACCCTTTAATAAAATATTTTTTGTTTCAATCAATTGGTTTGTTTTTTAAAAAAAATATGTAGTGAAGTTTTTTCCTTTTTATTGGTTAATATTATATGCGAAATAATTTTTGTTGCATAATCAGTTTCAGTTTAAAAATATTAAGAAATTGTGAGAAAAGGAAGAAGTCCTTATGCATGTATTTTATTTTGCATTTGTATGTAAATGATGTTATAAAACTACTATTCACAATAATAAGTTTGAACTAAACAAGATATAAAAATATAAAACCATGTTATTTTCTGCAATCATTTCATATTGGATTTTTTTTCTGTTTTTACACACATTAATAATGCAATGTTAAGAAATGTGAATGTTTCTATTAGATAAATTCTGCGTTATTTTTGTAAAAACTATTTAGTTTTAATAAGCTAATGTAATTTTTTCAAAAAGAATTTGTATTTTTGTAAAATATTAAAATTTTTATATTTTTTTATGTTTTGAATATTTTTATTAGTTATTTAAAAATTAAAGTTGCTCTGTTTTACTCAGAGCCTATCAATGTGTATTATTGAATACTATTTTTTGAGTTTAATACTATTTACATCATCAAGAACAGTACTACTTATAGAGTGCAACTGATAATAACTATCAAGCCATTATTATATGCAGCTTAAATATAAATGTGATTATAATATAATAATGCATCTAATTTCGTTGTTTACTCTAGATGGGGAAATATTTCTCTTAAGGGATGTTTAATTTTGCCCACCTTTGAACATACAAGTGTGTTCTACTTATTCTTTGAAACTAAATGTTCTGTTACATTTTTTTGTCTTTTTTAACAGTGCAGCTTTAGCTAAATACTCTTTAACACTGCATTCATTGCAAAATTAATTTTTTCATGTATTATTCTCTCAATTCAAATTTTTCCTATGAATAAAGATTCAATGCCCATTTTTCAAGCATATGTTCCTTGTTATTTTTTGTACCTTGAATAGACTATTATTAGAATGGGTACTTGTTTTGGTTCAAGGGCAGGGGTGTAGCTACCGCCGTATCAATGAAATGGGGCTCCTAAGCTACAGGGGCCCCAACATGTGTAACTACAGTCTACTAACAGGGCTGTTATATCTAGAAAGGGTCCTGAAGGAATTTTGATTCAGGGCCCCCTCAACGCTATCTACACCAGTGTTCAAGGGCCACATTGTGGGAACAGAAGATACCAGAGGGCCACACCTTTTTTTTAAAATGATTGCTTTCATTAGTTAACTTTAACTGTACATTACAAAAGATTTAAATTGTACCATAACGAATCAGTAAATGTAAGTTAAGTAAAATAGTGGTAGTTTAATTTAATTTATTTACTGTGCTTATTTTTTTTATCTCTAGATAGCTAGCACATTTATTCTTAGAATCAGTTTAATGAGACAAATGTACTCCAGCACACTTTTCTACAATTCTTCTGAAATTGGGGTGAAGTTTCTTTTGTTGAAATGAATATCACAGCCTGCAAGTTAATGTCAGCCGAATTGCATCTAGATTTACTCTCTTTTCATGCAAGAAACTTTTCTCACAATTATATGTTGACAATAAGAACATTTTCTGTCTATTTGTTTTTCTGTTTTGGTTGACTGCAAAAATACTCTTTGTAAACCACTATTAACCCACCCCTAGACTATATGTTCATTATATCACTTATGTAAGTAATGAAATTATAATTTATCCTTATATAAAGTTTTATTGAATTTTTTTTAAAAATCTTTTTTTGAGAAAACCTTGCTGGTTTTTACTTGGAAAATATTTCAGAAAGAGAGTTACATCCAAGTAGATCATTCTTGCATAATGAAAATGTTTTCTTTTTCATGTGCTGTAACAAGCATTTCTCTCTCTCTTTTTTTTTAAAAATGGTGTTAAACAAAATTGTACATTTCATGCATTTTTAATAGTAGTCCTATCATCTAATGCTATGAAGTTTTTTTAACAATATTTCAATCTTTGAACTATTTTAAAAAAAATCATAATTTTTCATTCTTTTTCTCTTTTTCATTAAACTGAATATAAACATATAAATTATACTCTAAGGTTAAACGATATTGTTCTCAAAATTGTAAACTTACTTCATGTCATAAATTGTTTTTTGTTTGCAATATTTAAAACATGTCTTATTTAAGTTACATTTTCTAAAATATTGTATAATGTATGCAATTTTGTTTTATGAAATATATTTTATTTATAATTGTAAGTTGTATAATTTTTTTCTTAGTGATTGTGTATTATTAAACACAATCACTAACTACTTCTCTTCAAAATTATTTTGGAAATAATATTCTAGAAAAATAAAGAATTTTTTTTATAGTTTTTAAAGAGAACTAAGGTATTAGAACTTTGGGAGAAAAAATAAGAACATTTTTTCAATTTTCAATTTAATTATGCCAAAATAAGATCTTGGCTCTCTTTAAATAGTGTTTTATATGCTTTAGGAAAAGTTACCTCTTTGAACTAGAGAAATTACTTTTGATTGTGCATTTAGGAACTTTAAATAATTTTCTCTAGTTTAGAAAACAAACAATAACTGTTATTTAAAGTATTAAAATATTTCTTTCTCAGAAATGCTCATAGATTCTTGTGTTAGAAGCTTTGTTTCAAAACAGTTTAAAAACAAATTTCCAATTATTTGAATGTTTACTTTTTGAAATAAAGGAGCCTATTCAATTTAGTATAATTTGTTTATCATAAAAATTAATGAAATTTAATGTGTCTATCTGAAATCCCCCTTAAATAAAATTCATTTTGAGCTTTAAATAAACACTATATATCTCTCATTAATGTCATGAAATGAATCATCAGTGTACATTTGTATAGTTTTGGTTTCCTCCCTCAAATATTTGTTTAAAATTCTACAGTAAATTTAAAATTATTTTTTAACTATTTAAAAGCTATTGCAATAATAAGAATCATCTAAATTTTTCAGAACTTAATTTGATGACTATGTTCCTCCTAATAATATTTATATAGGACCAAGGAAATTTTTTTTATTATTTGAGTCATAACATGAAGCTTATGAGGAATAAAAAAGAACTCATTTTGTTTTCTGCTTTAAAAAAAAATAAAATTGATAGAAGCTGATGATCATAATTTTTTTGTAAAGACTTTTTTCTGTGCAAGCTCAAAATACAAGTAATGAAGATGATGGAATGTAAAATAGCAAATTATAGGATGGAAAATGTGTAAATGAAAATTTTTTGGATGAATTTGTGAAGTTCAATTTTTCTATTTTTATTAATATTACAAATAGTGCATATTTTGAAAAATAGATGGCGCCATAGTAGGTTATGATTAGCAATCCTTTATAAGATCTTACTTGGGGCCCAATACCTGACTTTGCTGATGGCCCCTAATATTCTTTGTTACGCCGCTGTTTTTGAACCTTTCAAATATATTTTAAAAATGGCATTGGTGCTAGAAGAAAAAAAAATGTAACATTTTAGTACATTTATTATTTTGTACATCGAGTCCACTTAAAGATAACTTTAAACTTATTTTTCTCCAATACTATCCTAATATGTTTGGATACATATAATTTTCAATATGCGAAGTCTTTTCCCCTTAAAATTATCACAACTTTAAAAACATTTATTTTTAATGCTGAATGTGCGTTTTCGATATATGATAATAAATTTCGAGTTTTTATTTTTTTATTTATTTCTTTTTCTGGATATCAATTTTTTTTCCCGGACTATTCCTTTGATTGTTATGGGAAATGCTCGGAATTGTAAAAAAGTTACTGAATTTTTTTTAACACACATACTTCAATACATTTGCTTTAGATTATAATTTGGGTCGCTTATGTATGAAATTAAGCTTGAGGTTTATGCATTGTATCATGTTATTTCAGTTGTTTCTAATATGTAACAAATAATTCAAATATTTTAAAAGTATTTTATTCTTCGATGTTAAACATTCAAAGCTAATTAGCTTTTTTTTTTAAACTGAGAGTTTTTTTTTAAAAATATATATATACTAGATCAATTACTTAAAAGTCTTCTCAATGTGTTAACTAAATTGTTAGATTTAAATATTTAAATCGAATCGTGCTATACCAAATAAGCTAATATTTGATATTTTATTCGAAGGTGTTTCATATTATATTGTGCATAGAACTATTTTTTTAATGAAATTTTAAGGTCTTTATAAAAAAATTAAATCTCACCATGTGTATTGAATCACGTCTGTTATATTAAATTGAGGACTTTGTTGCCATATTTTTGTAGTGTTACTCATAGTACAAAAAGTAGCAAAAAATACTTGCAAATATTTATTAAAAGAAAGGGGAGGGGAAGAATTTATCCTCGACTCAAGATGCAAAGCATATATTGTTTGTAAGTATAAAGTAATATTAGGTTGGGGAAAAAGAAATCTATTTTTTTTTGCATGAAATTCAAGACTTTATTTAACATATTTTGGATTGTCTGATTTCGCTCAAATATGCACCGTTTTGTTGTATAATTTGTTGCCATTTTAAAGGTAGCTTCATAATGCCTCTTTCTTAGAAGTCTTGGTCCGTATTGGCGAAAAACTCTAGTAATTGATTTTCACAATCTTCTCTTGATCCCAATTTCTTATCGCTCAGGAAGTTTTGCAATGTGAGAAAAAGGTGGTAATCGCTTGGTGCCAGGTCCGAACTATATGGTGGATGCATTAAAACTTCCGAACCAAGTTCCCAGAGTTTCTGGTGAGTTACTACAGATGTGTGGGGCCTGGCGTTGTCTTGATGGAACCCAACACCTCTTTTGTGGACCATTTCTGGTTAATCGCTAGCTTCAAACGGTCCAGTTGTTGACAGTAAAGATCTGAATTCAGTGTTTGGCCATACGGAAGCAACTCATAATAAATGCTTCCTTTCCAGTCCCGCCAAATACACAGTAGAACCTTCCTGGATGTTGGTCCTTCTTTGGCCATTGCTTGAGCTGCTTTACCGCGCTTTGACCACGATCGTTTTCGCACAATATTGTTGTATGGGACACATTTCTCATTCCCAGTCACCCTCCGTTTAAGAAATGGGTCGATTTTATTCCGTTTGGCGAAAGCTTCGCAGACGGAAATTCGATCCATCATGTTTTTTGGTGTTAATTGATGAACATCGAGATTCTTTTTGAATCCAACTTTGCGCAAATGGTTTAAAACTGTTTTATGGTCGATCTTTAGCTTCTGGGTGATGCTACGACTACTAAGATGCCGGTCCACTTCGATTATTTCTCTGATTTTATCGATATTTTCGACGACGGGCCTGTCTGTGCGAGGTGCATCTTTAACATCAAAAATGCCTGAACGGAATCAACGAAACCAAAATTGAAGGTAATTAGCTGTTACAATATCGGCACCATAAACACCATTCACAATTTCAGCTGCCTGACTTGCATTTTCGCCTTTATCAAAGAAAAACTGTAAAATGTACAGAATTTTCTCTTTGTTGACTTCCATTTTTAACACCCTGTAACTCACAACTAATGGACCAAACAAAAAAAAAGCAAAAGATTTTTTTAGTGTGAAATATCTTCTTGGAAACGAGCATAAATTTGAAATTGTTTGATCAATACTTCACGAGATATCGACACCACAGTCATCTATCGAAAAAATAATAGATTTCTTTTCTCCAACCTAATATAAAACGGGTACATGCCTATTCTGTCGACTAATATAGTCAAATCAAAAGACATCTCCAATTAAAAAGAATGTTGCCAAATACTGTCATCGTTATTACTGTGTTCTTATGTGCGCGGGAAGGGTTTTTATCGTGGTATTTGGCAACGTTAATCGGTCGACGTTATAGTACATAAGTACCACAAAAAGAAAAATAATCATCGAGACATAAACACATAGGTATAAATTTATGTGGTCGATAAAAAAAATATGAAATTGGTGCAATTAAAAATTATTTGTTTAGCTCAGTATATGCACAAATTTATTGTTTTTTCCCCTTCTCCATACAGATTCAAAATGGCCGAAGGAAGTAAAGTTGGTGTCCTTGACATACTGGTCACGAGTAGTATCAATTCCTTCGGTACTCAACGTAGATTTCCGACTGATATCACGATTGGAGAACTGAAGCAGAAATTAGAACTGATAACTGGCGCATCTTCAGCTAGTATGGAATTGCAGTTGCAGGACGACAAGAATGACTTGATAGCAAAGCTAGTCGATGATAATTCCCTTCTTAGCTCCTTTCCCTTAACCAGTGCTAAAGTACTCCACGTTATAGATTCGTTCCATCAAGCTGGCGAATTCGAAGACGTCTCCAAGGTGAAGAAGTTTGAACTTTCTGAGGAAGAATACAGTAAGAGGGCCGAAACCTTGAGGGCTTTCAAAGAAAAAATGAAACTCCAAGGTGGCGATCAAAAACAACAATTAGCTGAAAAGAAGTTAAAAGAGGAGGAAGAACTGATTAAAAATATTAGTGCTGGAAATAGATGTGAAGTGCATGTGGCTGGCAAGCCGAATCGTCGGGGTACTGTGATGTATGTTGGGCAGACTGAGTTCAAACCTGGTTTCTGGGTTGGTGTTAAGTACGATGAACCTTTTGGTAAGAATGATGGATCTGTTGGTGGCAAGAGGTACTTTGAATGTGCTCCTAAATATGGTGGTTTTGTTAAACCTCATGATGTGGTAGTTGGAGACTTTCCTGAAGAAACGGATGACCTTGATGAAATTTAAAGGAACATGTGTTAGGAATTTTGGAATTATCTCTATCGGCGGCTTTTCTACTGTGGAGAATTAACGAGCTTTTGCATTCCATCGTATTATTTATTTATTTTTTTTAAAAAATTCAATTTATGAAAATGCAGAATTTTTTGGATTGCATAATCTTAAGACTGGAGTACTTCATTTTTATTTGCTGTAAATGTAAGTTATCCTCGGAATTGATATTTGATGTTTTTCCAATGAAAAAAAAGAATAATAATTACGTATGTGAAAATCTGTTTCGATTGCTTCTTATGTATCTTCGTTACTGTATTGCAATCGCAGCGTCTAAAATTTAATCTGTTTCAATAAAAGATGTCGATTCATTCCGCATAAAGCATTGTATAAAAATTATTCAGTATTGCTTATTTTTTTGTGTGTATATTTTAATTTAAAGTTTATGTGAACTATGTATTGCAAAAATGTTTCCTTTTTTACCTTCAATTATATAATCGTATACGTTATAACATTCACCTCTGACTGTGGTTTGAGAGCTCTTTTTGTCATTGATAGAAGTTTAGAGAAATGTTCACAAGAATACGATTTGTATATACGAGGACATTTCGAAAAGTAAAGATACACCGTACGCCAGAGGAAAAAAAAGTTTTGGCGTGCAAGTTGGCAACACAGGTGTTAACCTTGAACCGTTAGCTTTCTCCTCGCGGTCGTTCGGCATTTCAATGTTGTTTCTGGTTGGAATAGGTCGTGTTTAAAATGGCTGCGACGATTCAGAATCCCGCCAAATGTGAAGTGCGCTCCGTCATACGTTTTCTTCATGGAAAAGGTCAGAGACCAGCGGATATTCACAAAGAAATTGTTTCTGTTTATGGGAACATTATGAATCGATAAAATGTAACGAAATGGTGTCGTCATTTCTCTGAAGGTAGGACCCATGTTCATGACGAACAATGGACAGGTCGGCCATCTGTGATCTCTGATGCCCTTCTTCAGAGAACGGAGGAAGCAATTCGTGCGCTTGGTCATCATCTTGGTGGAAAATCTTTCCACGACGATGATGAGATCAAAGATGAAGTTGAAATGTGGTTCCGACAACAGGTGGCAACCTTCTATGACTGTGGGATACAAAAGCTTGTGCACCGACTTAACAAATGTTTGGATAAAACGGGGGTGATCGTGTCGAAAAAGAATAAATAACCCAGTTAATAAGATGTAACTGACGTTTTCTAAATAAATGTTTTTTTTTAAGGAATGCGAGCCATTGTATCTTTACTTTTCGAAATGCCCTCGTATGTTAGTATTATGACTCTTGAATGTTGCTGTACAATATAGGGTTCGCCAGATAACCTGTATGTATCTTTCCTCATTTGCCTTACCTTATTTCATCTTCAGCATAAATCTTGCAGCAGATGCTTTTTTATGAAAATTTCAATGTTAGAGTAAACCAGCAATGAACTTTTCTTTGGATATTAGTACTTTTCTGTTGAGGCTGGTAGAGCAGGACTAAGAAACGCATTTTCAGGCAGAAGAAAATTTCCCAACATGTGCAAAAACTAATTTCCATTTATACTCCACTTTAGCAACCCGTCGACAAAAAATTGCTAATATATTTAGAATAATTAAGTAACATATAAAGGGTGTTTTTTTTTGAGGTATAGAACTTTAAATTGCAATAAAACAACGATGTATTATTCGATTGACATGAATTTTTTTTATTCGAAAGATAATCTTGTGGCATTACATTTTAAATATGATTTCTGGCATAGGACTGCCACGGCTGGCTCGGATGTAGTCCAATCTGGACGTCCAATTTTCGATGACTTTTTCCAACATTTGTGGCCGTATATCGGCAATAACACGGCGAATGTTGTCTTCCAAATGGTCAAGCGTTTGTGGCTTATCCGCATAGACCAATGACTTTACATAGCCCCACAGAAAATAGTCTAGCGGTGTTAAATCACAAGATCTTGGAGGCCAATTCACAGGTCCAAAACGTGAAATTAGGCGGTCACCAAACGTGTCTTTCAATAAATCGATTGTGGCACGAGCTGTGTGACATGTTGCGCCGTCTTGTTGGAACCACAGCTCCTGGACATCATGATTGTTCAATTCAGGAATGAAAAAGTTAGTAATCATGGCTCTATACCGATCACCATTGACTGTAACGTTGTGGCCTTCATCATTTTTGAAGAAGTGCGGACCAATGATTCCAGCAGCCCATAAAGCGCACCAAACAGTCAGTTTTTCTGGATGTAACGGTGTTTCGACATACACTTGTGGAATAGCTTCACTCCAAATGCGGCAGTTTTGTTTATTGACGTAGCCATTCAACCAGAAGTGCGCTTCATCGCTAAACAAAATTCGCTTATGAAAATCGGGAACAACGGCAATCTCGTTTTGGGCCCATTCGACGAATCTACGTCTTGCTTGATGATCGTTTTGATGAATTGTCAAACCAAACTGAGAATAAATCACTTGACAGCTGTTAAATCGGTCGCCATCTTGGAAAGTAATGCCAACTTAAACTTCTATACCTGGAAAAAAAACACTCTTTATAAAAACAAGTAATATAATTTTTTTTAAAAAATCAATTTCTACTTAGATAACCAAAGAAATTTTTTATTTTAGCTACTTTTTATTAAATAGTTACAATTAATATCCTTATGAACTAAAAGAGTTCTTGTTCTAGAAATATACAATTATTTCAAAAGTCTGGAATAATATCTCGAATAAATGACTTCGAAACATAAGAATACTGTATACTATCATTTCAGATTTCTTCGTAAAAAGCGGGGTGTCCGTTATACGGCGAACATACCTAAAAATATTAAAAAATGCAGCTTGAAAGTATAGGTGCGCGTTATATATACTATATACGCCGGATTTTACTGTAGCAGGGGCGCACACAGGAATTTTTCAAGGGGGGGGGGGGCCGGGGTCGAAAGTTCACCATTCTTGTATTATGCTCCTTTTGATTTTGTCGATTTTCGGGAACAAAACACAGTAAAAAACTAGTTTTTGAATAAATGATTAGCATTAATTAATAAAATTAATCATTAATAGCAAGTAATTAATTAAATGTTACGTACTACACTGCTGGACAATTGCTAAGGACGGATAACACTATCATCCATAGCAACCCCAAAATGAAAGGAAGCAAAATGTGGAAAATTAGAATAAGTGCGGGATATTAGTAAGAAGAAGTATGAGTATACGCAAATTTTTTTCCCACGTCTGTTCATCACGTGATAGCGTTCATAAGAGCTTTAAAGGTTTTGACGCGTGTGAACAGTTGTTGTTTCAAGTCAAAGTTTTACAGGAAAGATTTAATAGACGAACTTAAAATTTGTGGCATGTCTTCCCGACATCACATAGATGATTTTATGCGTGGCCGAATTATTGGAAAGATCGAAGAAGGGCGAAAAATAACAGATGTTGCCAGGGAGTTCGGCATGGCTCACAGCGTTGTTTCACGGCTGTGGAAGTCATTTAAAACTACTGGAATGTGTAGTAGACGGTACGGGGGAGGTCGTGTTAGAAGTACGACGCCTGCAGAAGACAGATATATCGTCCTATATCAGCAAAAAGGAACAGGCGCACCACAGCTCAGCAGGTGGCAAATCAGTTTCTTGCTGCCTCAGGAAAGCAGATCTCCCGAAAAACTGTTGCCAGACGTTTGAGGGAAGGAGGACTATACGCACGCAGACCTGTTGTGTGTGTCCCTTTGACCAGACAGCACCGTACTGCCCGTTTGCAATGGTGTCGTGAGCATCACAATTGGACTGAACAGGACTGGGCATGCGTACTATTCTCAGATGAGTGTAGGTTCAGTCTGTCATCGGATTGTAGACGCCAACTGATCTGGCGCGAGAGTGGTACTGCTTATCGTCCAGAAATATCCAGGAAAAGGACCGATATCCGACATGCAGTATCATGGTGTGGGCCGGCATCATGATCAATGGCCGCACGCGCCTACATGTGGTTGCGAATGGGACTATGACGGGCCAACGATACATTGATGAAGTTCTACTTCCTCATGTTCGTCTTTTCCGTGGTGCTGTCGGTGATAAACTTGTTTTTATGGACGACAACGCAACATGTCATCGAACACTCGCTGTTCAGGATTGTC
Organism: Trichonephila clavipes; assembly: GCA_019973935.1. Taxonomy (NCBI): domain Eukaryota; kingdom Metazoa; phylum Arthropoda; class Arachnida; order Araneae; family Nephilidae; genus Trichonephila; species Trichonephila clavipes. The sequence continues at coordinate 79,165 of BMAU01018672.1, read as the reverse complement.
TAGACAGCGAGGGTATTCAACGTCTCGTATGGCCAGCGCGTTCTCCAGATCTAAACCCAATTGAAAATGTGTGGGATACTTTGGGGAGGCAAGTTGCTGGTCGAAACTATCCTCCGACAAACAAGAACACCCTCATCCGTACACTCAAAGAGGAATGGGATAAATTCCCTCAACAGCTGCTGGATAATGTTGTGCAAAGTATGGTACGACGTGTGGAATGTTGCATCACACTCCACGGTGGACATATCCCGTACTGATACCTTTTTTTAAGGTGCCTGCTGACTTTTAGATGCATTGTTCCCTTTCTCCGTACGCAGATCAAATGAACATTTTTTTTTCTTTCAGATGTTTCACAGCTTTTGTACTTTCCAGAACAATAAATATTCTTTATTCTAATGTCTGAACAGTGTGGCAACTATATTTTATCCTACTAGGCCTCATGTCTCGCTTAATGTTATGCTACATAGCAATTTGTGATCCGTCCTTAGCAATTGTCCAGCAGTGTATATACTTAGAATTATAATCAATCGGAAAAAAAATCAAGGGCTTTGGGGGTCCGGACCCCAGGACCCCCCTTGTGTGCGCCACTGTACTGTAGTATATAATTATACAACATCATGAAATTCCTTTTTGCAGCCGACGGGAAACGGCGTTACTTATAAATGCATTTCTTCCATATTTGTTTGTAATTTTTGCTTGTTTTTTTATGGGAGATGAAGGCAAATATTGGCAAAATTTTTCATTTTTAAGTAGAATATTTTTTAAAAAAAAGTAGATATATTTAATGTTTGAAAAATAAATTAGACCCCTTCTCCCATCCGCCACCAGTATTGAGCCAAAGGCGTCGGGAAAGAGGCCAAATGCATTTATTTAAGGGGACACAGTACGATTCAATTGACAAAAATCGATTAAAATATCAAATTTAATTTTTTAATCTGAATGATTTTTTATATGCTTTTCTACAAATTCACAAAACTTGAAAGTTCTAAGTTTAAAAAGTGCAGAGTTATGATAATTTTTACATTTGTTTTTATTCACATTCCAAAGGCAAATGAAAACTTTAAACTGACTTATCTTAGGAAGATAAAATAACTAGTTTGTCTTCATTTAAAATGCTAAGGCTTTTTCTTCTATTATGCTTAATACGTGGAATTTTTTTTCACTTGTTGCTAATAGTACATGGAACAAAACTTGGTATGCATTTTTCAATCAAACTAATACTTATTTTTTAAAAAAATAATTGAATTTAGAATTACACATTTTTTAAGGAATTTTCAATAAACATTCTTAAAAAGTATTGTACGAATACCAATCATGTTATCACAAAACCCATACCATCTTTTATTAAACATAGTTTAATGTACTTTAAATCAAATTTCTTATATATACATCAATTTTTGTTGGAGGAAAGTAGCGTTTTAAAATCACTTCATAAGTGTACAATTTTTTTTCTTTTAAAAAATTAAACTGTTAGCTTTTTATGAAATTTTGAGCGTAATCTATTTTACGCTCAGTAAATAGCATACGTTGTCAAATACTCGTACAAACAATTATCCGAAACAAATAAATTTGCGTGACTTACAATCTCGCGCAAACCAGCTCGACCGACTGCTGCCTTTTAACTGAAGGAGTAATGGTGATGTATGGTGATAAGCCTAGATCAGCGTTACTCAACCTGCGGCCCACCAGGGCTTTTTAAGTGGCCTGGTCATGGCCCATTGCTCTGGAAAATTCACTTATTTAAGAACATGGTATTAAAAATTTGATGGGAAATTCTTTGTCAAGAAATCAAATCTATCAATTTTGCTTTTTGCTGTCGGTACGGATACGAATTGATATTCTGTTTCTATTTAGAACGGTTACGGTTAGTGGTAACTGACAACAGTGGAGTAGCGACAATTTTATGGGTTGAACTAATTTTTACCTATCTTTCATGTCTTGCAAGCGAAAAATATATCGTTTCAAGACGATTGGGAGGTTGACTATTCTGTAGTGAAATATAAACATGGGTCAGTAATTGTGTTCGATTTGTCACGAAAGTGCTGTATTTAAAAAATATTAGTAAACAGGAATCATTCCATGACACTTTTCCTCGAATATCTCTTTCAAGAGGTGATAAATAGGCTTTCTTGAATAATCTTTGCAACAGCAACAAAGTGTTTTGTCAGTGGTAATATCACAGCGGTAACAAAGACATCCGATAAAGTTTGTTATATTATTGGTAATCATATGCAACCCCGTTTACTGATGCAGAAAATGTGATGGAGCTTTTCTTAAATGCTTCTAATTTAGCGTTAGTGACAAAAATAAAAAAAAAAAATAATTACAAAAACAGGAGTTATATTATATGATGTTTTGATCTAATTTTCACATTTTAAATTTCCAATGTTATCTTGGTTTTAAAGCATTTCTCACTCCTCCCCTCCTCATTTATACTCATGTTGCGGCCCGCGTGAAATAGCTCACATATGTATGCGGCCTAGCAAAGAAAAAGATTGAGTACCCCTGGCTTAGACTTATACATGGACAACGGTCATCACAAGTAGTCATTTGACATATCGTCCGAAAATCCCAGTTTTTTGGAGAATACAGCCGGAAATAACATTTGACCGTTAAAATTATTTGAATTGTGTTCTTATTAAGGCTGAGTTGAGAACGAGACAAGGTCCCTAGTGTGGCCGAGGTTCTGGGTCTGAGCCCATTTGGCGCATGCCCTAAGACTTCCCTGATCATGTCCGTGTCTTGGCCAATCCCTGTCACCATACATCATAATTTAGTCGAAAGCTGGCAGTTGGCCGAGTCGGTTTGTGCCTAGGTGTGTGAGATTGTGAGTCACGCACATTTAATGGTTATCATTTGTACGGGTATTTTGACGCATACTATATACTGTCATTGGCTCTCATGGGCTGTCGCGCCACTGAGTTAAGTTTTGAATCTAAATTAAGCAGCAAGTTCGGCTGCTTTACGCTCAGTCGATTTTATTCGGTCCCAGTCGGCAATCGTGCGCGCTCGCGTAGTTTCGAATTGAAAACTTTTTGGGCGTGGTTTTTTTTTTTTATTCTAAGTAAAAATTTCATACACACTTTTCCACGTGAAGTATTTTCTTTATTTAAATATTATTGTCACGAGCCCACTTCCACTCAGCTCCAGCTTGTGAACGAGAAAAGAGGAGCGCAAGTGAAAATAACTGAAAAAAAATATTACTCGGTAAAATCCTAGGAGAACCCACACCCTTGGCGAAAAACCGAAAAAAACGCCAAGCCAGAATACGATGACGCCAAGCGAACCCGACTATGGCGGCCAGTGAATATAGCGGGATAAGGCGGACACGTAATAAAAATATATGTAAACAATACAGAAATTAAACATTTAAGATAAAAAATATAAAAACAGCACTTTCTTACTGCTGATCTTCTCCGAGTGGAGGGTACAGCGTAACAACAGATTTTAAAAAAGCATTAAAGGTCTCATCGCTAAGTGAATGATCGTGTGAGCGCCGCCATATATATTCTGCGAATTAATGGTCGAACATACTTTCGGCGTGGCTGGTACGATTTTGAAGAAAGCGTTTTATTGCCGACCATGTTACATCATACCGATCATTACATTTAGGACATTCATAACTCAAAGCAATCAATCCTTTCTTCATACACCATTCAATCAATTCTTTCTTACCTTTTGCATTCAACAAAGTAAAAATTTAAGTATATTCCCTCACACACGCAGCCAGCCCGAAGACCAGCAACAAAATGAAATTCGAAATGCGCGCCCACAAAATACGAAAATTCGAGATATAGTTAGGGTTACCATATCTAGTGTATCAAAGTAGGGGTACCGAGAAGGCGCAATTATTGCCAACCACAAAATAATTTGCGCCAAGTGTGTGGGCTCTCCTAGGACCGAACCGATTTCTCTTAGGCAAGAGAGCGAAGCTAAGAAAAACGAAACATGGGATCTATTTTTTTGATTCAGTAGAAGGAATATTTGTATATAAGAACAAAAATGTGCAAAAGGAATTAAAATCTGAAATTTTCATGAAGTCAATTGACGAGAAAGTTGCCAATAATTTAATTTGTATTAATGATGACAACTAAGAGATTACGAGAAAATAAAATCATTAATTGTAAAAAAGTATGAACCCTCTTTTGTATGCTTAGGAAATTTTAAGAAAAATAAATGGTTCTTAGGTCGCATAAGTTTTCCTAGACTTATATAGTAATGTTTAGTTAAATACTCATTAAAATACTCAAGAAAAGAGTCTCATCCAATTTAAAGTGGACTGTTGTTTATTAACTCGACTCGATTCTTCCCTCGTTGAAGTCTAAGGATACACTGAAGAACTATGAACGCTAGAGGGTGCTTTACATTCTCATACACGTACACTGAAAATATAGCATACGGGGATTTATAAGTTGTATAAATGGTACTTACGCATTATCGCAACGGTATTGGCGACATTATATTAAAAAAGGAAGCACATGGTTGCCAATTCAGCACGCATGGCACATGGGAAATCAAGGTTGCCAACTTGGCGTGTTATCTTAAACGTTGGCATTATTGCGATAGTGCATAAGTACTATGTAACCATATGTATTATATAAGTATAATCTACACAAAAAATTTACATTATAATATTTTTTTTTTAAAAAAAGACTAATTGACATTTATATAAATTGCATATACTCACATATAAATTAATAAGAATGCATAATTATTTAAATATCACCCTTTATAGAAAGTAGATCAAGTAAACAAATCTACCGATGAATGGGACGAAAAAAAGAGAACTACTAAACATTCGCATGCGAAAATGTCGCAAAAGAAAATATAGTACATCCGAAGAATTGGATTCTATTGGTCAGAGCAAATCTGAAGTTTTTATTTCTATTTTGTAGTACACAATTTTTTTTTCTCATTCCCCTTATTTTTAAACCCGAGTTGTTCATTTTTATACTCTCAGTAATATAACTCTCGAATAAAACTCTCTTAAACTCAGTGATTTAAATTATATTTAAGGTATCTCTAAATCTACTTACAGGTATGCTACACGATAAAATCTAATTTAAAAGCTCCCCCCTCGAAGCATCTTTCAAGAGAGGGGTATGAAATATCCAGATCCTAAAAGCCATTTAAATTAATGGAACATGAAATACACAAACGAATTTGAAACTCGGGAAGAGACAGGACATTTAGTTTTCGTTAATGGCATCAATAATAAATCTTGTACAGCTTAAAAATAAGGAGAAATGGAGGATTTAAATATCTCACAAGAACCCTGGTAATTCAGATAATGTAATATGAGATGAAGAAATGATCATACATTGAATAGAGTTTCTATATTAACGTATTTTCTTCATTTACATTAAACTGTGTGAATGTTTATTCTTTCTTAAGCTCGTTTAATTATTGTTTTCTCTTTAAAAAAAAGGGGGGAGTAAAAGGAATAACTATTTAAACTTCAGACATGAAATATGAAAGTAAATCTGAGTGATAGGATTCGAGCAATTTAGAGTAATTAGTTTACCTAGCAGTTGTCTCAACAAGCAATTCGCACTTTTATATAATCCTTTTCAAAAGCTCAAATAACACTGAATTTTAAAATTAGTAGAAAACGAGCGGGGGGAGGGGGGAAGTTGGAGAATAAAGATTCTAAAATTCCGTTGATAAAACTTCGACTCCATTTGCAAACAATTAGAAGGAAAATACTTTTTCGTTTTTCAGGCTATACTGTCCCCAATCTTTTTTATATATTTTTAATGAAACAACTAATAAACAACCCAGTTTGTAAAAAAGTAACTTTTTTTAAAAAAAAATCAAAATTTTCAATCTTAGAAATGTCCACCCAAGTAACAAGCAGGTTCATTTGGAATCAATCTTAATTTATTCTAGAACTTTTTGCTCTCTAGTAATTACAATTAGTTTTCTTCAAACAAGAAATAAATAACACTTACCCGTTTAAATCTGCAACAACAGGTTCAAAAATTCTAAATATTGAACATAGAATTTCAAAACCGTAATCACAATTTGACAAATGAAACGCACAGTCCCTGTCAATTGTTTCACTCTAATGTTGCTTCCTTGTATCATCCTTATATAGGTTGGAAAGATTATTTCTAATGGGCTGCGGATTGGTGTTTTACCATTGTAGACCTAGTACATTCCCCGGAACCTCTTTTTAGTGCGGCACCATATAGGCGGATACGAATCGCCTCAAGTACTTTTGACGCCCAGTTTTTTCTCCAGAGGGAGGCACTTGAGCTCTGACGATGTTAATCTGTACTAGGATTTAATTTGTCGAGAGCACCCAAGCCAAACAGACACTTTAGGGATCTTTTACATGTCGTATAATCATACGACAAGGCCACTGTCGATTTTCTGCATCATGAAAATCCACCGACTTGGGCCGGGGTCGAATCCGCACGCAACCTTAGGTGCAGAAAGCCAGCGACAAACCAATCCCGCCACCCAGCCGGCTAGGTTAGAAAGAGTTTTTTCCATTGCCGAAATTGGCGATTTGACGAACCTTGCCGACTAATTCTTGTCTCTCTACAGTTTAGTTTTACCTAATCCGTTGCTTACTCTGGCAACTGGAGTACTTTTTCTTTGCTTGCAAACCATCTTTTCAGCCACAATACCTTTTCGGCAGAAAAGCAAGCATTTAAGCG